>CM056606.1:39858505-40106976 GCA_029721355.1 Tegillarca granosa | reverse complement strand
AGCGCAACACCAGTTATTGCGAAAAATATAAAGCGCAACACCAGTTATTGCAATGACCAAATAATTTATTTCGATGAATATGTAATATGTAAATATTTAAAGTCTGCTATATTTGGGTATTATAAACATTCTTTCAGACTTCATTGTTTTTAACCGGATTGGAAAGAAAATAATGCCAGAGAGCTTTTAGTTTAATGCTGAAGGTCGACGGTTTTTTTTGTATTATTATTTTCTGTTATTATTACTAAACATTAATCATGATGAATATTGAAATAAGATCCTTTATGGACAATTGATTTAAATACTTTTGTATTTCATTGGATTGTTTTTTACTTTTTATATCTTCCATTTATGATAAACTAGTTAAAATTAAAGATATTAACAATGTATAAAGAGAAAACGTATATTATTATTTGTTTCTGAAACATGAATTAAATATATATAAAACATATTATTTTACAATACGATATTTTTTTATTTTATTTGAATACTCTGGATTTTTTGTTTATATTAGTTTTGATTTTCGAAACGATTTTACCTTCGATTTTTTAGAAGCACACCATTCAATACACACTGAAATTATCGATCAGCTCTAAACATCACTTTTAAAGCAGTGTGAATACATATAAACAACAATTTCTAGTGACAGCTTGGCTAAAAGTACTTTTGTTTTGTTTGACTAAATCATTTCACTTACTATTTATAAAGCAAGAATACGTATAATCAAAAATTAAATCGTCCATATTTGCTGTTTTTGTTTGTGATTAAAGTAACGTTGTTTACTACCAAGCAAATGACAGTAATAAAGGAAAATAACTTTGAAATTGTCATAAATAGATTTAAATCTGCCTTTAATAGGTCCCCATGTGATAAGCTTTGATTGACAGTGACGATACTTAATATCTTAATCCTCATTTTAACGAATAAAATAATAACAATGAAAGGACATGGATTAAGATGTTTGATTATTAATAAAAATAATTATAACAATAATAATAAAAAACACACAAAATATGATTGAACCAACAAACTCATTTAATGACCGACTTTTAAATTTCCAGAACCAAATACGTATCCCTTAAAAGGTACTAGTATTTTTACGAAGAAGCAAAAGTTTTTATATTTGCAGTACTATTTAACTTTTGCTGGCTTGTGGCAAAACAAGTCTGAAAATTTTTAATTAGCTTTATTTCAATAAAGAATAATTCTAACATGAAGTGAACAACTCTTTTCAGAGAATGGTAGCGAAGCATTTGATAATTTTATACGTTTGCTTGGTGAGAGAGTGCGTTTAAAAGGATGGGACAAATACAAAGCAGGTTTGGACGTTAAATGTAAGTATTCTTATATCAAAACTTTAAGGAACTTTTTAACGTGAATAATGTAACAGGTATTTGTTATATATTCAATTGAAATGACACACAAGCAGAAAAAAACACGTCAGAGCAAATAAAATAATTAAAGAAAATAACTTAGAATATTTGACTCTTAGAACATTGGCTAATAATTCACGAAAAACGTTTACCCTCTTTGATTGTGTTTTTTATACGGTCATTTAACAAAAAAATATTTAATATAGTTAAAATCAGCGTTCATACACGCAACTTGTCTCAATGAACATTTGACAAGAAATTTTCACATGTTAAGAAAACTCATTCTTACCAGCCCGAGGTGTAATAAAACATAAATAAAAATAAATATATAATTTCAAATTACCAATACACTCCATAACATAATGGAGATATAATGTTAAAGATCTATCTATATTTTAGCGAATTCTACTGGATTAGAATCTGTATATACAGTTTATGAGGGTCATGAAATTATGTTCCATATTTCAACATTGTTACCACATTCGAAAGAAAACAAACAGCAGGTACGTCAAAAATACTTAAAAATTAAAAATGAAAATTCATAAATATGTTGTACTTGTTTTTGTTTAGTCTTTATTAGGCAGATATGTTGTAACTGACATATTTATAAAATACAAGTGTATATATTGATATCAAAATTATTGGTTTAAATTTGAAGTCTAGTAAACAAACATACATTGTCTTTTTTATAAGCGGTAGAGTTTAATTTCTATTAAAAAAATAAAGGTTTCATTCCAACAATTTTTTCCTGGTTGTATTTTGCACAATTTCTGATAATTGGTTTTATTTGTATTCAAAAATATGATGTACAATTCCAACAGATGTTTAAATATTTTCTCGCCGACATTTTGACGATGCTATTAAATAATTAACTTTTTCTTTAAACTGTGTAAATATTTTTGTGTATAAGTTAAGTGTTATATTTACATTTTACGTCAAATAGATTCAGAATGTGATATAATATAAATTGAAAAATGGAAGTGTTAATTTGGGATATTTTTCCTATAGAAAAGTTAAATACCTTTCCACTCAATTTCCACATAAAGAAATAGTAAATCGATCATAATTATGGTAATATCGTTATCGATCTCAACAGACAGCAAGTAGTGTAGCTAATGCCTGAGTATTTATGAATGTTTTTTTTTGCAAAAATGTTATCCTCCATTCATCCATTTTTGATTATATTATATATATATAATATATATATTATAATATATATATATTATATATATATATATATATGACTCATAATGCACCATTAATCTCTTTTTTTATTATTGAAGCGAAATATCTCTTCGTGCAATTCTAAAGCTGTTAATTAAGGTTGTCATAAAATTGACAACAGTTTTGAAAGAGGGAATTAAGAGTTCTTACGTATTTTAGTGTATGTGTATGTTTTTGTCTTCGGCTTAACGCTTCTTTTTTTGTATTAATCACTTTGTCGACCCCTGTTTCACTGATAAGAAAGACCGCAAAGTGCACATATTACACATCAAATTTAATTAGGTGATTTTGTTAGTTTTTGTGTTACTCATATTACAACAAATATTTAAATTTATGAACTATCCATGACAACAAATTAAGCTAATAACAAATCTTCCATGGCCACATTTTGTTTTTTGTTGCCATTATTTGAAACTAGTTAACAGGAGATAAAATGATCAACATTTGTCTTGTGATAATGCTTCATAGAACATTTTAAAACAAAAACTCTTTTTCAGCTGATGCCTTACTACTACAAAGATGTCTACATTTTTAATTTTAAAACTTTAATCTTTTAGGTTGAGCGAAAACGAACATATAGGCAACGACATTGTAAATATCGTTTTCTGCGAATTGACTCCTCTGAGCAGTGTTTTTTATTTAAGCCATCGATGATGAAAACAAGATTCACACGTATCCTTTAAGTCTTTATTATGTTAGTTTCTTATCAGTTGGAATATCAATGTATGGAAATGAATCAACGGTTGATATATCAATGGATGCAATTTGCAAAATATGGTAAGAATGTTTTCAAAACTTGTGTTTTGATAATTTGAACCAAATGCGCCGTGTACTGATTTCAGTACCAATCCAAATCAGACACAAACAAAGTTGTCTAAAGCACAGCTGTGTTTAAAATACATGACCTTTGCATTGATCAAAACAACAAAGGAGAAAACGAAATATTAGGTTTATAAGAGAAACAAACGTTCAATAGAAGACATAAAGGTATAAGACACCCGAGTTATTAACTTATGGAGAAAAGCAAACATTACACATGTAAAAATAAGGATACTCTGATTACGTATCTGTCTTTTTAATCATCAATATTTTATTGGAAAAAAAAAGAATTACTATACAAATCACTTTTATTTCAATACCTTTTGTTGAACCCTAATTCCCAAGTTTTACTACATTTCACCGTACACAATTTTGTGACTTTTACGCTATGGTTTATCTGTGTAATTGTTTCACACAAAAATCAATAAGAAATAATTAGTTTAAAAAATGGCATCTGAGTGCGACTTGAAGCAGTAATTACACCGGAGAACTATCCAATCCTGGGTCATATTTGATTAGTCTTGCTAATAACTTACATTGACCGCCAGTTAACCCTTCAACTTTGAGAGAAAAACTAATGAAAATTATCTCTATGTAACAATATTGTTTTAGTGTACGTAATAAGTTGAATTATTAAATAATGTTAGCTTATATTTTGATCGTTTTTCAGAAATTTAGTATGAAACTCTGTAATAAATATTCTGTATAGTTATATGTCAAGCATTAAAATCGATAATATTGATAGTGTTTCACGCCACGAATAAACAACCACCTTAACATTTCGAATTAAACTATACTATTTAAAAATAAAACAAAGTTTAAATCAAATTTGTTAGATAAATAAAGTTAGTATCCACTCTTAATTTTATTGTGTTTTGTTATATGGCTGTTTACATTGTTTTAATATTTAAAATGACTAGAGTTTTTGTAATTGCCGTGTTTATTTTTTTTAGTCATAGTTTTTGTCTGTCTATGTTAAGTAATTTAAACGATTTGTAAAAGAAAAACTTTAATTTCTTAACAATGTATTAAGATATCTTTGGATTGGTAACATATAATAAAAACGATAATTCATATAGGTAAGTATAATAAAATTCCATCTCACAAAACTATTGTTTCCATTTTTAGCTCACCTGAGCACAAAGTGCTCATGTGAGCTATTGGTATCAATAGAGGCAGACCCTCCGTCGTCCGTCCGTCCGTCCTTCGACAATTGCTTCAAACGACTTCTTCTCAGAAACTTCTGGTCACATTTTGTTTAAACGTGGTCAAAAGCATCTATAGAACAATACCTTTCAGATTTGTGTTTTCGGTTGCCATAGCTACCAAATGTGGGTCACAATGACCTACATAGTTAAAAACCTATATAAAATCTTCTTCTCCAAAACCACTTCACTGAGATAAAATCTGATGTGATATTTGGCATCTACGGCTTCTTATATACCAAGTTTGTGAATTTCAATAATTTTTGTGAAAAATTGGGTTACGCGTTTTTTGCGTTTATTTTTCGTATATTGTAAATAGTGCTTTTTTACCAAAATTACAATATTAATAAACTTAGGTGAATTCTTTTTCCAAACATCATTTTGTGAAGAAACATATGTTTAACAATTTTCATGAAATTCTGAAAAAATACAAGTCGCTTTTTTCGGCCTTTTTCATTTTCATTTTTAGCAACCCAAGGGTCGAGGGTTCAAATCCAGTGGTGCCATTTTTTTAATTTCTGAATTTTATGACTTACAATGGTGCATGGAAGAGATGTTATTAATTTTTACTTTTTAGTGAATTATTATTTTGAAATACATGTGATACTGTTATGTAGATTTAGCTAAAACCTTGAACTTTTTTTTTTCTTTGTTTTGTTTTCTTTTACAAAATCATTGTTATGTGACATTATTTAAATTAATTGAACAATTTTTAAAAAAATAATTTGCAATTGAATGTTATAATTTTTTTTAAATATTTTAATTAATGTGTCAAATCTGTAAAGTCTTAAATCCGCATCTGAAAATTGCTCATGTGAGCTTTTGTTATGGATAGGCACTCTGCAATTCATCCATCTCAGACACTACTGGTCACATTTCATTCATATTAGTCAATAGCACCTTTAGACCATTGTCATTCTCATTTGTGTTTCTAGTCGCTTTGGCTACCAAAAGTAGGTCACAGTAACCTATATAGCTAAAAACCAAAACAATTAAAATAATGTTATCTGAAACCAATTTTATTGAGGCAACATGTTATGACTTAACCAGGTATTATCAAGACATACCAGTTACATTTAAACTCAGGTGAGCAAATTAGGGCCATCTTGGGCCTCTTGTTTAAGATTTTATAATAATTTTATAATATTTACAAAGAAAATCCTTCATGGAATCTATCTGCTGTTGTTGTATAAATCGCAATTCAATCTAGACTAAATAGACTGCTTCTTCTCCCCTCCTTTGATATCCAGAATTCGCCAAATTCAATTTGTATTAAAATTGGGATAGGAATGAAATGAGAAACGGTTAACAATAGCTTCTACTAAATTAGGTTTTAAACCTTGGTGATGAGACAGAGTGGTTTTTAATGATTAAAAAAAGAAAAAAGGTTTTAAATAAGTATCATGTAAAGAAATTTGATTACATTAATTCCAAGTCTTAATATGTGTACAAAACATTTTCATTGTAGCAAAATATGTGGCTCGCATCCAAATTAAGTCTTTATATTCACATGTCATGGGGACTGGTTTCCATTTTTTCTCGAAATTTCAGGAAATGGAACTAGCAAATTAGGCATCAGCATATTTTCTTAACAGTTGGTATTCCCATTCGTAATAAGTCATTATCATGTATTTTTAAATTCAGTTAATTGCAATATTTATGATGGAAAAATTCGAAAAAGCTTAAACTTTTATTTTTAAACATTTGAGATAATTTAAATGGTAATTTCTTTTTTTTTTCATCATAAAATGAAATCTCTACAAAAGTGTTTGCATCTTCTTTTTTTTTAGAAATAAAAGTCATCAATTTCCTAAAGGATCAATCTTATCAAGTGTTTGTCAATTTAAGCAGTTTAGCATGCATAAATATGATATGATTTTATGTCATTCCTTAACAGGGTTTTAGGTTTTCGTATTGTGACAACAATTTCTGAAAACAAGAAAAACAGTGTAACATAAGCTATATGACCTTACAATTGAAGTACAAATACTTTGTTTTCTTATATTTGATATATATTCACTGTCAATTTAAATCGAAATAAGGTTAATTCATTTTCAAGTTTTAAACAAAGTAATATTTTCAAGAATGCAGAATATACTGAAATATTAAACGAAACCTGTTTATTATAATTTTTTTTCGATGGTTCTAAGTATTTGAATGTGCTTTCACATTTGATGAAAACTTTAAACATTTATTTAAAATGCCACGATACATGAAACGCAGTTTAATGTTTTGTAAACTAATCATGTATAGCCAAAAGAATATTTATAGCTACTGTTAGGCTTTAAGCAATAAGGTTGTGACCTGGTACTTAAGGTAAGAATAACTACACAGGTGACCATGAACAATTGACAGCTAACAATTGTTAGAGACAAGCAAACCTTGATAAGTAAAAGATTTAAGACAAAAAATATTCTAAGACCTCTGGCCTCGAACGGGCACAGAAGCATTTTAGAATATAGATTGTTTTCAGTCCGAATTTTACATTTATTTACAATTATAAGGAAAATGTTTATTAGAATTAATATTATTTATTATTATTATTTTTATTATGATATTTTTGTTTACATATCATATTTTGTTTCGTCGCAAGGTTTCAAGTGTTTTCAGAAGAATCGGTACCGTTATTTGGACCACCACTACCAACGCCACCAGTTTTCTATGATCATCAGGAATTTAGAGATTTTCTCTTAGTTAAACGTACGTATATGATTATTGTGGACTTTTTTAATTAATATTGTTACATTTTTTTGCAACAACGCTTTACATGAATTTTTTGTCCTTGATTACGTAAGATTTGTATTTATTAGTTTCTGTACAGTCTGGAGTTCACAATAAAGTTAGAAAAGTTATTACCTATAAACATTCTTTATCTTTTTAAAAACTCTGCAGAAAAGACAAGAGGTTAGGGCGTCTGGTAGCTTGTGATAAAAAGCACGATTTGACATTTTTAAGACTATTTTATGACAACATGAAACCAAATAAAACTGGATATGATATAGAAATTTGATCAAGATGTTTGCGACACATTCTGCTGACTCTCTTTGAATCTGATATTTTACCTTTATTTCGTTATTTTTCATTAAGCAACCAGTTGTAACAATGACAGTTTTCAGTTGTTATTAAGTACTTTAATTAAATTCAACCTTTTCTTTTAATATCCAGTTTCTGGTAAAAGTCGACATTGTGCCCTCAAGAAGTTTGTAATATACTGCTACAATGTGTTTTTAGACTCGAGTGAAAACTAGTTTAAGACATCATTATAAATCGAGACTGGTTACTGATTTTACAAAATTAGAATCTGGTTCATCAAGGCTTTTTGGTCATATTTATATTCAATTATCTTAGTTTTAGCTTGTCTCTTTACCTTGCCTTGTTTGATTTGATTCGCAATACATTATTCATTTTATTCCTTTTTATTTTTATTCATTGTTTTCCCCGTTTGTGGTTTCGTCAACTACAACAAAGCAAATTAAAATTTTTACATTCAAACAGCTAAGTTCACTTTAACAATTAATCTGGTAAGCAGTAGTGTAGTAATATTCTATTAAAAATCTTTGATCCTTGGCTTTATGTTTTCTCAACACTTTGTATTTACAATGAATGGACTTCAGAAACGTTCAAAGAATTTAAATTATTACAAACATATATAAATTTCAAGTATTATATATATTTTATATGAAACTTTATTTGAAGTAACGTTATGGTAAAAAAGCATTGCATACCAACTCCTTATTTCAAAGTATCCAATTCTTTGAAAAAAACTGGATAATTTTTATCTTACTTATAAATTTGTTAAAGAATATTCTTTACAATGCATATATTAACATTGTTTTTTAAAACTGTAAAAATATCATAAAGTGATAAAGTTTCTTTCTGACTCAGTAAATATATAAAGCAGTATTTGAAAGAGAAATTTGATATTTTAATGTCTTTTTTAGTGATTAATGGTGAAAAAGCTGCAGTAAACAATCCCGTTTTTGCTCAAAAAAGAGAAAGAACTTTAGAAATGTTGATTAAAAACATGCATGAGGAATACATAACTGAAATAAATAAGGTAGGATAACATTTTAATCTTTTGATGAGTTACAACGACTATGAAACAAAGACAGGTTTATTATAATTTCTATTCCATAGAATTACCAAACACTTAACATCTGGTAGACGTGCTTTGTTATAGTATCAAACAAATTGATATGTAGCATGTTTTAATTATAATTAATACATACATTCCTAAATAATCATTTATTTCTTCATGCTAAGTCTTTTTTCAATCCTTTGTTAGTTGTAAGCTTTTTATCTAGTTTCAACAAATGGTCTTCCTCAATTGCCACAACAGAGTTTTAAAATGCATTGACGGCGCTTCATTTTTTATGCTTATCCTACATACAACACTAAAACATTCTCTTCGAATCTCTTAAAGGGAAATATGTTACTTTTTTGAATGAAAAAATACGTTGTAGATGTAATAATAAAACACAAACATTCCAGACCCTGTCCAAATCACAATCCCCAAAACAAGATCAAAACTTTAAAAGCTGGCAAGTCTTTTATCATTATGGTAATAAGTTTCTAATATGGATGTAAATCATTAGAAAATATTACAAACGAAACCTTCTCTATTTTCCGTTGCACGTTAAGGTCATTTTTCATTTGCCTTTGCAAAACCTAACCCTGAAAATAGTATAACACAAAATGAAAAAAAAACAGTTAAGAAGTCGTCTTCTCAGATGATCATACAAATGTTTGATCTTAGATATTGTAGCTGTAACTGAAGAATTGTGGTGAAGTTCCTAAAGTTGAAGCAGTAAGACATCAAATTGCGAAACAGTACATTTGTTATGAAAATGAAGTCATTTACATCTTTTACTTGGCAACTGCTAACTGTCCAGAAAAAAAAAACTTGTACAAAACGAATCAATAAAAAGATACGGGGAAATGCTAATCAATTGAGCTCTTGCAGGAGATATGGGATAAATCCCGTAGTTAATAATACCCATGGGTCTCTTTTCCAAAAGCAATAGTTTATCTCCTTTTTTATCGAAACTCGAAGACAACTAAATTCAATTCACAATTGATTTTTTTTAATTTCAAGAACGTAAAATTATTTGAAAGTATTTTTTTTAATTCAGTTAACCTCATCAAATTTCATTTGTATTATGTTTAATTAGAAAAAGAAAAAACAAAAACATTATAACCATGGCGACAATCATCGTGATCACTGAGTAGTTTGGAAAAATATATGTAATGCACGATGAAAACAGAAAAGCTTTGAGAAAATGAAGTGCTAACGTACAGATTTTCTGTATTAACAAAATAACCTCTTGTCATACATATTAAAGACCCCAATCGTGTCCGATCTGAAACAGAAACTAGTAAAGGATTTTTACGTACAAAGTCAATACAGTGGCTATCACACAGCGTGTCACGTAGCGGTATAAAACTTATACCGAGAACTTTAATTGTAAAAATCAATTCTATAGGAAGAGACGTAGATGATATGATGATGCCCTTAGTTACCTATTTATTACCAAACAAAAATAGAAATCATGATTCATGTTGAACATAAAAATTGGTATAAAATAGTTTGATTATAAGTATTGATAATCACAAAATAAAAAGCCTTCGGGTTACATAAAATTCATACAAGACAAAAAACTTTAGATATAAGCCAATAACAAAAACTTAATATAAAAGTCTAATAATAAGTTATAAAGATAACAATAACGATCAAATTTTAGACGTTTTTTCCAATTTCAGTTTACCAATGTTTTTTATTTTAGATTCTTCCAAAAAAGTACTTGGTACGGGTAACGATTTTCCTAATTATTCTAATTTAGCAATGTGGTATATATCTTTAACAAAACGCTTCAAAAATATTATAAACATTGCACTTTTCTTTCTTGGTCATTGAAATATACATTTGGCTGTTAATGAACAATTTATTAAGTACTCGAGCTATTTATAACAAGTCATTTACTCATAATTGCTCTTTCATAGAATCAATCATTTCAATTAGAGCTGAAAATTGCACATACGGTTAAACACTTTTAACCGATCATGATTGTTATGGACTATATCTTGTATAGTTTCGGAACTTAAGATTTATCATTTTCAACTATTTGGCTTATGTTTCTTATCGATCAAACTTTTCGGTCTTAGTTTCACTAATGAGGAATGAATTTCCAATATGTGCACATCTGGCACATCAAAATTTAACTGGTATTTGTGTTATATATTTACGCACCTAATAGGTTTGGTATAGAAAAAAATCAGCCACACTTTTTATGTGGTAGTATACTATGATATTTGTATCTGAAACACATGTAAGACCGCAGAGAATGTAACCTCATACAAGAAAACAATTAATAAAGAAAGGAGTACAATAGACAATAAATATAAATATTTAAAAAATTATTAATATGTGAGAAATGCCTTATAAACGATTACCTTAAATAAATCAAAGTTTGGTACGTGGTTATGGTTAAGTATGTAATGTACGAAACCATGCTTTTTTCATGATGGTATAAATAAAGATTTTTTTTTTATGTGATATTTTTTGACAGTGTTACCTCGATTCTAGAATAAATTCCAACCGTTATTCCCAATATATATCAAAAAGCAGGTTAAAATTGTTAAAATTTATTGTACGTGATTGTAATGTATACTATGTGAAACTTAAGAATATGGAACTATCTGAGTCTAGAATTAGAAAAGAAGAAAATATGAGGATGATAGTGATATTGTGCAATATGTGTTTGAGGTTGGTGACTTTGTAGCAACGGTGTATGAAGGGATATGGTATTTTGGAAGGGTTTTAGAGTGAATTTTGTTGATAAAGAGTACAAAAGTAATTTTCTGGAAAAGAAGAAACAGTTGTATCAGTGACCTAGTCAGATGGATGTTATTTAGTTTTCACAGCAAAATGTGCTTTGTAAAATATTCGAACCATGTGCAACTGGAAAGTCTAAACGCATGTTAAAGTTAAACAATGCAAACAACGAAATCATTTGCGAAAGATGTAATAGTTACAGAAAATGAAATGTACGTTACTGGAATCCTTTTAAACGATATAAACGATGCGACAAATGAAACAACAATCTGTCTTGGTTTTAAACACTTTACCAATTGTTCATTTAAAGTGGGTGTAAATTTTGCTTATTTTTGTTTTAAAGGACAGATAGTCTTGTTTTAAATACTTACCTGGCTGAAATGTATTTTACATGTTTTGAGTTTTTAGAGTACAATGTATTTGATTACATGGAGTTCATGAATTGTGTTTTTATAGTGCTCGAAAAGTATTATTGAAAGAGTTTAAACTGATTGCTTTGATTTTATACATATAATATATACATATACATTTTTTTGCAATGCATAATTTTTCTGAAATTTACGTTACAGTACAGTACCATAGTTTTATTGATACTAATATTTTCTTCTTAAGGAAAGTTTCAAGGCAATGAGAAATATATATTTACATTTTATGACAGGTTGCTTTGATAAACTTTGTATGAGAATTGTATAATTTATGATCTGTGATGTATTTTTTCTAAACTAACAAGATTAATACTTGCAATTTTATTCACAAGTTCTTACCATCATATTTCTGTTTAATTTGATTTATACTTACAATGAGAAGTGTAAAAAGTTAGCACGAGTACTTGCCTATATGTTTATAAGTTACTGTCATTATATATGTAACTAATACCTACTATAAGATTGTAATTTACTTGGTGTTTTATTTAACGTACATTTCAACCGACATTTTTGCAAAAATCAACTTGTTTATTGTGCTTACTGTAATCAGACAAAGATTTAGAGATAACATGATTATTTCATGCGATTTGTATACTCCATCCACTTTACTTTTGATCAAATGACAAATAAAAATAAAATGAACAAATAGATTTTTGACAATTTGCACTCACAGATGCTAACTTTTATTAAAAGTCAGTGTACTATTTTTTGTGTGTGCAATACTAACTAATCGTAATGCACAAACTTGCGTTTCTAAGCTATGCAGGGCAAACGTTAATAAAGTCTTTTTAAAACGTGATTTGATTAAGATTTTTAGCAAAGACAAATCTGAAAATATGACATAATCAAAAAATATTTAAGAGTCATTCTAAAAATGTGTATTACAGTACTCAGCAGTTTATGTTATGATGTATACTTTAAAAATTGCATTATTTCAATATTTCATCGTATTTGTATATATATAAAAATAAAACAAACATACCAGTCCTTGTCCATATTACAATCCCAAAAACAAAGTAAAAACTTTGCAAACTGGCAAAATATGTGATACACGTGAACTTCCATCAAGGAAGTGAGGCCGGGTGCTCCGGTTAACGATTATATAAGATAACAAATACCTGCTTAATTTTTAGGTGCCTGATGTGCACATTTCGGAAAAGCATTTCTTATCAGTGACTCTAGGGGCCGACAAATTTGATAGATTAAAAAACATACATATTTGACGAAAAATACCTGTTTTGATAAAATAAATCTACAATATTATTAAGGTAAACAGTCTTCATTGTCTTCAATTCCATCGCCTAAATATCCACCAGATAAAAAACAAAAATTGAAGCTATTGTTTCCTATTACATTAAAAATATGGTGAATGTCGAGCATGATATGTATACATGAATCTTTGTAATTTATATCAGTTGCCTGTGTAAACTATTACTTGTTTTGCTGATTCTAATGTTATTGTTCTCTTTAAGATTATACTTTTTTTATGAAAAGACTAATCTAGACAACCTTGTCATCATGTTTACATCTGTTAGACAATTTCATTCTTGTCCTATTTCTAATTTTGAAAATATGAATTATCGACTTAGAGCAGTTTGATCAAAATGTATTTTCGGTAGACATGATACATAAAAATACCAAAATAAATATATAATATATCAAATAAATGTACGCAGAATAAGTGTAATTCAAAAAGATTTTGGTTATCACATGTCTGTTCATTTTGTGCAACCAATATTGGGTCTTGTATTTTACCATGTTTTGAAAATATATTGCTTTGTTACTTAATGAGAAAAAATATTATTGTATTTGCTTATAACATCATAATAAATTAAATCTTTTATACCCAATAACCATATGTGACGACATTTTTATTTCAGAATAATATCTACAGAAGGGCGTTTAGTGACGTCATTCAGGAATCTCACAGTTCTCGGAATAAAGAAGAAGTCAGGAGGGCAGAGTTTGTTAGAGTTGGACAAGTAAGATGTAACTTCGATATTGTTTGAATTCTTAATGTGGTTGCTAAAAAGTAAGCGTTCTTTAAATGACAAAAAGAGGGGCTTCATAGTATGTAAATAAACTAAACGATTGATTTTATCCGTTACAAAGCATGTATGTATATAAAAATACATGTATTCCCGAACGAATTCCAGAAATTATAATAAAAATCCGCTACTCTCATGCATTATCATAAAATGCATGTTATGCACAAAAAGGCTTATTAAATTTTTCTGGAAAATAATAAGAACAATTAGTATTAAGAGATAAAAAATTGTACATTACAATTATAAACATTTTATTTTTATTTGCACAAAAATTTTTACCTTTATCATCTATCGGCCTTTAAAACGTTTTATGGACGTCATCACAATATTGTTGATAACTATGTAGTCACTATATCCCAACTTATACTTGATATATTTGACTTCCCATAGTTCTTTGTTCTTTTCATTATCAAAATTGACTTGCACGTGACGGGTGCAGCTAGCTAGACAGGAGGTGCTTACCCTTCTGGAGCACCCGGCCTCACTTCCTTGGTGTATAACATATTTTGCCATTTTGCAAAGTTTTTACTTTGTTTTTTGGATTGTGATATGGACAAGGACTGGTATGTTTGTTTTATATCTTTAAAATGACAATTCTAAAACTAAAAATAATAATTACCTTCACTCAAACTGTTACACACAGTAAAAGATCTTATAATATTGTGAATCTTGTTTATCCAATTTCTTTAAAATGAACTAACCGTATTTTACACATTTGATGACATACAGCGAAATCTTTATGACAAATCGTTATTTTTATCTATGATGCTGTTTGGTGAAATAATGATATCTGTAATACATATCGACAACAAATCTACAGTTTAAATTTCACATCACCATAGATTGCCGATTTTGTTTCACCTTTTTTAAATAGGTCAACCTTTTTTGTCATATAAAATGTATATATTGTCATTATGGTATTATTTTGACATTCCATTTAGTTGTGCTATTTTATTAGAATCAAGCTGCACGGTTGTAGTCACTTGTATTCTATGTTAAAATTATCGTAATTCACACACTGAAATAACAACAGTAATTTTTTTTATTTCAGACATTGAAATTAAAAACAATACTGAAAGGTAATGCACCTACGAGTCTTGTGACGACAGGTTTATTAAAACGGGAGGTAAGGACTTGTTTTCTTATCTTTAAAACATTTCAGAAAAGATTAAAATACATTAAATATACATTAAAATATATTTTTTCTTTTGAAAAAATTGAAAATTACCTATAATTATAATCATATTAATTCTTTACCATAAATATTTTGATGAGATGTTACCAAACTAAAGTATCACAAAATAAAACAACTTCTTCAACTGCAAAGTAATAATGAAAATTCAAACACGTTATATAGCAATATTATTGAATATCGGAAATTAATTCAAAATTTTGGTTCATATTTCATTAGCTCGAAACTCTTGGTATTACCAAGCCAATCCAGGTTTTTATGTTAATTTACTGGTGATGATAAATGCTTGAATTTGTTTATTGACTAGATAGAGTAATTTAAATTTGATATAATATTCTGCCATATTCTATAAAGGCATTTGATTAACTTACTGCGATATCATTGACAAAAGCTTAAAATAACAAAATCGAACCCAGGCAGGGTCTTGCAAACTTTAAAGTTTAATACATTGCTTCCTCGGATGAGGTTCGACATAAGGAGGATTGGGTTTGGACTACTTAGTCAGTATCAGGACAACAAACTTGGAGAGGCAGACAATACTTTACACTCACACAACACACACATACATAGTTCAGTCAATAAAGAATAATGACCTTGACATCGCGATTAGTTTAACAAATGCTGATAAGACGTAAAACATCAAATCTAAAACATAAATGGGAAAAATTTGATTCAACCAATATATATTTTAAACCATTGATGTAATTGGCTGGTTTAACCAAAATATACTTTAACCGGTGATTTCATTGGCTTGTTCAAATAGATCATCCTCAAATGAACAAAAACAAACACACTTGAAGCTTAATCTTTTTATGTCCAGTTTTATTATATTAACACTTAGAAATGGGTTCTTTTAAAAAGTGGTTTAACATATTTTTACTGAACTTTTCCATAATTCAAGTTGCATTTTTTCGGTTTTGTGATGTAATTATACCACAATTCACCTACGAGTAAATTATCAAATGGTATATATCCTTCCAACACTTTTGTTTTGATTGAGTTCATATGTATAACATTAAATACATTTTAAAAAAGATCCGGTATATAACTCTCGTCAAATAAACAAGAAAATCAATAGATCTGCGTGATAAATAGAAATAATCAAAGCACACAAAATGTTCTCTTCAAGGCAGATGCAATTGTATGCTTTTTATCCCCTAAACACTTCATGGGATCAGCTTAAATTCATTTTATTGATGTTTTACACTAAAAATTAGACCTTTGACTGAAGTTGGGAAGGTATGGTATAACTTTTCATGTAGTCAATTTACAGAAACATAGTTCTTTGATTTCATTACAAGGATAATTTTTCTTTATTATTCCTATT
This sequence comes from Tegillarca granosa, assembly GCA_029721355.1. Taxonomy (NCBI): domain Eukaryota; kingdom Metazoa; phylum Mollusca; class Bivalvia; order Arcoida; family Arcidae; genus Tegillarca; species Tegillarca granosa. The sequence goes on along the minus strand of CM056606.1, from coordinate 40,090,531 downwards.
GTTATTTGTTGTTGAATAATAAACGCATGAATCCATGTTATTTGTAGCCGTGGGAGCCACAAGATTATCATAATGACTTTCCTTATAGTATTATAACTGGAGATTCTTGGGGTGAGTAAAGTTCGATTTCTTTATTATTGCTATTACCAATTAATGGTGCAATAAATAACCCTTCCTATCTAGTTACGGCAAATACTGATTTCGTGATTAATCTTTACATCTTCGTTGATCGATACCAATGTTTGTTTTTTAATTATCAAAACAATCGGGCGTTTTAGCTTTGAAAGAACAAAACAATAAATAAATCAGTAAATAAACCTATCCAACTCTAAATCTAAGAAAACAATAAAATAATAAATTGATATCGAACAAAAATACCTTTTTAATTTCATTATGCCATATGTGGTCATTTTGGAATTGTTCCTCATCAGTGACACCCGAGAAAAAGTTGATAGATAAAAACATTAGCCGAACAGATGAAAGTTGATAGATAAAAACATTAGCCGAACAGATGAAAGTTGATAGATAAAAACATTAGTCGAACAGATGAAAGTTGATAGGTAAAAACATTAGCCGAACAGATGAAAGTTGATAGATAAAACAATAGCTGAACAGATGAAAGTTGATAGATGAAAACATTAGCCGAACAGATGAAAGTTGATAAATCCGAATTTCGAAAAAATATGGATACAAATTTTTAAATTTTAAACTATTGACTGATAACGCCAATGTACACAAAATTATTATCATTACTTCAATTTTAACAAATAAATCAACAATGTCTATGAAAATTGAAATTTAGATTTGTTAGTAGTTGTTTTGTGTTTGGGAATAAAGTTTTGTCATCTATTAACAACCATATTTTTATTACAGGAGACAGACTGGTTGTAGCAACTGAAGCGGGAACAATGGTGCTTGAAGGTGAGTATAATAGACAAAATAAATAATTTGAAAAAAATCAATATTGTTGATAAATATGTAGTTACTGTATCCCAAATTATACTGGATATATTTGACTTACCATAGTTCTTTGTTTCTTTCATTCTCAAAATTGACTTGCACGTGACGGGTGTAGCTAGATGGACAGGAGGTGCTTACTCTTTCCGGAGCACCCGGCCTCACTTCCTTGATGGCAGTTCACGTGTTTAACATATTTTGCCAGTTTGCAAAGTTTTTACTCTGTTTTTGGGATTGTGATGTGGACACGGACTGGTATGTTTGTTTTATTATGTTTATGTATCAGGTCAATGTGATTTTAATTTACGATTGTTTTACTTTTAGTAATGCTAGAAACAAAAAGACATCTGTGCTGGGAAAACCGTAAAGTTCAGTGCTAGTTGACGTTGAAATTTTGAAACATTAAAAATCAAATTATGCAAAAGTAAAACATTATATGAATATAAACATACATCTGGCTGTATAAAACGCACACACACACACACACACACACACACACACACACACACACACACACACAGAGCAGCAGCAGCAGCAAAATTCACAGATTGACTCTTTTGGTCTAGAAAGAAAATCTGGATTAGGATTCATTATACGTCTTTGTCGCCTTCCTTGCACTAGTAAAGATTTAGACTTGTTTACCAGATTTCTATCTCTAATAATTGATTAACAATTTTGTTCTTGATTAATGATATGTACTACAGAATAATTATTGGACAAGGATTCTCTCACATAAATCCAATAGTACAACTACATAACATCCCAAAGGAGAACTTTTAGGATTTGTGAAGCTGAATTATATAAATTATAGCATTATTTTTAATAACAGTTTATCAGGAATTTTATTATTAAATAGCTTCTAAATCATGTTTTGGTTACTTATTACTTCTCGATATCTAACTTACGAGATCAGAACTAATGTATCTGTCTAATGATCAGTCAATATAATGATTATGATAATAATAAAACAAACATACCAGTCTTTGTCCATATCACAATCCCAAAAACAAAGTAAAAACTTTGCAAAATGGCAAACTATGTTATACACGTAAACTTCCATCAAGGAAAGGAGGCCGGGTGCTGATTGAAGTTCGAATTTTAGTGCAAATCCAATTATTTACTGCAATGATTTTACATTAGAAATACTTTCGGCTTAAATTTAACTGTTTTTTATATATAAAACATCAAAAACTAAACACGTTAAATTTATACTAAAGAGCATTTTCGATCTTTAGCCTTGCAATTTATAAGCAATTAAACCAGAAGCATATGTAACTCTTCGATATAACATTTTTTTTACATGCATTTATACGAAAAAAAACCATAAGGTATATAACTTCTTTGTCCATTTTACCAATTTGTGACCTTTTTATGGTTGTTGAAACTGTCCGACTGTATTTACGTTTAATGTTGTTTTTTTTTTTACGTTTGTTCTCTTTTTTAAATTATGCTCTGAAAACACAGAAAGAAATAAAGATCAAAATTTTAACTGTTAAAATGGCAAAATCTGTAAAATTTTGATTAAATATACACATTTTACAAACAATTTTACTTCTAAGGAGTACACTTTACGTAGCCACAATGATCTGAACTATAAATCATCCAATGTTGTATATGGAATAGATTGAATTTATATGGACTCATATATTCGGGCGAAACCAAAGGTAGACTAAATGGACGAATGAATGGTCACCAGTTTGAAATAAATAATTATGGTAACCAACTTATTTACCAATCAACCGGGCATTTTCGTCCTGTTTATGAAAGTTAAAATTTTGGAAAGAATATACCACCACACTTATAGTCCTATTTTGAGTACGCCATTCCGATTACAACGGGAGAACTATTGGACTAGAGAACTAGGCAATGCCTCACCATTTGGATGCAATGATAAAATTGATAGAGTAGGAAACCTCTCTAGCCCAGGTTGTAAGAAAGTTAATGTTTTACATCTGTTCAACAGAACTACACGTAACAAAAGAAGTCATGGACATTGAAGTTACAACAAACACAATAGCCTTTATGTTAGTTTTTCTAATCTTTTACCATTCATTCAGAAACCTCTCGGATTAGACCATATTCGAACCAACCTTTACTCTTACCACTTTGCCGTCTTACTCAGTTACAAGAAAAAATGCATATACAAAACCATTACAGATTTTAATACAACAGAGTTTAATATCATGGATATTGCATTTGAAAAGTTATTTAAACCTGCTCATGAACACAATATACAGGACGACAACTGTTGCCAATTTCTTAAATTTCATTATGCAAACAAAGGCATAGATGCTATTAATATTTCTAATATACTACTTAACAAAGTAGTAAAATCTAAAGTCCCTACTTATTTCAAATAAAACTCGCCACCTTTAATTTCCTACTTTCATAACTTTACTCCACCTACCTGCTCTTGCTCAGCGTCCCAATATATTTATAAACCATCTTAGCATGTAGTAACAGGCGATCTCAATATAAATGAGAATACTTAATTAAGATGTCTTCTTTCAAAAGGCCCTAAATACAGGGAGGCTCAACCTTTAACTTGGGGACAGAATTTCAAAATTATTATGGATTTGTTGACGAGTATGCTAGAGGTTGGGCTAAATTAAAAGACGTAGAGCTTGATACTTTATCCGACTGGATAAGGACGCTAAGAAAATTTTATCAAGTCAAGGATTGTTAAACTTAAATGGTCTATGTGTACTAAACCTCCTTTAGTGCTCCGGGATCCTGAGATTCCTGCATTCCTTACTGACATACGTAACAGGTATATTGTTGTCCCAGCTAATAAAGCTTCTAACAACATTATTTTTGTTTGTAAGAAATTATATCTTGAATGTCTTATTAAGGAGTTTGGTTTAGATAGTATATCGGAGAATCCTACTTATACCAAGACTATTTTACCAAAGATGAAGCTCTTTCCAATCATAGGGGGGAACTTGAGTCTTTTGTTATCAATTTAAAACAGGAAGAACTTGACCTGGCTTACTTGTATTGGATTCCAAAACTTCACATTAATCCATACAAGGAAAGATATATAGCAGGTTCCTCAAAATGTTCTACAAAATCATTATCAGTAATTTTAATACAAATTTTAAAAGTCGTCAAAGATGGCCTTCAGACTTACCATCAACAAAATGTTAGAGTTTTTGATAAACAATATATAACACAAATACCAGTTGAATTTTGATGTGCCAGATGTGCACATTTCAGAAATTCCCTAACATATATCTTGTGTTTGGCAATATTATCTTTCGACAAACAATCGGTATACCAATGGGCACAAACTGTGCACATTTGTTGCTTATTTGTTTCTTAATTCATATGAATTAGAATGTTTTCACATTCAACTACACATACAGATATATAGATGACGTTCTATCTCTACATAATAACTAATTTGGAGAATATGTGAATGTCATCTATCCAACTGAGTTTGAAATAAAAGACTATACAGATTCTCCATGTTCTGTTCATATTTGGACTTATACCGCAATTATGACACCCATGAAAGGTTACATCTGAAGCTATACGATAAACGTTATGTGATGGCTTCGATTTCTCTTTGTCAACTTTCCTTTTCTTTGCAGTGATATCCCTGCTTCTCCTGTGTATGGTGTATATGTTTCACAGTAATTACGGTACGGTAGAACTTGTTCCCACTATCCGGACTTTCTGCAACGAAGCAATTACTTAAAATTAAATTATTGACACAAGGATATTGCAAGCCTAGGCTAATCAAGGCCATTAAAATGTTTTATGGCCGTCATCACAATGATGTTGATAAGTATGTAGTCACTGTATCCAAACCTATACTGGATATATTTTACTTACCATAATTCTTTGTTCCTTTCATTCTTGAAATTGGCTTGCACGTGACGAGTGTAACTAGCTAGACAGGAGATGGTTACCTTTCCGATGCACCCGACCGAACATCCTTGATGGGAGTTTACATGTATAACATATTTTGCAAGTATCGAATTTGTTTTAATATGTGCTTATCATTCACGAATAGGGAACAAGCAAAATGAAAGTACACATTGTCATAATCAGTCATTATTAATCTAAAAAACGATATGCCTATTTGATTAAAATTTAGTCACATAAAAATCAAACTCAAAATTCTAATTTTTCGGTTAAATTGTTTTCCAAAGTCAATCATGAATATATTTTTGTACAAATAATGATTTAAATAAAAAGGGGGTTTAATTTTAATTTTTTAAATATTAATGTTTAAAAATCGATGTAAAAATGTAAGTCCAACTAAATATGTGTTAAAAAAACTTTTTTCCGATATTCTTACCTTTCACTGTCGTGACATACAAATAAACAGAAATCAAATATGTCACTAATTAAAACACATAAAGATAGTATGCGTTTTTGAAGCTACGGTTCACTGTTAATTTTTGTTTATTTGTGTGTTGTGTGTGTTTATGGTAGAAGAAGTAGTAGTAGTAATTAAATTGGAGCAAAGACTTTAATTAAAAATAGTTTTAAATAATTGAAATTTATTTAAAACTAAAGGTTTGTTCCCTCATGCAAAGCGCTCCTAAGCTGGATTTGGATTTATAAAATTTTGGAACTTTTGATTTATTATTTTCAACTGTTTGGCTTATGTTTATCATCTATCAAACTTTTAGGTCTTAGTGTCACTGATGAGGAATGAAATAACTAAATGTGCACATTTGCCACATCAAAATTTAACTGGTATTTGTGTTATATATTTAATCATTTTTGTCGAGCCTGGCATCGCCATAAGGTGTTACTTTACCGGTGTCAGCGGCGCTGGCGGCGTGTCAAAATGTGAAATTTTATGTTAAAGTAACAAACTAACCAGGTGAGTCATTTAATTCCGTTACATTCTTGTTAATAAATTGAATTTCGTTTCAGAGTGTCTTACACCAAGGCTTTTATTCGACAAAACGGTTCCTGTTAAGCAGCTTAGTATAGTTGAAGTACATGGCCTTTTGATACTTAGGACGGACAAAGGTAAATATGCAGATCATTTTATTGTAGTCTAGTCAATAATTCCTCAATACTAAAACTTATATATATATATATATATATATATATATATATATATATATATATATATATATATATATATGATATTTATTTCAATAATGCAACAGACACATTTTTAAGTCGATTAACTCTTTAATTTATTTCTACTTGAAGGAAAAGACAGTAAAATTCATGTGTTCCGACTGACAGATTTTGAGGGAGAGTACAACGAAACAATTGTTCGAACAAAAACTGAATGTAGGGAACACAAACTAGAGAAAACAAAAGGTTTGTACACAAAATTGTTCTAAAAACCGTAATAAAGTTTCATATTTGATTATTTATAAGGTAATAAAATACAAAGTACCCTAAGTTTATTACAATTATATACTAAATTAGGGCAATAAAAGAATACGGCAAAATTCTAGGTCATACTGGAAGTTTTTACACCTCCAGAGCATACTGCCGCACTTCCTTGATGAAAGCTCACGTCTATAACTAATTTTGCCAGCTTTCAAAGTTTTTTTTTTTTTTTTATTTTATTTTTTTTTATTTTTTTTTTTTGATTGTGGTTTGGACAAGGACTGGTATGTTTGTTTATTTGTTTATAAAACCTTCGACCTCCGATGATGTTAATAACAAGTGTTGTAGTGATAGTTCAATTAAAAACCTTTAGCCATTTACCTAGCCTCAGATACTGTATTCATATTAGCATGTATTATATTTGGCGGTTTTAAGAGTCTCAAACATTTAGTGTTAAGTAATATTGGCCCTTTCGCTGTTTCTCCTTACAAAGTTGAGCACAAATTAATGTTGAAGTGTATTAATATTGGCGAAAATAATTTAAACACCAAAAGCGCCAATATAAATACACAGCCAAAATAAATACTTATGCAGTAGTTAAGATAATGATAATGTGACTTAAAACCAACGAATCAATCCTTCTATCCCACTGTTATCTACAAAAGGGACACTTGCGTCAAATTCAGTTCTCCTTTGCACGACTCCATAATGTAACCTGACTAAAATTAACTTTTTTATTTCGGATTTATATTTATATATTTAGGTTGCCATTTATATGCCTTAAGTCGACCCGGTGCAAGTCATTTGAGAATGGTTGTGGCGATACAGAAAAGGCTTTTATTATACACATGGAAACATTCTGCTGCATGGTCAGCCTGGTGCCCTACTATTGACTTTGATATAGTAGAAGGATTCACGCTCGTAAGAGTAAGTATATTATTTACGGTTCTTCAAAAATCACGTAAAAAATACAGAAAAATTTTTATTTCATCTGTCAATATGGGATCTGTTTTTTTTTTGTAACCAGCTCATTATAAATATCGTTTCAAAGGGTTTAATTTATATCAATATTGTTTTTTGAAAATGCTGTTATGACGAAAACTTAAACAGCAAATTCCCTATGCGATAATGCTCCGCCGTTTAATCCATTTTTGTACTTTAAAGTACTCTTCTTTGAGATAAAAATTCTTATTACACAGAACTATAAACGTTCTTTTTTATATCCACTGACCCAAAAAATTGAATCAATTTTGGGATTTTTAAGAACATTCCTTTTTTTGTCAAGTACATATTATGTACAGATTCAAATGGCTCAAATCTCGGATTTAACGTTTCTCCTGCAAAACCAATGAATGTAGACTATTGAATATGGATTGCTGATAAAAAATAAACAGTGAACTTTTGATTAGTCAACGTAACTTAAACTTCATTTGGATTTCGGATTATCAAAGTAGTTTTATTTAAGAAATGTTTGCTTATAAGAAAATAAACCTGATGATAAAATAATAAAATACAACAGTATTTACAATGATAATTTCGATTTAGTGTTATGTTGTGGCTTTTTTGTAGCATATGTATTCACTAATGAGGAATGATTTTCCGAAATGTGCACATCTGGCACATCTAAATTCAACTGGTATTTGTGTTATATATTTTGTAAGATTTTTTGTAGTCATGAACATGTGCTTATATCCTGTTATAAAAAAAACCAACATTCATTTTTAATTTTATCTTAAAAAAAGAATTTCCTCTGGTTATCAAATATTTTATAATTTTAAAATCTCTTGTGACACGGGTAACATTTTCTGTTTATCATAGTTCGAGCGTTAATCTAATGTTAATTATTTTTTATTTTTCTGGTTATCAAATATTTTATAATTTTAAAATCTCTTGTGACATAGGAAACATATTCTGTTTATCATAGTTCGAGCGTTAATCTAATGTTAATTAATTTTTATTTCTAGGAATTGCAGGCCTTTGAAGTACCACAACTTGTAACTTTAATAGATGGTAACCTTGACGACAATCAAATATGTGTTGGATACAGAAATCAGTTTGATTTGATAAATGAGAAGAATGGAGATACACTGCAGCTTTATCATATTGATGCTATTAAGGTATAACATTACTTATTAATATCGTTAAAATATTTTTTGATGCTCGTTTGAACTAACTTAACCAGTCTGGTGATGTTTTTAAAAGATTACAGCTTCAAACAAATTGTTGTGATTAAAAACACAACTATTTTGTCACCTTTGAAAGTTTATTGTATTATCTTTTGAAAAATTGATTGTTAGATATGAAAGTGTTAGCTGGGATTGAGTCGCTGTTTTTTATCTCGGCTTTTCGTAAACACTTTAGAGTTACTTTTTGTAAACACTTTAGAGTTACCTTTTGATGTTTATTTATGTAACTTGTTGGAAAAAATGTTTGCACTTTGGTGGTAACTACAGACTAGCGTACCTTTCTATCGCTTGTGGTCATATGTTTTTATTTTCTTAATTCATAATTTCTAAATTTCAAATTTAAAACTTTATTTTCATTTGATACATTTTATGCATTCGAAAGAAACTTTTAAATAGTGCGAAATAACAAGGCCTTACCCTTGATGTAAAGACACCCTTGTAAATTTACAAATGATATTCGATTAAAGAGATTTCATTCAAAATTAAGTCAGCAACATTAGAGAAATTGTTCCCAACTACATTTGTATAAACCAATTTTTTTAAACCTGAAGACATTATACTTTAAAAAAGGCAAAAACAATTAATTGAAACATCTCGTAGAGCATTCATTACAAATTTTAGTCACCTACATGGTGTTTCTATCATTTTATTTTTTCTATTTAGCAGGTATTCTTATGTCAGCTGTTTTTATCAGTGCTTCAAGCCTTTTCAAATGTTATGATAATATCATTTAAAGGGGGTCATACTTCATTGCAGGTCCAAAGTAGGGAAATGTTTTGTAATCCCAAGTGCTTTGGTCTTTTTAACTTGTCATTTTGACTTATTAGGCGGTTTTTTATGACCTCGTTTATTGTTTTGGTTGTTTTATTTATTTTTTTTTTACTTCTAAGACGTTTTAAAAACATTCGTAAAATCTATAAACTATAAATCTTAAAATCTTAAAAAAAATCTTTGAAGCAAATATTATATATAATAAAGACGTCACGCGTTGGATATCATTTCCTTTATTCTTCATAACAAGAGATAATCAGTGGAATAGCTAGGATATGAAATCGATTTTTGAAATGAATCTCGCATCAGTAGATGGAAAAGAGGATGAAATTTCCGTTTTAGTAGATTCATCCTTTCTGTTAGCAATTACTTTAATCTATAAATATTTTTCTGCGCTCATGTTGTAAACAACAGAATTTTTTTTTCTTTGCATTTTATTTTGAATACCACAGTACAATTTATTGATATTTTTGTTTACCATAACACTTGTGCTAAACGTTATAAAACAGAAATATATTTTTAAAAATTGTTGCGACTTGCATGCTGCTAGGAAAACAAGAATTTTACTCTGAATTTGTGGCCGTTCAATCAAAAAAAAAAAAATTTTAGCTGGATTTGGATTTATATAATTTTGGAACTTTAGATTCAATAATTTTAAACTATTTGTCTTGTGTTTTTTATCGATCTAATTTCGGACTTAGTGCCACTGATGAGAAATAAATTTCCGAAATGTGCACATCTGGCACATCAAAATTTAACTGGTATTTGTGTTATTTATTTTCCCACATTTTTATGTGATATTGCATGCTCAGTTTAACAATAAATCATTATTTCAATTAAGAATTTTTAACTTTTCATTTGTACTTTGCCATGTTTTTATCAGGTTAATCTTGTATCAGCAATTGATATTTATGAAGACTGAGGAATCCTGAGTTACTACTAGTCTTATAACTGTAAGTTAATATTTCACACATCTTCGTCTTTAAACACAAACACATACATACATATGAGGAATGATTGTCCGAAATGTGCACATATGGCACATCAAAATTAAACAGGTATTTGTGTTATATATTTGCTACCCTTGAACGGGTACCGCGTCTGGTGGTGTAAACTCCCCGAGGTTTACCATATCTCAGTAGGCAGTACTTGTGCTGTCAGAAAATGTACCATTTAGCAAAATTTTCAGCCGTCGTAATTTTATAAATTTATTTAAATCTAAGGTTTTTTCCCTCATGCAAAGCATTCCTTAGATGAATTCGGATTCATTCAAATTTTGGAACTTTAGATTCATTAACTTTCAACTGTTTGGCTTTTTTTATCCCTCAAACTTTTCAGTCGTAGTGTTACTGATGAGAAATAATTTTTCAAAATGTACACATCTGGCACATCAAAATTTAACAGGGCAGTTTTGTTATTTATTTACATTCAACATGATGTGAAAGTGGTTGCAGTTTAAAATCAGTTTCATAGTTTAAATATGACTAATCCATCGACCATTTATCCTTTATTTTCATACATTATATTTTGTGTTATATATATACATGTACGTCTTTCATTAAAGTTGCAAAAGTAATTATAAATTAAGGAAATTTGCAAATTACTTTTAACACTTCTAATTTTACTGGCCAGAAAAGTGAGTCCGAAAGTACAACTTTAAACAGCACTGAATGCATAAATTATACAAGTACAAACATTTCGTTTCCTTACACTAACACAAAACCTGGTAATTTGTTACACATTTGTTCAGTTTTATAAGATCTTTTATATAGTTGCATGTACATATTAGATCAAATTTAATTAATATTTATTTTTCTATCTGATCATTTTCTATTTACGGTGTTGGTAAAATACAATTCTCTCTCTATTATTAAATACTGTTTAAGAAGAAACATTAGCGGTAGAAACATTTCGCGGTTTTTATCTTCATAACTATTTCACGGTTTAGCATGTACTCTGTACAGAGGAGGGAGAGGGTTCATGGGTGGAGAAAATTTCGCAGGGAAATATATTAACGTAAGAAGAGCAATAATATTTCATATTCACGAATGTTTCTTCTGATACATTACTTAATTCTAAAAAATGGCGATTGGAAATAAATATAATAAACGAAAACACAGTCTATGTAACGTGATATTTTTTATGTGTTACTATAAATTTATTTTTCAGACGCTAGCCATTTCCAAAAATTGACCGAGGAGACATCGCATGATTTCGATTTCCACTGGAACTCTGAACCTCAAGCAATTGGTAAACATAAATGTTTTAATTATAATAATAATAATTATAATTATTATTATTATTATTATTATTATTATTATTATTATTGTTACTATAATGATTTATATGATAAACGCAAAATTGTGTTAACATTGAAAATTTGAACCTTAAATATCTATATTTTTTCTGTAAAAATATATGTTACGTGAAAATTATAAAAAAAAGTTTTTCATTAGTTGAAATTATTCGTTAACTACGATATGTTTTATATAGATTCATATAAAAAAGCGACGCTACCAAAGCACGCCTAAGGTATTGTCTCTATCTAGTCAATGAAGCAACGAAACTCTGAACATAATTATTTTGACTTTTGCTGAATTTTGTCTTTCCAATTATGGATTGTTTCAATTCTTAGTTTTGATAAGTGGATGTTACTTCTGTCCAATTTACTATTTACTTGTTACATGACTCATAAGGAATGTTGATATGGTCATGTGACTAGCATATCTTTAAGATCGTTGGGCACAGAGACAATTAGTGTGATTAGATATTGTAACATATGATGTCTCAATACATTTCATCAGATTTGTGTAATATATTTGTATTATCAGTGAATACAATAGCTGTATTACCCTAATACGGAATGTATGAAGAAAACATGATTTTCAATGTCTTTTTTAAGATAGCATTGCCAAAATTTGGTGTCTAGCCTTTAAATTAACATAAAAAGTCGTCTATCTCTTCTTTAAAAACGTATATTTCTGTAAACGATTTGAACATTTATAAGATTTCTTTTTTGCGTTACGTTTGTTTATCTTAGGTTCCGATTGTAATCATAACTTTATTATTTTGTTTCAGTTTGTGCCTTCCCTTATGTAATTGCTTTCACTCCTGTTACCATAGAAATCCGTTTGATTATCAATGGAAATCTAGTACATACCATGACAATGCCTGAACTAAATCTCATCACATCAAAGGTAATCTAACAAGAACGATAACTCTTTAATTATTATTATAAAACATGATAGCTCGAAAGTAACCACAAAAAAATATGTCGTCTTGATATTTTATTTGGTTACTTCAGCAATACTTGTACGTTAATGTTGGAAGTAACAAGTGTAAGTGTGATAGTTAATTGCAAAATATAGCGAAACTTAATGTTCTCTATTTCAGTTTTCTAATATCTGTGAATAACAAGGCAAACAACAACAAATGCAAACATTTATAATTTAATTTTTTGTGTTTTTTTCTGTAGAGCGACATATATTTTTCATCAGTTGTAAGACCAGGACATTCGCCTTTAGAGAAGAAAGAACAATCTGAAAATTCATTTACGCCTCCACCTTCGCCATCTTGTAAGTATTAATCTCTTTCCTTTGATAATTTTACATCCTATTTTAAAAAAAACGTCGAGTTTAAAAAACGAAATGTTGTAGTATGTAATGGGAAGTTTTGGTTTTTAAAAGCCTTGTAGTAAAGTAGTATTTCAAGCGTAAAACAAAATTTACTAAATTAATAAATTTTAAGCAGTGGTAAATCTGAACTAACCTAAAAAACATGTTTACTATCTTAACATTGACGATACTCGAGCAAACTTAAAAGTTATTTTAGATGTGAAATCGCGCCTGTTTTTTAACATTGATCAGTTTTTCGTTTAAAATATATTCAAAACATTATTTAATATCCATTTGTTATGTATAAATGAATCGAGCTTTTAATGTTTTTTCAATTACCTCTTCATCGTATTTATTGCAGCAAAATCAAAATCCATTCAATGTATATATAAAATCCCCTCATCGTGCCTCGCTGGTCACATGACAACTGTCGAAAAGTCTCCCCAGCAATCAACACACTCGTCAACCTTATTAGCGCCTTTAATAAATGGTGATCGATCTCCTAGTGTGAAACGAAGCCCTCTGCTTCGAACAAAATGCCTGCCAGCTGGAGAAAAGGTAATTATTTGTTAATGATCAATAAACACAATTGAAAAACGAAGTCCAGAAAACCAAAAAGAACACAAATAATAATAATGATAATTATGATAATAATAACATTATTAAAAGTGAAAGTTGGAAAACTAACATCCTAAAGCATTATAATACAAGAAGACGTAATATTTAAAACAATTCATTTTTTTTTAATTTTTATTAACATCTCGTGGCTTTTACATTCCGTTCATTCTCAAATATAATTTACACATGAAGGATGTAGCTGTGTAGACAGGAGGTATTATCTTCCCAGAGCACCTACTGTCTCTTGTCAGGTGAATGTTGACGTGTTTAACTTAGTTGTTTATATAGTTATGGGTCGTGATTTGAACCTAGACCGGTATGTGTTTTATAATCAGTGTTCTCAGCCTGAGTATATCAAATTCATATATCGTATAGGTTTTTAGTGAACACACATCATTCAGTTTTATTGATTATATAAACTTTTGATCTCTCATGAGTTAATTGGACATGCATACATGATACGTCTTTTGTGAGTCTCCATTCTGTTTTACAGTGAAAGGATTTTGCTGGTATTCAGTGTTAACATTCATGGAACATTTATTCATTCTTTACAGTTATTTTTTATTAGGAAAAAGATCGCCATGACTCATCCAGTTCAGATTCAGGAATAACAATTCTTCGACCTGGTGGTGATAACAGTAGTCCACCACAAAGTCCCTATCAGAAATGTATTAGCCAGTTAGATTACGGAGAGGAACAAGAAACAGAACTTATTTGACCAGAAATGGAGTTCATTTTGACACTACATTTAGATCCCTTGTTTACTCAAAACAATGAGTTGCCTTATGTGTCTGCAGCGAAGCTGAATACCAAAAAAGGACATTATATTATTTATTTATTAAATAGTTTACCCCCCTTATATCAAATCTTGTTATGATTTTTAAATAAAATGTTACTTTTCAAATGTGATCTGGCGTTAATGATACAAAAAATTTTTTTTGTTGTTAAGTCCCTCGTCTAGTTGCTGTTAATTTGTTCATATTTGCTGTTAAAAATATTTTACCCATAAAATGTTTCAGTGAATGATTTACAATATTTGTCTAATTATTTACTTAAGTCGGACATCTATTAAAGTAATTGTCTACAACAAAGTATTAAAAACGGTTTAGTATATGTTCTCATTTCCTAGTGTTATATAAAATGCAAAGCTTAATCCGTTTTATAGGTATGCTTCTTACCACGATTGAATGAGCTATTTGTAATTAATTTTCAATTCAAAACAGTTTATACTAGAGCATCAATGATTTTGCTACGTTTTAACACCGCAAAAATCTGATCGTTTGCATTTCAAATATACATCGATAACAAATGAGTAATACATTCTATAATGTTTTTAATACTGTCATCTAGACTAAGCACTAAATTTAACTAATTTTGAATAAATGGCAATGAATTTTGCTGTCATTTGTAATACTTAAATATGTTATTTGCCTTTCTTTTAGTGGATATTGTCTGTATAAATCTAAATCGGTGCTTGAAATGATGAAATGAATGTAAGGACATGGTATTGCCTTTTTGTTTCGTGCAAATGTAATAAATTTAATATAATGTCCAATAAATATTTTATAAATGTACCTAATTAAACAAAAATATATGTGATAGCAACAAAGCAGGCCGCTCACAATAAAAATTGTTGCCTCAAGGTCATTGCGAGTCTAGGTTAATGAAGGCCCTTAAATGTTTTACGGCTGTCATTACAAAATTGCTCATAAATATGAATTCACTGTATCTATACCTAATTCGGACATATTTGACTTCCTATATATTCATGTTTCTATTTTTCTCAAATTTGATTTTGCACGTAAGGGGTGTTACTAGCTAGACAGGAGGCTTTTTCCCTTCCGGAGCACCCAGTCTCACTTTATTGGTGGGAGTCTTAGTGTATACATAATTTGGTCAGATTTAAAAGTTTTTACTTTGTTTTTTAGGATTGTGATTTGGACATAAATTGGTATGTTTGTAAGATGTGATAAAGACTTAAACACACACAGCTAAATTGATTGAATTGCCTCCCTTAATTGTCATTAATATCCATATTGTTCTAGTGGAATTTATTTACAACCTACCTCATATTTAAAGCCTATTACTTTTATATCCTTCCATTTTATTTTCTAAAATTATTTATGTTTTGTTCTATGTTAAACTTTGTGTTACAAATAAAACAAACATACCAGTCCTTGTCCATATCTATTAAAATACCGACGCACTTTCCGGTCCATGGTCCCATTGGGTATTGACATTTTTCGATTTTTTATATATAGCACCAGGGAACATGTATATTTTTTATATATCAAAGTACAATTAAATTCTTTGTCTGTTTACTATAAAAACGAGCTATCTCAATATCCATGCCGCTACAAAAGAAAAATCTTTCTACGCTTACAGTTTGATCCCAATACAAAGGTTAACAAAGTTTATGAAAAGTAAAATGACCACAATTCCGACATTACTTTCATTTGAGGTACAAACGGTTGTATTAAAATAATTTTTCCTTGAAATTATGTTTCACGGTTTATATGCTTTCATGGTTATCAAAGGTTTACCAAGTTTATGAAATGTAAACTGACCACTATTCCAACAATACTTTTATTTGAGGTACAAACGTTTGTAGTAAAATAATTTTTCCATGAAGTTACGTTTGACGGTTAATATGTTTCCTGGTTATCAATTAAAGGTTTATAGAAATAGCGCTAACTATTAAATTTGCGACAGTTGAACTCATTTTTCTTTTTGATTTTACGTTACATTTTAAAGGGTTTTTTTTAGCATTTTTATCCTTTACATACAAATTATCTTATATTTTACAAACTTCTGTTTTCAACATACCAAAAACTTTATTTTCAGGAGTGTCCGAGTTGTCGGTGTTTACGTATGTCGATTAATTTCAGACCTGCAACTTGGCTGAATAATTCAAATTGTTGTTTGTCATTTCCCTTACCCTAACCCTGTCAGAAAAAGTACCATTTAGCAAAATTTTCAGCTGCTTTAAATTGTGAAATTTGTTTAAAACTATGGTTTGTTCCTCATGCAAAGCATTCCTTAGATGGATTTGAAATGATATAGTTGTGGAACTTTAGATTCATTAATTTCCAACTGTTTGACTTATGTTTTTAATTATCAAACTTAGTGTCACTGATGAGGAATGAATTTCCGAAATGTGCACATCTGGCACATCAAAATTCAACTGGTATTTGTGTTATATATATTTAGTATTTCATATTTGACAATCGTTTTATAAATATTACGCAAATGAAATTTTTTTATTCCATATAATTATTTTTGCTCAACATAATTCAAATAAATAATATTTTTGTTTGTTTGTTTTTATGAGTTATGTACTGTGTTTGCACGTCTACAGTGTTAGAGCGTTATAATTGTAACGGGAGATGTGATTCGCTGCTTCGTAATATTGTACTTCGTTCAAGTACAGTGTACAGTTACATGATTCCAACGTTTCCATGCCGATACTTCCCTTTTTGTCATCCTTATATATTTTCACACTAACAAACGGGTTTTTATGTAGCCCTCCAAATTTATATTGCATGGGAATTACATTTATTACAAATATTTTTTGATTTACGATAATTTTCAGTATTGTCGTTTAAAGACAACTTAAATACTCGAAAGCAAACTCGAAGATGACATACAACTTGCCTTCAAGCAAATAGCAGAACAAAATTTTTAATTCTGCTAAGAATGAAGTTATACCAATATTCACAACTACAGGAATGAAAAATCACCACCAGTGACAACACAGCTCTGGTTTTTTTTTTTTTTTTTTTTTTTTTTTTTTTTGAAAATAATCTACACTCCTTTTTTGTGACATCATAACATGTTTGTTGAAAGTTTTCCATGTTGGCTTATGTTGATATTATTGATATGAAATAAGTTCAAAGATGAGTTACATCAAAAGACCAAAAAATTTAAATCTAATAAAGAAGAAGTTTTAATGATAATTGATTTTTTAAGAACTTCTTCCCCCTCCTCAATCATCACTTTTTCCTTCCATGACATATTCACCGGTTTCTTGAAATAAAAACTATATGTTTCCATGATGTAAATTTATAGTATTGTTATTTTGTTTAACTCGTTTTTATCGATTAAGTGTTTTAATATATTTTACATTGTTGGTGCTTGGATAGATCAAAAATCTAAATAAGATGTTATGTGTATATTGTCGGATATTTTATTTATACACGCCGTTATAATATGTTGAAAGTTTATCTGAGAATGGATTTTATTGTTAAATATTAAGATATTATGTGAGAATGAATTTTAATGAAAAGTTGACAACGGGTGATGCGTCTGTTGAATTTGTTTTATGCTGAAATTTAAGTGAGAATGGTAATGAATGAAATTGTATTTTTATTGTCAAAATTTTATGTGATATTGATGGTAGTGTGACGAAATGATTGAATGTCTATATTGTCAAAAATTTTATCATTTTTTAATGTAAACTCGTTCGATTAATACAACTTCTATTCTATTTTTGACCAATTCATTCCTTGAAAAACATTCAATAAAAGCTTCTTTTCAAAATTGTCTATTTATTTATTTGTTTTAATAATCCCACAGACACATTCGGTCCATAATTGTTGCAATATTTTATTAAGATACAGCGGTGGGCTTCGCATAATAACGTTATTAGATGTCATTTCGGCAGCCTTGCAGGTTTCATCAACACCGGTTCAAAGAATTAAGGTCAATTGCTTTCGGAAGACATGACGTTGTAGCACAAAGTTTTTTTGTTTAGGAAGTTTAAAAAACTCTAAATCAACAAAACTGAGAAAATAGCAATGTAATGGAATACACTTACCTTAATATTTGGTGATATACCCACGGGCTCTTCGAACCCTGGCCAATCGTTCCGGCAAGGTGTTATATAAACTTCGAATACATTCAGGTGTGAATGATCATCATTATATTGTTCATATATTGCAAAGATGATTGTAAAGGTCACAATTGGAATAATTAAGATGAGACACAAGTCTGATTTTGTTCTTAATTTTCTACCAAACGTTTTCAATTGGATTAATATCTGGTGACTGTGCCGGTCATTCAAAAGACATTCAAAAGAGATCGATAGACGGGGGCATTGTCATCCATAAACGAAAAACTTGTATTTGGGAAGTTACTAGCAATAACAGGCCATAAATTTTCTTCTACAATTTCTATATATTTTGCGGAATTCATATTACCGCTGACTCTTGAAAGCTTATTGACGTCATTATCTGTTATGCATCCCCGTATCATAAAACTATGTATTTTTTAATCATCTGGAGAAATGCAAGAAGGTTACCATGCCTCGTTACTGCCTCACCATAAATGAAACCTTATTATTATCTACCAACAGAATCTGAGACTCGTCTGAAAACATGACAATTTTTCACCGATTTTCAACTGTCCACAGCCTTTTTTAAATGACATTAACATGTCTAAGTAGGAAAGATTATTAAACAAAAAATAGCAATCAAACAGAAACATTGCGACTTTTTCCGGTCCACGTTTAAATCACAATTTAAAGCAAAATGGCAAATGACGTTGAACACGCGATGTTCAACCTGGGATATATCGATATCGAACATGTTACCATAGCTAATACAGTCAACAATTTTTACAACGGCCATATTCGTGATCATCAAATTTGCTGTTGTAAAGAATATGCCGTTGTAATGAATTTAGAATTTGGCGGAGTCATGTCCTTTGTTTAAAATAAAAAAAAACTTTAAAATTTAACCTTGTCCCGCCATTTTTAGAAAGATCGTACTCTCGTATTCATATAACACGGAAAAGTTCGTTGTGAAATATCGTTTGTACATCAAATTGTTATTAAAACTTAATTTCTGTATACTAAAGATAACCATTTATGCAAAATTACGAACGATTAAAGACTTATTTTTACTATTTACATTTTTAAAATTGTACTTCCTGTTCACCAATATGTCGTGTAAACAAAAACAGGACATCTTTTTTTATATACAATAGCGATTTTTAATATAATAATGAAGAAATATTTGTACAGAATAGGTTATTTTTGACATACATTACCAGCGGTAGTTTTGAAAATGTTTGTTTCATATTTCGGGAATAAAACAAGTGATCTGTTATAGATTTAAAATAAATTCCAATCGCGTGACTTCATGGAAGATATGTGAAGAAAATCGTTAATTACCGGTATGTCATTAATTAACATGATATAAAAGTTAATAATCGGCTGTTAATGAATAGCTACGCATGTACATTTGAATTATCGACGGTCAAGGTCAACTGTATTAACAGTCGGTCAAGGATAAGAGATTTGTGCAGTGATGCCTGATAACATTTTTTTTTGATTTTACAGCCGGTTGGCAGTGCAGTTATATAGCACAGAAAAAGCGTTTATTTGTACATTTGTTTTAACATTTCATTGCCGGAGCCGGTAACCGAATATGCCGTAATAAAGTGTAATAAAAATATAACATCAGATAAAGGGTATCGTTGTAAAGACAGTTCACTGTATACATAAGTTAAACTGAGAGGAGAAGCGGGGGTATGCTGTATTTTGTTTCAGTCAAGATTTTTTCACTTATATCGAAACAGACAGTTTTGAGATGGCGGAGGAATTAAGAGCGCCCTCAGAAAACCATCGTCCTTCGCAAGTTCAATGACAAAATTTCTTATACTTTGATCTACCCGAGTGTGGTTCAAACATAGGCGATGAGAAGTGGAGTGGAGTGGAGTAATGGTGTTTTACGCCCCAGATTTTTTTCACTTATTTCGAGGCTGTCAGTTCTGGATCTGTCCCGAATGGGATTCGAACCCAGGCGATTAGAGGCGCTGAGATCCGTAAGCGCGCGCTTTAGGCGGTGAGAAGTAAGCTCGCTTTTGACCACTCGGTGACCTTTTTAATTGAAGCGGAATCTGTTCAGTATGTTTAACCAGTTAACTATCAATAATGTCAATACTGGCCTCTTATGCAGATCTTATAGAACTTATTATTTCTAATTCTTTGAATTACGAATTCTATCCCCTTAGTAATGATTTAAAGATCAATATGATAAAAAATGAAATAAAAGTCTAAGCAAATATAAAATCACCTCGTACGGCAAAAACTTCTTTATAAAGTCATACATTCTTTCCTCGATTTGTTGAAACAATGCCATTTAAAAATAAAAATACTTCGATTTTTTTTCATAATATCTAAATATCTTATATACAATACTAGTGATATTCTGAAATTATTATTATTATATAATGTATACATAATGATGGGATTGAAGCATAGAATCCTGTCCGATTAATCATTTTGGAATATTGCAGTGTTCTCCTCATTTAAATCTGTATTTAGTGTTCCAAGGAAAAAAATTAAAACTATGCTGATCTAATAAATGATAATTCTTATGAACAATTTTACATCTCGTTCAACGATAAAAGCTCGAATAAATACAGAAATAACAATAATTTCCAGGGAGATGCAGCCTGTGGGATCTTATTTTAGAACGTTGTTACGTCATAAAAATCCGGTACATTTAAACACAACCTACAAAACGGTGAAATACAATAAATCAAACACGGAATTTCATTAAATTTGTCATTTGTGACCTTGTAAGGGATACTTAACACTATTGCGAATACATTTGGATATTAATGACGGACAGTTCGTACAATTTATCAAGTTTCACCTTCGATTCATTGGAATTTCTGTACATCCGTGCGCATGCTCAAAGCAAATCATTATCATCGTTAAACATTGACCAATCCCGTTAGAGGATTTCATTTATTTACAGGTAATAGGAATGAAATTTTAGAAAATGAATCTTGAGGATTGTGATTAGAAATAATCTATTTTTCAAAAAATATATTTTTAGAAAATAAAAAAAAAAAAATTTAGAAGATTGAAAAATTGAATACAGCTTTCAGTCAGTGCTAGTGAATTGTTTTTGATGCATTATATGGACATTTAAAACAATAAATAAAATTTCTGAAATCATTTATTAAAATGAAGTATATATCTTAACCAACAACGCTTTCTGGATGTTATATATTGGTCTATAAATATATACTGTAAACCGTTAAAATTTAGCGGCAGTTTTATTTTAGCGCAATTGACGAAAGAATTTTATCGCTGAAATAAAACTGTCGCTAAAATTTTACAAAAACTTAACGGTCGAATACTAAGGGTCCCCCAAAATGGTAGGTCTTTGATGATGTTAAATGCTATTATAGTTGAATATTATACCCGTCATATAATTAAATAATGATAAAAGAAAAGGTTTTTTAATAAAAGATTTAATTAATGAGAAGCTATATCGATCTACATAAGCATAAAAATCAACAAATAAGTTTTATCAAAAGTCCAAAATTCCATTTCCGTTCAGCTGAGAGAAAGATATATGCACGCACACAAAATAAAAAATGGAATAAAATCCGAATTAAATAACGATAAATCCTGAAAAACCCGTAAATCCACAATAAAACATTTTAAAAAAGCACTAAAAAATCCACAAAATCAGCGTTTTGGACTTGTAAACAACGGGGACTCTGAAGTTTTCTCTCGACATATACCGAATGACAAAGAGAAAATGTAAATGTAATGGCCTCATTTACTTAAATAATACTATTAATCAGCCGATTACAGGTGATTGCGCAGCGTATTAAATGTTATTTGTATTATCTACATATACCGTTGACTTAATTAAGATTATTATATAGTCGGGTACAGGTGAAACTTTGGGGTTAATAATGTTTTTAATACTGTCATCTAGACTAAGCACTAATTTAACTAATTTTGAATAAATGGCAAGGAATTTTGCTGTCATTTGTAAATACTTAAATATGTTATTTGCCTTTCTTTTAGTGGATATTGTCTGTAAATCTAAATCGGTGCTTGAAATGATGAAATGAATGTAAGGACATGGTATTGCCTTTTTGTTTCGTGCAAATGTAATAAATTTAATATAATGTCCAATAAATATTTATAAATGTACCTAATTAAACAAAAATATATGTGATAGCAACAAAGCAGGCCGCTCACAATAAAAATTGTTGCCTCAAGGTCATTGCGAGTCTAGGTTAATGAAGGCCCTTAAATGTTTTACGGCTGTCATTACAAAATTGCTCATAAATATGAATTCACTGTATCTATACCTAATTCGGACATATTTGACTTCCTATATATTCATGTTTCTATTTTTCTCAAATTTGATTTTGCACGTAAGGGGTGTTACTAGCTAGACAGGAGGCTTTTTCCCTTCCGGAGCACCCAGTCTCACTTTATTGGTGGGAGTCTTAGTGTATACATAATTTGGTCAGATTTAAAAGTTTTTACTTTGTTTTTTAGGATTGTGATTTGGGACATAAATTGGTATGTTTGTAAGATGTGATAAAGACTTAAACACACACAGCTAAATTGATTGAATTGCCTCCCTTAATTGTCATTAATATCCATATTGTTCTAGTGAATTTATTTACAACCTACCTCATATTAAAGCCTATTACTTTTATATCCTTCCATTTTATTTTCTAAAATTATTTATGTTTTGTTCTATGTTAAACTTTGTGTTACAAATAAAACAAACATACCAGTCCTTGTCCATATCTATTAAAATACCGACGCACTTTCCGGTCCATGGTCCCATTGGGTATTGACATTTTTCGATTTTTATATATAGCACCAGGGAACATGTATATTTTTTATATATCAAAGTACAATTAAATTCTTTGTCTGTTTACTATAAAAACGAGCTATCTCAATATCCATGCCGCTACAAAAGAAAAATCTTTCTACGCTTACAGTTTGATCCCAATACAAAGGTTAACAAAGTTTATGAAAAGTAAAATGACCACAATTCCGACATTACTTTCATTTGAGGTACAAACGGTTGTATTAAAATAATTTTTCCTTGAAATTATGTTTCACGGTTTATATGCTTTCATGGTTATCAAAGGTTTACCAAGTTTATGAAATGTAACTGACCACTATTCCAACAATACTTTTATTTGAGGTACAAACGTTTGTAGTAAAATAATTTTTCCATGAAGTTACGTTTGACGGTTAATATGTTTCCTGGTTATCAATTAAAGGTTTATAGAAAATAGCGCTAACTATTAAATTTGCGACAGTTGAACTCATTTTTCTTTTTGATTTTACGTTACATTTTAAAGGGTTTTTTTTAGCATTTTTATCCTTTACATACAAATTATCTTATATTTTACAAACTTCTGTTTTCAACATACCAAAAACTTTATTTTCAGGAGTGTCCGAGTTGTCGGTGTTTTCGTATGTCAATTAATTTCAGACCTGCAATTGGCTAATAATTCAAATTGTTGTTTGTCATTTCCCTTACCCTAACCCTGTCAGAAAAAGTACCATTTAGCAAAATTTTCAGCTGCTTTAAATTGTGAAATTTGTTTAAAACTATGGTTTGTTCCTCATGCAAAGCATTCCTTAGATGGATTTGAAATGATATAATTGTGGAACTTTAGATTCATTAATTTCCAACTGTTTGACTTATGTTTTTAATTATCAAACTTAGTGTCACTGATGAGGAATGAATTTCCGAAATGTGCACATCTGGCACATCAAAATTCAACTGGTATTTGTGTTATATATTTAGTATTTCATATTTGACAATCGTTTTATAAATATTACGCAAATGAAATTTTTTTATTCCATATAATTATTTTTGCTCAACATAATTCAAATAAATAATATTTTTGTTTGTTTGTTTTTATGAGTTATGTACTGTGTTTGCACGTCTACAGTGTTAGAGCGTTATAATTGTAACGGGAGATGTGATTCGCTGCTCGAATATTGTACTTCGTTCAAGTACATGTACAGTTACATGATTCCAACGTTTCCATGCCGATACTTCCCTTTTTGTCATCCTTATATATTTTCACACTAACAAACGGGTTTTTATGTAGCCCTCCAAATTTATATTGCATGGGAATTACATTTATTACAAATATTTTTTGATTTACGATAATTTTCAGTATTGTCGTTTAAAGACAACTTAAATACTCGAAAGCAAACTCGAAGATGACATACAACTTGCCTTCAAGCAAATAGCAGAACAAAATTTTTAATTCTGCTAAGAATGAAGTTATACCAATATTCACAACTACAGGAATGAAAAATCACCACCAGTGACAACACAGCTCTGGTTTTTTTTTTTTTTTTTTTTTTTTTTTTTTTTTTGAAAATAATCTACACTCCTTTTTTGTGACATCATAACATGTTTGTTGAAAGTTTTCCATGTTGGCTTATGTTGATATTATTGATATGAAATAAGTTCAAAGATGAGTTACATCAAAAGACCAAAAAATTTAAATCTAATAAAGAAGAAGTTTTAATGATAATTGATTTTTTAAGAACTTCTTCCCCCTCCTCAATCATCACTTTTTCCTTCCATGACATATTCACCGGTTTCTTGAAATAAAAACTATATGTTTCCATGATGTAAATTTATAGTATTGTTATTTTGTTTAACTCGTTTTTATCGATTAAGTGTTTTAATATATTTTACATTGTTGGTGCTTGGATAGATCAAAAATCTAAATAAGATGTTATGTGTATATTGTCGGATATTTTATTTATACACGCCGTTATAATATGTTGAAAGTTTATCTGAGAATGGATTTTATTGTTAAATATTAAGATATTATGTGAGAATGAATTTTAATGAAAAGTTGACAACGGGTGATGCGTCTGTTGAATTTGTTTTATGCTGAAATTTAAGTGAGAATGGTAATGAATGAAATTGTATTTTTATTGTCAAAATTTTATGTGATATTGATGGTAGTGTGACGAAATGATTGAATGTCTATATTGTCAAAAATTTTATCATTTTTTAATGTAAACTCGTTCGATTAATACAACTTCTATTCTATTTTTGACCAATTCATTCCTTGAAAAACATTCAATAAAGCTTCTTTTCAAAATTGTCTATTTATTTATTTGTTTTAATAATCCCACAGACACATTCGGTCCATAATTGTTGCAATATTTTATTAAGATACAGCGGTGGGCTTCGCATAATAACGTTATTAGATGTCATTTCGGCAGCCTTGCAGGTTTCATCAACACCGGTTCAAAGAATTAAGGTCAATTGCTTTCGGAAGACATGACGTTGTAGCACAAAGTTTTTTTGTTTAGGAAGTTTAAAAAACTCTAAATCAACAAAACTGAGAAAATAGCAATGTATGGAATACACTTACCTTAATATTTGGTGATATACCCACGGGCTCTTCGAACCCTGGCCAATCGTTCCGGCAAGGTGTTATATAAACTTCGAATACATTCAGGTGTGAATGATCATCATTATATTGTTCATATATTGCAAAGATGATTGTAAAGGTCACAATTGGAATAATTAAGATGAGACACAAGTCTGATTTTGTTCTTAATTTTCTACCAAACGTTTTTCAATTGGATTAATATCTGGTGACTGTGCCGGTCATTCAAAAGACATTCAAAAGAGATCGATAGACGGGGGCATTGTCATCCATAAACGAAAAACTTGTATTTGGGAAGTTACTAGCAATAACAGGCCATAAATTTTCTTCTACAATTTCTATATATTTTGCGGAATTCATATTACCGCTGACTCTTGAAAGCTTATTGACGTCATTATCTGTTATGCATCCCCGTATCATAAAACTATGTATTTTTTAATCATCTGGAGAAATGCAAGAAGGTTACCATGCCTCGTTACTGCCTCACCATAAATGAACCTTATTATTATCTACCAACAGAATCTGAGACTCGTCTGAAAACATGACAATTTTTCACCGATTTTCAACTGTCCACAGCCTTTTTTTAAATGACATTAACATGTCTAAGTAGGAAAGATATTAAACAAAAAATAGCAATCAAACAGAAACATTGCGACTTTTTCCGGTCCACGTTTAAATCACAATTTAAAGCAAAATGGCAAATGACGTTGAACACGCGATGTTCAACCTGGGATATATCGATATCGAACATGTTACCATAGCTAATACAGTCAACAATTTTTACAACGGCCATATTCGTGATCATCAAATTTGCTGTTGTAAAGAATATGCCGTTGTAATGAATTTAGAATTTGGCGGAGTCATGTCCTTTGTTTAAAATAAAAAAAAAACTTTAAAATTTAACCTTGTCCCGCCATTTTTAGAAAGATCGTACTCTCGTATTCATATAACACGGAAAAGTTTCGTTGTGAAATATCGTTTGTACATCAAATTGTTATTAAAACTTAATTTCTGTATACTAAAGATAACCATTTATGCAAAATTACGAACGATTAAAGACTTATTTTTACTATTTACATTTTTAAAATTGTACTTCCTGTTCACCAATATGTCGTGTAAACAAAAACAGGACATCTTTTTTTATATACAATAGCGATTTTTAATATAATAATGAAGAAATATTTGTACAGAATAGGTTATTTTTGACATACATTACCAGCGGTAGTTTTGAAAATGTTTGTTTCATTTTTCGGGAATAAAACAAGTGATCTGTTATAGATTTAAAATAAATTCCAATCGCGTGACTTCATGGAAGATATGTGAGAAAATCGTTAATTACCGGTATGTCATTAATTAACATGATATAAAAGTTATTAATCGGCTGTTAATGAATAGCTACGCATGTACATTTGAATTATCGACGGTCAAGGTCAACTGTATTAACAGTCGGTCAAGGATAAGAGATTTGTGCAGTGATGCCTGATAACATTTTTTTTGATTTTACAGCCGGTTGGCAGTGCAGTTATATAGCACAGAAAAAGCGTTTATTTTGTACATTTGTTTTAACATTTCATTGCCGGAGCCGGTAACCGAATATGCCGTAATAAAGTGTAATAAAAATATAACATCAGATAAAGGGTATCGTTGTAAAGACAGTTCACTGTATACATAAGTTAAACTGAGAGGAGAAGCGGGGGTATGCTGTATTTTGTTTCAGTCAAGATTTTTTCACTTATATCGAAACAGACAGTTTTGAGATGGCGGAGGAATTAAGAGCGCCCTCAGAAAACCATCGTCCTTCGCAAGTTCAATGACAAAATTTCTTATACTTTGATCTACCCGAGTGTGGTTCAAACATAGGCGATGAGAAGTGGAGTGGAGTGGAGTAATGGTGTTTTACGCCCCAGATTTTTTTCACTTATTTCGAGGCTGTCAGTTCTGGATCTGTCCCGAATGGGATTCGAACCCAGGCGATTAGAGGCGCTGAGATCCGTAAGCGCGCGCTTTAGGCGGTGAGAAGTAAGCTCGCTTTTGACCACTCGGTGACCTTTTTAATTGAAGCGGAATCTGTTCAGTATGTTTAACCAGTTAAACATCAATAATGTCAATACTGGCCTCTTATGCAGATCTTATAGAACTTATTATTTCTAATTCTTTGAATTACGAATTCTATCCCCTTAGTAATGATTTAAAGATCAATATGATAAAAAATGAAATAAAAGTCTAAGCAAATATAAAATCACCTCGTACGGCAAAAACTTCTTTATAAAGTCATACATTCTTTCCTCGATTTGTTGAAACAATGCCATTTAAAAATAAAAATACTTCGATTTTTTTTTCATAATATCTAAATATCTTATATACAATACTAGTGATATTCTGAAATTATTATTATTATATAATGTATACATAATGATGGGATTGAAGCATAGAATCCTGTCCGATTAATCATTTTGGAATATTGCAGTGTTCTCCTCATTTAAATCTGTATTTAGTGTTCCAAGGAAAAAAATTAAAACTATGCTGATCTAATAAATGATAATTCTTATGAACAATTTTACATCTCGTTCAACGATAAAAGCTCGAATAAATACAGAAATAACAATAATTTCCAGGGAGATGCAGCCTGTGGGATCTTATTTTAGAACGTTGTTACGTCATAAAAATCCGGTACATTTAAACACAACCTACAAAACGGTGAAATACAATAAATCAAACACGGAATTTCATTAAATTTGTCATTTGTGACCTTGTAAGGGATACTTAACACTATTGCGAATACATTTGGATATTAATGACGGACAGTTCGTACAATTTATCAAGTTTCACCTTCGATTCATTGGAATTTCTGTACATCCGTGCGCATGCTCAAAGCAAATCATTATCATCGTTAAACATTGACCAATCCCGTTAGAGGATTTCATTTATTTACAGGTAATAGGAATGAAATTTTAGAAAATGAATCTTGAGGATTGTGATTAGAAATAATCTATTTTTCAAAAAATATATTTTTAGAAAATAAAAAAAAAAAAATTTAGAAGATTGAAAAATTGAATACAGCTTTCAGTCAGTGCTAGTGAATTGTTTTTGATGCATTATATGGACATTTAAAACAATAAATAAAATTTCTGAAATATTTCTTAAAATGAAGTATATATCTTAACCAACAACGCTTTCTGGATGTTATATATTGGTCTATAAATATATACTGTAAACCGTTAAAATTTAGCGGCAGTTTTATTTTAGCGCAATTGACGAAGGATTTTATCGCTGAAATAAAACTGTCGCTAAAATTTTACAAAAACTTAACGGTCGAATACTAAGGGTCCCCCAAAATGGTAGTCTTTGATGATGTTAAATGCTATTATAGTTGAATATTATACCCGTCATATAATTAAATAATGATAAAAAAAAGGTTTTTTAATAAAAGATTTAATTAATGAGAAGCTATATCGATCTACATAAGCATAAAAATCAACAAATAAGTTTTATCAAAAGTCCAAAATTCCATTTCCGTTTCAGCTGAGAGAAAGATATATGCACGCACACAAAATAAAAATGGAATAAAATCCGAATTAAATAACGATAAATCCTGAAAAACCCGTAAATCCACAATAAAACATTTTAAAAAAGCACTAAAAATCCACAAAATCAGCGTTTTGGACTTGTAAACAACGGGGACTCTGAAGTTTTCTCTCGACATATACCGAATGACAAAGAGAAAATGTAAATGTATGGCCTCATTTACTTAAATAATACTATTAATCAGCCGATTACAGGTGATTGCGCAGGCGTATTAAATGTTATTTGTATTATCTACATATACCGTTGACTTAATTAAGATTATTATATAGTCGGGTACAGGTGAAACTTTGGGGTTAATAATGTTTTTAATACTGTCATCTAGACTAAGCACTAAATTTAACTAATTTTGAATAAATGGCAATGAATTTTGCTGTCATTTGTAATACTTAAATATGTTATTTGCCTTTCTTTTAGTGGATATTGTCTGTATAAATCTAAATCGGTGCTTGAAATGATGAAATGAATGTAAGGACATGGTATTGCCTTTTTGTTTCGTGCAAATGTAATAAATTTAATATAATGTCCAATAAATATTTTATAAATGTACCTAATTAAACAAAAATATATGTGATAGCAACAAAGCAGGCCGCTCACAATAAAAATTGTTGCCTCAAGGTCATTGCGAGTCTAGGTTAATGAAGGCCCTTAAATGTTTTACGGCTGTCATTACAAAATTGCTCATAAATATGAATTCACTGTATCTATACCTAATTCGGACATATTTGACTTCCTATATATTCATGTTTCTATTTTTCTCAAATTTGATTTTGCACGTAAGGGGTGTTACTAGCTAGACAGGAGGCTTTTTCCCTTCCGGAGCACCCAGTCTCACTTTATTGGTGGGAGTCTTAGTGTATACATAATTTGGTCAGATTTAAAAGTTTTTACTTTGTTTTTTAGGATTGTGATTTGGACATAAATTGGTATGTTTGTAAGATGTGATAAAGACTTAAACACACACAGCTAAATTGATTGAATTGCCTCCCTTAATTGTCATTAATATCCATATTGTTCTAGTGGAATTTATTTACAACCTACCTCATATTTAAAGCCTATTACTTTTATATCCTTCCATTTTATTTTCTAAAATTATTTATGTTTTGTTCTATGTTAAACTTTGTGTTACAAATAAAACAAACATACCAGTCCTTGTCCATATCTATTAAAATACCGACGCACTTTCCGGTCCATGGTCCCATTGGGTATTGACATTTTTCGATTTTTTATATATAGTACAGGGAACATGTATATTTTTTATATATCAAAGTACAATTAAATTCTTTGTCTGTTTACTATAAAAACGAGCTATCTCAATATCCATGCCGCTACAAAAGAAAAATCTTTCTACGCTTACAGTTTGATCCCAATACAAAGGTTAACAAAGTTTATGAAAAGTAAAATGACCACAATTCCGACATTACTTTCATTTGAGGTACAAACGGTTGTATTAAAATAATTTTTCCTTGAAATTATGTTTCACGGTTTATATGCTTTCATGGTTATCAAAGGTTTACCAAGTTTATGAAATGTAAACTGACCACTATTCCAACAATACTTTTATTTGAGGTACAAACGTTTGTAGTAAAATAATTTTTCCATGAAGTTACGTTTGACGGTTAATATGTTTCCTGGTTATCAATTAAAGGTTTATAGAAATAGCGCTAACTATTAAATTTGCGACAGTTGAACTCATTTTTCTTTTTGATTTTACGTTACATTTTAAAGGGTTTTTTTTAGCATTTTTATCCTTTACATACAAATTATCTTATATTTTACAAACTTCTGTTTTCAACATACCAAAAACTTTATTTTCAGGAGTGTCCGAGTTGTCGGTGTTTTCGTATGTCAATTAATTTCAGACATGCAACTTGGCTAATAATTCAATTGTTGTTTGTCATTTCCCTTACCCTAACCCTGTCAGAAAAAGTACCATTTAGCAAAATTTTCAGCTGCTTTAAATTGTGAAATTTGTTTAAAACAATGGTTTGTTCCTCATGCAAAGCATTCCTTAGATGGATTTGAATGATATAATTGTGGAACTTTAGATTCATTAATTTCCAACTGTTTGACTTATGTTTTTAATTATCAAACTTAGTGTCACTGATGAGGAATGAATTTCCGAAATGTGCACATCTGGCACATCAAAATTCAACTGGTATTTGTGTTATATATTTAGTATTTAATATTTGACAATCGTTTTATAAATATTACGCAAATGAAATTTTTTTATTCCATATAATTATTTTTGCTCAACATAATTCAAATAAATAATATTTTTGTTTGTTTGTTTTTATGAGTTATGTACTGTGTTTGCACGTCTACAGTGTTAGAGCGTTATAATTGTAACGGGAGATGTGATTCGCTGCTTGTAATATTGTACTTCGTTCAAGTACATGTACAGTTACATGATTCCAACGTTTCCATGCCGATACTTCCCTTTTTGTCATCCTTATATATTTTCACACTAACAAACGGATTTTTATGTAGCCCTCCAAATTTATATTGCATGGGAATTACATTTATTACAAATATTTTTTGATTTACGATAATTTTCAGTATTGTCGTTTAAAGACAACTTAAATACTCGAAAGCAAACTCGAAGATGACATACAACTTGCCTTCAAGCAAATAGCAGAACAAAATTTTTAATTCTGCTAAGAATGAAGTTATACCAATATTCACAACTACAGGAATGAAAAATCACCACCAGTGACAACACAGCTCTGGTTTTTTTTTTTTTTTTTTTTTTTTTTTTTTTTTTTTTTTTTTTTTTTTTTTTGTTTTTTTTTTTTGAAAATAATCTACACTCCTTTTTTGTGACATCATAACTATGTTTGTTGAAAGTTTTCCATGTTGGCTTATGTTGATATTATTGATATGAATTAAGTTCAAAGATGTAGTTACATCAAAAGACCAAAAAATTTAAATCTAATAAAGAAGAAGTTTTAATGATAATTGATTTTTTGAAGAACTTCTTCCCCCTCCTCAATCATCACTTTTTCCTTCCATGACATATTCACCGGTTTCTTGAAATAAAAACTATATGTTTCCATGATGTAAATTTATAGTATTGTTATTTTGTTTAACTCGTTTTTATCGATTAAGTGTTTTAATATATTTTACATTGTTGGTGCTTGGATAGATCAAAAATCTAAATAAGATGTTATGTGTATATTGTCGGATATTTTATTTATACACGCCGTTATAATATGTTGAAAGTTTATCTGAGAATGGATTTTATTGTTAAATATTAAGATATTATGTGAGAATGAATTTTAATGAAAAGTTGACAACGGGTGATGCGTCTGTTGAATTTGTTTTATGCTGAAATTTAAGTGAGAATGGTAATGAATGAAATTGTATTTTTATTGTCAAAATTTTATGTGATATTGATGGTAGTGTGACGAAATGATTGAATGTCTATATTGTCAAAAATTTTATCATTTTTTAATGTAAACTCGTTCGATAAATACAACTTCTATTCTATTTTTGACCAATTCATTCCTTGAAAAACATTCAATAAAAGCTTCTTTTCAAAATTGTCTATTTATTTATTTGTTTTAATAATCCCACAGACACATTCGGTCCATAATTGTTGCAATATTTTATTAAGATACAGCGGTGGGCTTCGCATAATAACGTTATTAGATGTCATTTCGGCAGCCTTGCAGGTTTCATCAACACCGGTTCAAAGAATTAAGGTCAATTGCTTTCGGAAGACATGACGTTGTAGCACAAAGTTTTTTTGTTTAGGAAGTTTAAAAAACTCTAAATCAACAAAACTGAGAAAATAGCAATGAATGGAATACACTTACCTTAATATTTGGTGATATACCCACGGGCTCTTCGAACCCTGGCCAATCGTTCCGGCAAGGTGTTATATAAACTTCGAATACATTCAGGTGTGAATGATCATCATTATATTGTTCATATATTGCAAAGATGATTGTAAAGGTCACAATTGGAATAATTAAGATGAGACACAAGTCTGATTTTGTTCTTAATTTTCTACCAAACGTTTTCAATTGGATTAATATCTGGTGACTGTGCCGGTCATTCAAAAGACATTCAAAAGAGATCGATAGACGGGGGCATTGTCATCCATAAACGAAAAACTTGTATTTGGGAAGTTACTAGCAATAACAGGCCATAAATTTTCTTCTACAATTTCTATATATTTTGCGGAATTCATATTACCGCTGACTCTTGAATGCTTATTGACGTCATTATCTGTTATGCATCCCCGTATCATAAAACTATGTATTTTTTTAATCATCTGGAGAAATGCAAGAAGGTTACCATGCCTCGTTACTGCCTCACCATAAATGAACCTTATTATTATCTACCAACAGAATCTGAGACTCGTCTGAAAACATGACAATTTTTCACCGATTTTCAACTGTCCACAGCCTTCTTTTAAATGACATTGACATGTCTAAGTAGGAAAGATATTAAACAAAAAATAGCAATCAAACAGAAACATTGCGACTTTTTCCGGTCCACGTTTAAATCACAATTTAAAGCAAAATGGCAAATGACGTTGAACACGCGATGTTTCACCTGGGATATATCGATATCGAACATGTTACCATAGCTTAATACAGTCAACAATTTTTACAACGGCCATATTCGTGATCATCAAATTTGCTGTTGTAAAGAATATGCCGTTGTAATGAATTTAGAATTTGGCGGAGTTATGTCCTTTGTTTAAAATAAAAAAACTTTAAAATTTAACCTTGTCCCGCCATTTTTAGAAAGATTGTACTCTCGTATTCATATAACACGGAAAAGATTCGTTGTGAAATATCGTTTGTACATCAAATTGTTATTAAAACTTAATTTCTGTATACTAAAGATAACCATTTAGTGCAAAATTACGAACGATTAAAGACTTATTTTTACTATTTACATTTTTAAAATTGTACTTCCTGTTCACCAATATGTCGTGTAAACAAAAACAGGACATCTTTTTTTATATACAATAGCGATTTTTAATATAATAATGAAGAAATATTTGTACAGAATAGGTTATTTTTGACATACATTACCAGCGGTAGTTTTGAAAATGTTTGTTTCATATTTCGGGAATAAAACAAGTGATCTGTTATAGATTTAAAATAAATTCCAATCGCGTGACTTCATGGAAGATATGTAAGAAAATCGTTAATTACCGGTATGTCATTAATTAACATCATATAAAAGTTAATAATCGCCTGTTAATGAATAGCTACGCATGTACATTTGAATTATCGACGGTCAAGGTCAACTGTATTAACAGTCGGTCAAGGATAAGAGATTTGTGCAGTGATGCCTGATAACATTTTTTTTTGATTTTACAGCCGGTTGGCAGTGCAGTTATATAGCACAGAAAAAGCGTTTATTTATACATTTGTTTTAACATTTCATTGCCGGAGCCGGTAACCGAATATGCCGTAATAAAGTGTAATAAAAATATAACATCAGATAAAGGGTGTCGTTGTAAAGACAGTTCACTGTATCAATAAGTTAAACTGAGAGGAGAAGCGGGGGTATGCTGTATTTTGTTTCAGTCAAGATTTTTTCACTTATATCGAAACAGACAGTTTTGAGATGGCGGAGGAATTAAGAGCGCCCTCAGAAAACCATCGTCCTTCGCAAGTTCAATGACAAAATTTCTTATACTTTGATCTACCCGAGTGTGGTTCAAACATAGGCGATGAGAAGTGGAGTGGAGTGGAGTAATGGTGTTTTACGCCCCAGATTTTTTTCACTTATTTCGAGGCTGTCAGTTCTGGATCTGTCCCGAATGGGATTCGAACCCAGGCGATTAGAGGCGCTGAGATCCGTAAGCGCGCGCTTTAGGTGGTGAGAAGTAAGCTCGCTTTTGACCACTCGGTGACCTTTTAATTGAAGCGGAATCTGTTCAGTATGTTTAACCAGTTAATTATCAATAATGTCAATACTGGCCTCTTATGCAGATCTTATAGAACTTATTATTTCTAATTCTTTGAATTACGAATTCTATCCCCTTAGTAATGATTTAAAGATCAATATGATAAAAAATGAAATAAAAGTCTAAGCAAATATAAAATAACCTCGTACGGCAAAAACTTCTTTATAAAGTCATACATTCTTTCCTCGATTTGTTGAAACAATGCCATTTAAAAATAAAAAATACTTCGATTTTTTTTCATAATATCTAAATATCTTATATACAATACTAGTGATATTCTGAAATTATTATTATTATATAATGTATACATAATGATGGGATTGAAGCATGGAATCCTGTCCGATTAATCATTTTGGAATATTGCAGTGTTTTCCTCATTTAAATCTGTATTTAGTTTTCCAAGGAAAAAAAATTAAAACTATGCTGATCTAATAAATGATAATTCTTATGAACAATTTTACATTTCGTTCAACGATAAAAGCTCGAATAAATACAGAAATAACAATAATTTCCAGGGAGATGCAGCCTGTGGGATCTAATTTTAGAACGTTGTTACGTCATAAAAATCCGGTACATTTAAACACAACCTACAAAACGGTGAAATACAATAAATCAAACACGGAATTTCATTAAATTTGTCATTTGTGACCTTGTAAGGGATACTTAACACTATTGCGAATACATTGGGATATTAATGACGGACAGTTAGTACAATTTATCAAGTTTCACCTTCGATTCATTGGAATTTCTGTACATCCGTGCGCATGCTCAAAGCAAATCATTATCATCGTTAAACATTGACCAATCCCGTAAGAGGATTTCATTTATTTACAGGTAATAGGAATGAAATTTTAGAAAATGAATCTTGAGGATCGTGATTAGAAGTAATCTATTTTTCAAAAAATATATTTTTAGAAAATAAAAAAAAAAAATTTAGAAGATTGAAAAATTGAATACAGCTTTAAGTCAGTGCTAGTGAATTGTTTTTGATGCATTTTATGGACATTTAAAACAATAAATAAAATTTCTGAAACATTTCTTAAAATGAAGTATATATCTTAACCAACAACGCTTTCTGGATGTTATATATTGGTCTATAAATATATACTGTAAACCGTTAAAATTTAGCGGCAGTTTTATTTTAGCGCAATTGACGAAAGAATTTTATCGCTGAAATAAAACTGTCGCTAAAATTTTACAAAAACTTAACGGTCGAATACTAAGGGTCCCCCAAAATGGTAGTCTTTGATGATGTTAAATGCTATTATAGTTGAATATTATACTCGTCATATAATTAAATAATGATAAAAAGAAAAGGTTTTTTAATAAAAGATTTAATTAATGAGAAGCTATATCGATCTACATAAGCATAAAAATCAACAAATAAGTTTTATCAAAAGTCCAAAATTCCATTTCCGTTACAGCTGAGAGAAAGATATATGCACGCACACAAAATAAAAATGGAATAAAATCCGAATTAAATAACGATAAATCCTGAAAAATCCGTAAATCCACAATAAAACATTTTAAAAAAGCACTAAAAATCCACAAAATCAGCGTTTTGGACTTGTAAACAACGGGGACTCTGAAGTTTTCTCTCGACATGTACCGAATGACAAAGAGAAAATGTAAATGTATGGCCTCATTTACTTAAATAATACTATTAATCAGCCGTTTACAGGTGATTGCGCAGGCGTATTAAATGTTATTTGTATTATCTACGTATACAGTTGGCTTAATTAAGATTATTATATAGTCGGGTACAGGTGAAACTTTGGGGTCCGAAACAGGGTAATCACTGGCGCTAAAATAAAATGCGCTAATACGACTGACACCTTAAAATCGCTAAAATTTCTATGCGCTAATATTAAGCCGTTTACAGTTACAAAAATACCTGTTCAATTTTGATGTGCCATATATTCACATTTTGGAAAATCATTCCTAATTAGTGATACTAGGGGCCGAAAAATTTGATTGATAAAAACATAAGCCAAACATTTGAAAATGAACGAATCAAATGTTAAAAAATTATATTAATCTAAATCCAGCTAAGAATGCTTTGCTTGAGGGACAAACCATAGTTGTTAATAAATTTAAAAAATAAAGTCAGCTGAAAATTTTGCTAAATGGTACATTTTCTGACAGTACAAGGTACTGGCCACTGAGTTATGGATACCCTCGGGGAGTTTTATTCCACCAGAAACGATGTAATTCGCAAATGACTGGTATTATAAAACTTCACAATACTTGATACTATTAAAGGGGGTTCTTCCTCAGAATAACATACACAAATGCAATAAGTTTATACACATCTATTAGATAATTAAAAAAATTACGTAAAAGCTATCTATAATATGTTTAAATATTCTGTGCTCTACGGAGAATCAATGAGTCTTCACTCAATGATGATTAAGGATCCTTTGTTCAAAAACAACTTTGTTGATTGAAAATGCAATGAATAACGAAATAATTAATTAATTAATAAAATATATCAATAAATAGGTAAATGCGCATTATACATGTATAAGACAAGTTATTACGATACTAACAAGATATTAACAAACCATATTGTTCACCTTCAAAGTAAGCTATTACATTCAGGGAGTAAATAACAAACTATTGAAAAAAATTCACCGAAGCCTTTAGTTTTTTTATAATATATAATATTTTAGCTAAAATAGATAATCATTCACAATAAAATAATTAATGTAAGAAATAAGGTGTTGGCTTGGCTTCAACATCCCTTTATCAAGTTACGACAATGAACACAAAAATGTCTTCCTAACCGAATCGAATGCAAGTTATAAATACTCTCCCAGCGCAGGCGCGTCGTGACCTTTTTATACCATAAAAAGTACAAGGAATTGAATACGCTTACTCCCCATGCCTAAAATACATAATACATTGAAATATAATTATTTTTATATGAATAATACAAATAATAATAACATTAAATAAATAAATAATAAAAAAAATATAGAATAACTATAATGAAAAAATCATGAATTTAAATTAGAAACTTCGGATCCCCAATAAAAAAAACAAACTTCCCCGCTCGATAAAAAGGTCTTCAGTGAATACATTAAAAATGTAAGTGGCGCATTTAGAAGGTTTTAATAACAGAAACAGTCCATTTCTACAGCTTAAATGCATATTCCTTATTATTTCAACGACTATCAATCTTTACATCACAAACAATGATATGCTGATTAGTTTCACAACAGTACATCAAAAATCAGTTTCCTAGATTCGGAGAAATGCTCAATAATATCCAAAGTCACAGTTACATTAAGTATTAAAACTTTTAGAAACACGATTTGTAGAGAATTAGAGAAAAGGGTTTGAAACTTAAAAACTATTTATGTTATTGTACTTCATAATAAAATCATAAATTCTCTTAATATCGCCAGCCTAGCTGTTTTACATAATGTACACAAGAATAAACACACACGCGCACACACATACATCGTCCCTCCTAGTATTTAAATAACCTAAACCTTTTACAAAAATTAGTTTAAACTAATCTTAGATTATTATTTTATATTATTTCTATTATTATTTATTGATATTTTGTTCTCGTTAGTAAAGGGTTCGAATTCCAGAATGGTAATTTGTTATTGTGCGTAATTTCTTGGTCTCCACTGATTGTTTATGCAAGAATTTTGAATCATCTATAAAGAAATTGCTTGTTTAAAATCGTTATCGCTTTAGTCTTCGGTGCTTTTACTACAAAGCAGCTTTGTGAGAATAACTTTCAACACAGTTAGGCCAATTGGTCAGTTTTCACTTGCCATTCTGGAAGTAAACGTTGACTACTGTTTCGTTTGACTGGGACTGTCTGTTGGGTACGTTTTTCTTTTTGTGCACTGAGCGGAGCTTGATGTGTTTAACGTAAGACGGCAATCGAAAATCTCCAATGTTTTTCTGTGTATGTGGCCTCTTTTGTATAATATTTTGAAATTAATTTCTATATATATATATTTATTTAGAAAATTCATAAATTTTTAATATAACATCGATTTAATTGGATTTCATTCTTGTGCAGACAGAAACATTTGCGTAAAGAGAGAGAGAGAGAGAGAGAGAGAGAGAGAGAGATTTGTATAATGGGATACCGAAATATAAAGAACAGCAGTAAGGAGTGAAAAAACATTTATAAATAGCTAATAAGCTATAGATTGATATTTGTGTAAAAAGCGTCCTCAAATTATATCCAACTTATATGTTTTTTAGCGATTGTTAAATAATAACATTTAAAAATCAAAGTGCCTGAATGTTTTCATGCACAATTCAAACAACAAGATCCAGCCCGTTTAAATCATGATCCTTATTTTCCCTTTACCCGCTTAAGGTTATTAATTTTTAAGTAAAGAAGTCGAAATGGTTATACCCGTATTTTGAAATGAAAGGTATTACTATAGCGTTCACAGTCGTGCATTTTTACTTTTTTAATTCTTAATGGTTTTTAAATATTTATTTTGAATTTTTAATGTCTTAAATAAAAAAATTGTGTTATGCACACAATAGCTTTAGATTTAACAAAAAAGTTTATAAATCAATCATCCATGAATAACAGAACACTTAAAGTTATCCTGTCAAACAAATCACTAACCAACGATCTTTAATTACATTACACTTATTATCTTCTGTCCTATATGTAAATTAATTAATACTTTAGTACTTCTGACACAGAATTAACAAATACTTCGGCTAGATAAATTATGTTTGATCATTCATTAATCCACCTATCATTTTATATTTATTTCATTATTTATTTATTTATTTATCAAACCATCCATTCATTTTATTTATTTATTTATTTATTCATTTATTTATCCATCCATCCATTCAACCATCCATCTATCCGCTATGTGTTTCTTTAATCATTTATCCATCCTTTATTTATTTAAATAAATTATTTATTTATATACTTAATCCAGCGATAAGAATGTCGCTGCATTATACATCCTTTAAATCACTTTATTTATTTATTTATTTATTTATTTATTTATTTATTTATTTATTTGTCCATCCGTCTACTCGTTGTGTTATTCACTTATCCGTCCATTATCCATTCATTATTTTATTTATTTATTTGTAAATTGAATTATGTATTATTGAATTAGGTTTTGTAAATTTTAATTTAATTCTAATTATTTATTGATTTCAGTTGTATATGATGATTCCGCGTAATATTGTATTTTGCCGAGTCAATTAAACAAATTGAAACTATCTACATGTATATTAAACCAAATAAAATTGATTTTCTGGATTTGTATTATCTGTCAATTAGTTCTCACATTTAGGTAATTGCATAAATACCACTTGCACAGAACTAACCAATACCTTGGTTACCAAAATAAGTTACTTACCTGTATTGCGCCATGTCCAAATATATGTCAGCGTTTGATTTTATCCAAATCCGATATTTTTAATTAATTTTTTTTATCTATATCCCTTTTAATCAACTTCATTTTTATCTTTTTTTCATTTATAAAATGTAAACTGCAACTAACTTTAGATTTCTGTTTTAAAAAGACCATTTAATAATTCAGAGATTTATTTTAAATATCACTGAATACCATCTGTAAGCCATATTTAAGCAAAATGGTGTAAAGGAGCCTAAAATATTGCCATTAGCACGTTTTTAAGCAAGGCTTAAAGAGGACAGGGCTTTTAATCCACCTTTAAGCCATCTTTAAGCTCGGATTAAAAGGTGCTTAAAGATCCGATCCCGTCTTGTGTTTTATAGAATTCGTCATTTTAGATGGAATTTGGTTATCGCCAATCCACATCTGATGTACTATCCTTGCAACATGATGTCTTTTGTTTGTACTAGATTTCGTTTCTGCAACTTGCATCTCGTCCAAAATTACAGTCCTTTTATAACTCTCACTTTTATGAAAAAGACAGAATATAAAAAATGCTCGTTCAATATGAAATGTATTAAAATATCACCATAAAAATGACTATCACATATTTAAAAATTTAGCCGCTTTTAAGTCTTGAAAGATATTTTATTTGATGCTTTATCCAAGATAATTTAACAAACCACACTCTGCTTTCAAATAACTTTGAAACGTTTGTATCATAATATGTTAATTTTTTTCGTTACAGATTTAAAAATATGCCATTACTGTAAAATGAAGCGTTTGAATGTATAAAAAATTTACTCGTTAATTTTGTTTTTCTGTAACTTCAAAGCATCAGTGACTTTTAATATTAAGATACATCTTTGTATGTTGCATATGGTTGTGAGTTTATTACTTAAAAGGGGTGAAAATTATTCATTTATTTGATCTAACCATTATCCACATTATTGGTATACGACAGCGTATGTTTCTATTCTATGGCCTATATTTGATCGCCGTGGATCACTAAAAAAAAATTACAATTTAAATTTCTTTTGGTTTTAAAATAGACTGCTTTTTCTAATAAAAATTGAACATTAAAATTTGTTTGTTATGTACGATTTACATATAATAAATCAGAATTTAGCGTAATATTCCAACACGTGCAAAAAGTATATAACCGAAATAAATTTATAAGAAGTTATGTGTAGGGAAATGTATGTGAAATGCATATTGTTACATCCGAGTGAAATTTAGGTGAAATTAACGTGAAATCAAATTCAAGTGAAAATTTTTTCAGCGTATCTAGTCTCTCGGTACTTCTATGTTGCCTATCTTCTAAAAAAGCTTTATATTATTTATGCCTCTTTTACCTCTAATATAAAATAAATAATAAATCAATAATTTATCAGTTGATTCCCTTATGTTATAAAATATATTCAAAATACTATCCGTCAGGTCGGAGATTTTAAGCTATTTGGTTTGCATTAATTCCATCAGGTTGGAGATTGTAAGCTGTTTGGTTTACATTTATCCCGTCAGGTCGGAGATTGTAAGCTATTTGGTTTACATTTATTCCATCAGTTCGGAGATTGTAATCTATTTCGTTTACAT
Source organism: Tegillarca granosa (assembly GCA_029721355.1). NCBI lineage: Eukaryota > Metazoa > Mollusca > Bivalvia > Arcoida > Arcidae > Tegillarca > Tegillarca granosa. The sequence continues at coordinate 40,048,377 of CM056606.1, read as the reverse complement.
TTATTCCGTCTGGTCGGAGATTGTAATCTATTTAGTTTACATTTATTCCGTCTGGTCGGAGATTGTAATCTATTTAGTTTACATTTATTCCGTCAGGTCGGAGATTGTAATCTATTTGGTTTACATTTATTCCGTCAGGTCGGAGATTGTTAGCTATCTGGTTTACATTTTTTCCGTCAGATAGGATATTGTAATCTATTCGGTTTACATTTATTCCATGAGGTCGGATATTGCAAGCTAATTTCGTTTACATTTATTCCGTCAGGTTATCGGAGATTGTAAGGTATTTAGTTTGCATTTATTCTATCAGGGAGCAAATTGTAAGCTGTTTGGTCTACATTTATTCCGTCATATCGGATATTGTAAGCTGTTTGGTTTCAATTATTCTGTCATGTCTGAGATTGTTAGCTATTTGGTTTACATTTATTCCGTCCACTTGAATACTTTCAGCTATTTTGTTTACATTATTAAGTAAAGTCGAGGATTGTATTCCATTTGGTTAACATTAAAACATATGGGTTTTGTTCGATCACATTGGAGATGGTAAACTATTTGGTTTATTTAACAATAGATTTGGTCTATCAGATGGGAGATAATAAGCTGTTATTTTATATTTATTATGTTTATATAATTAACTATGGTTCTAATAAATCAGAGGGACATTACGACCTAGACAGCATCTTAACTTGTACAATGGAATAACACAAGAATTATTAGATCACGAATTATTTCAGTATCAATAATGTTTTAATTCAAGATCGGTGGAAAAAACATCTCAAGAAGATATACCTAAAGACTTTTGTTTGATAAAACGCACGTGAGTCAGTGTTATAATAATAAAACAAACATTCCAGGTCTTGTCCAACTCATAATCCCAAAAACAAAGTAAAAACTTTGAAAGCTTGCAAAATTAATTATACACGTGAGCCTCCATAAAGGAATTGAGGCCGTGTGCTCCGGAAGGGTAAGCACCTCCTATCTAGCTAGCTACACCCGGCAAGTGCAAGATTTTGAAAATGAAATGAACAAAGAACTATGGAAATTTAAATATATCTAGTATAAGTTTGGAAACAGTGACTACATACTTATCAACAACATTGTGATGACGGCCCATCAAGCTTTTAAATGGCCTTGATTAGCCTAGGTTTGCAATATATTTGCGTCAACAATTTAATTGTAAGCAGTTTGCTTCGTTTTAGAAAAACACCATAGTGGGAACAAGCTCTAACATAACGTATTAACTGTGAAACATATACATCATACGCAGGAGACGCAGGGATATTATTGCAAAGAAACGGAAAGTTGAAATAGTAAAATTGAAGTCATCACGTTTATCATATAGCTTCAGATGTAACCTTTGTTCGGTGTCATAACTAGGGAATAATTCAAATATGAAGCAGAACATGGAGAATCTGTTGTGTCTTTTATAACATCTCCAAATATGGATTATTTAGAGATAGAACGTCATCTACATAGTTGTATGTATAGTTGAATGATTTAGCGACAGTCTTTTCTCCAGATTTGACAAGGTTCTATAAAAATACTGATTCATATGAATAAAGAAACAAATCAGCAAGCAAAGGTGCACTGTTTCTGCCCATTGGTATACTAATTATTTGTTGAAAAATTATATTGCCAAACACAATAAATATGTTGTCTATCAAAAAATCTAACATTTTGTTGATGTTGTTGTTTGCAGTCTGTATGGTGCTTTGCAAAATACCCCGCCGAGCATAAGATATTTAAATCTTTGTTTACCGTTTATGTAAAAGAATGAAAAGTGAATTTGTTTTAGACGTTCTTTCAATTTCGAATATGAGATAGTAGTAAAAAGGGTAGAAAAATAAAAAGTTTTTATACTTTTTACCGAAGATAGGGTGTTAGAAACAAGATGGTCAAGTAGTTCTTTAGACTTTTTGAGAATCCACATTTGGTTGATGCCAGATGTAGAACAACTTTTTCTGAATATGTCCGAAGGCCATCTTTGACGACTGTCAAAATGTTTGTTAAAATTACTGATAATGATTTAGTAGTACATTTAGATGAACATGCTATATACCTTTCCTCGCATGGCATTTTTGTGAAGTTTTGGAATCCCATACAAGTAAGGCAGGTCAAGTTCCTTCCTGTTTTAAATTGAAAACCGAAATAATCAAGGACTTCCCTTATGATTGGAAAGAACTTCATCTTTGGTAAAATTAGTTTTGGTATATGTGGGATTCTCTGATATACTACTAAAGCAAGCTCCTTGATAAGACATTCAACATAGATTTTCTTACAAACGAAAATAATCGCTGTTAGAAGCTTAATTAGCTGGGATAACAGCATACCTGTTATGTATGTCCGTAAGGATTGCAGAAATCTCAGGGTCCCTGAGCACTTAAGAAGGTTTAGTAACCATACACTTTAAGTTTGGCAATCCTTGACTTTACAACATTTCTAATTGTCCTGGTCCAGTCGAATCAAGTATCGAGCTCTATGTATTATTCAGTCTAATCTCTAGTATACTTTTCAACAGACTCAAAAATAATTTTGAAATACTGTCCCCAGGGAAAAGTTTGAGCCTCCCTGTATTTAGGGCCTTTTGAAAGAAAACATCTTAATTTAGTGTTCTCAATTATATTGTGATTACCTGTTACTACACCCATAGTTGATTTGTAAATATATAGGAAAGCTGAGCAAGGGGAGGTAGGTGGGGTAAAGTTATGAAAGTTTAGCCACTGCAAAATTTGTTTAAAGTTGAAAATTTTGGATGCAATACGGATGTTTCGGGTTACCGTTTTCCGGGCCAGTTCCGGATATTATATGTGCCCAAAATCACGTGATTTTATGTTTTGGTTCCTCATGCCTATTTCCGGTTTGGATGCAATACACATTAGCTGACCATGAAAACGAGAAAAATTAGCTTGGTAAGTAATAATTACGGTAAAATTGAAATGGATCTAGGCTTATAAGTCTGATATTTTATATGCGTTCAGCTGCACAAATGACACTTGATATCGGTCATATTGTAATCTGTAGCTTGAAATTCAAGTTGAATACGTGACGGGTATACTAAGAAGTTAAGTTATATATTAGAATAGACCAGGAACCAAAAACTTTTCCCAATAATTTCTTGACTTAATATAGTTTCCCCGCAGTTCAAGAATTGCTTGGTATGTCAATTAATCTAAATATTTATTTGCTTGAAACTGTTGTCAAAGTGAAACTTGGTCTTACCAAAATTAAAAGTTATACGGTAATGCAACCGTACATAGATTGAGCTACTATACTGCTTGCAAACCTATTCTGTTGTATGTATTTATTTTTTGTGACCTAAGAGATGTCTTTATATTGTTCATGATGATGACAATTTGATTATTGAAATTTGAAAACCCTTTTAGGGGGATCAATACATGGATATATTGGCTTGATATTTAATCTGTAGTTCCTAACATTTGTGAAATGATTTCAAAACAACTTTGTAAAAGTCCCATAAACTGCTTGAACTGAAAATATGTGCTAGTGATTTAGACATACATGTTGATTGTGTTTTTGTTTTTCTTATAGAATGTGTACCTGATTACTGTATATGTAAAATTGCAAAATAAGACTGTTGTGAATCTGACAAGCCATAGTGACATCTGATCAGCTTGCATTGACAAATCTGTTTTATTTTGCATATTTCCAGCTCAAAAATATAGAGCAGTAGAATATAATGTTATCTAAAGTACTTAAGAAATAACAGACTGGTTTTAAGTTAAGTATAAAATAAATATTTACTTATGTAAATTCGAAATTTATTTAGTGAAGATTTCTTTGTGACATAGCTATATTCTTTTGGTTTTATTGGATTTCTGGAGACACTGCTGGGGGTTGTGGGTTCAGAATCAAGTCATGTTTTGTGCCATGATATTACATTGCTTGATTGCACCCAGTTGCAAAACTGATGTCAGATACTGATGGTCTACCAGATACTGTTTGATAGGATTTGTCATTGGTATTCCCTTTGAAGGGAATCTTGTACTTTTGGTATTAGTCACTTCGTGTCACAAAAACTGGGATAAGTACAAATTTGATCAAACCATAGTCTGGACTCTGGAGTCTTTTACATTAATGGTACAGTCATTGGAAAAAATGTGCCTTATAGTCAGTGGGTTCCTAACCCTTTAGTAAGGACAATGTCACTACATAGGCAATCTAGTTTACAGTGCCATCTGTTTAAATGGAAGCCCCTTTGGAACCAGTTTGTGATAAGAATATATGTGTTTACACAGATTGGTATAACAGAGATCAGATAAAATTTTTAAGACTACTTGAGACTTTGTCATGGAATCAGATTTTTTGTGTACTCATCACCAATTTAGTTGTAGTTTAGCATAAAAAGGTGTAATTTCCTATGATTTTTGTATTTTAAAATTACATTTTGACTAAGAGTATTCAAGAATGATGAGTAGAATTGATCTACTTGTGATGTGCCTAGTGTAAATTAAATATGTATATGCTAAATATGCATGTCATTTTTTATCCATTTTCATTAGCATACTAATGACAACATGATATATTTTGTTTTTAATTTTAGATTTGCATGTGTTTATCTGAATGAGTATTCCAGCCAAAGGAGCATTGACATTAAAAGAACACATGGAAGATAAAAAATGTTGTCAAAATATGATTTATTATATGACATCGAAAGATAGACTTTTGTGCATATACAAATGTATACATTTTTCGGCTAGAAAATCACTGGATGTTTGTTGTTGTTCTTTGACTGATAAAAGCCATCAGACTTTTGTGTGTGTACAAATGTACACATTTTTCGGATAGATTATATCTCTTAAAAAATATAGTAAACTTTGCTAGAAAATCACTGGATGGTTGTTGTTGTTCTTTGACTGGTAAAAGTTATCAGAATGAATAGCATGGCAAAGCTTATATCTGTTTGTAAACTTTAATCTTCTCCTTTGAAAGAAGGGCTTTGGTTACAAGGCAGTTAAGGCATCTCTCAGCTATGGTTTAGATCCCAATCAACTGAATTTGTTTACCTTGCATCAGCAATTTTTCAGCTATTCTTTATAAAACAAATAAAAAATGGTAATCTCAAGTGTTGATCTTAGAACAATTTTACTATTTACATGATTTCACAAATATTTGAGCTGCTTGTACTAGTGCATACTTTAAGTGATTTTTTGAGAGTTTAACTAGTCTACAATGTAGAAGATAAGCATTGTAGACCTACAGTCCATAATGCTGGTACCAAGCTAGGCAGTAGAGGCCTATACCAAGAAAAACATGTTCTTAATTTCAGTCAACTTATATGGATTCCACAATGGGGAGATGCTTTAGATTTAGGCTTATGTTATTTTTGCTGTAACCACTTGGATTCTGTAGCCAGTGACTTAAGAAAAAACGGATTTATCTTCTAAGCATCCTGTAATGAGAATAAGCCTGTGGTCTTTGATAAAAGTTTTATAGATATTCCATATCAATGGGTGTGTTAAGATAAGAAATAACTGTTTTGTCATTAAAGCAGCAGACTTATGCAAAATTATTCCACTTCATCTAATATGATGTCTCTTTTTAAGACAAATGATCTTGAATAAAGCAATAAAAATGAGATTAACTTGACTTTGTAAAGTATGACATATATGTACCCCCTTAATCATTGTTGATATTTTAAGAAATGTTAGAAAAATATTAAAAGTTATTGTTTTAATTCACTAAAACTCCTAAAGGTCAAAAAGTAGCTGAAAATATCAAAATATTTTAGTCAGGTTTCAAACTGAGCCTTGACTGCATGGCTTATTGGTCCATTTGGAATCCTGTGTAAGTCAAACATGTCTAATATATATTACGTTTCAGTAACAATACATGAGCTGTTTCTGAAAGATAGATCTCACAAAAGATTCCATTTCTTGTGATTCAAAATTAAATCCAGAGTGGATAGTTTTTAATCATATTATCTCTAGCAATATATAAAATGTTAAGAAGCAAACATTGAAAATTTGAGGTTTTAATATGAGACCAGATGATTATATCCATTTTTACACATATTGCTTGTTAGGCAAATACTAGTTCAGAATTTAAATTTCAATACTGGAAGTTGGCTACATTTTTGGTCAAATAAATCACATCATATAATTTTTTATAAACACTTGATCCATAGTCCTTTAATGGAACTGGTTGAACATGATTTCTTAGACAATTTGGGAAATAAAATGACTACAATAAATAAATATCCAGCTTGTACCAAAGTAACCAATGGCAAACGAAATCTGAATAACAAATGTGATAGTGACCAACCTGTTATTTACATTTTCGTGCGCTCTTTGATAATTTTAGCATAACAGATGATAGAAAACAGTTCTCATATAGATTAAACCGAAATTCTATCGTGACAAACACATATCTTTGAATAATCCCGGTGCTTGAACTAGTGGACTGATTTGTTTACACGTAACCCGTAGTACCGGAAGTGACCCTGTGGAACTTTTGTTACATGTCGTAGACACTTTTTATCTTCAAAGATACGAGATCGCGTAACCCGAAACATCCGTATTGGTTTAATGTAGGAATAGGAAACAAGACGTGGCGAATTATATTTGAAATAAAAAGGGATTTAGATTTTACTAGTTTATTAAGTAGTACATTAGAAATATTATTAGCATCTATGCCGTTGTTTGCATAATGTTAATTAAGAAATTGACGACGGGTTTCATTTGTATATTGTGATCATGTGCAGGTTTTAATAACCTTTTAAATGCAATAACCATGATGATAGCGTTAAGTTTATATTCTGGTGTATTTAAATATGTAGTAGTTTTGTATATGCATTCTTCTTGTAACTGACTAAGACGGGAAAGTGTTAAAGAGTTTGGTTCGAATATGGTGTAATCCGAGATGTTTCTGAAGGAATGGTAAAAGATTAGAAAATCATGGATAATGAGGTCGTTGTAATTTCGATGTCCATGTCTTTTGTTACGTGTAGTTCTGTTGAACAGGTGTAAAACATTAACATTCTTACAACCTAGGCTAGAAGGGTTTCCTACTCCATCGATTTTATCATTACATCCATATGGTGGGGCTGTGTCTAGTTCTCTTATCCAGTAATTCTTTCGTTGTAATTGGAATGGTGTACTCAAAATAGGACTATTTGTGTGGTGGTATATTTTTTCCAAAATTCTAACTTTAATTCCACACTAAACAATTTAATAGAATTGAATATTTCCTGTCATCTGCGCTGTATGTTTTTGCATGTTTTGGTTTAACCTACAAAAATGAATGAAATTACGCGAATTACGGCACGGATCACAAATAGGATACTGTCCAAGCTTAATATTAAATTTTAAAAAATATATTTTCTAGATTTCTTTCAGCATTTAATCTTGACTGATGGGGAAAGTGTTATAGTGGTGTTTAACCCCAAAGCTAAGACTGTTTCACCACATCTAGGAATAGTAAAGGCAATCAGAGTGCCTTCAAGATTTGACACGGGTATTTGATAAAAAATGTTGTTGCGCTTTTGGAAGACGCATGATTATAAATCATCAAGATTTTAAACGGTATTGTATTGGATTTAATAAATTACAACGTGCTTTTTGAGGGCCACTGATTATAAGCTTCAAGATTTGAGACGGTTATTGAAAAAACAAAAGGTGGAGGTGCTTTTCGAGGGTGCATGATTATAAACTTTAAAAATTTGAGACCGTTAGTAGATAAAAAAATGTTGAAGTTTTTTTAACGGCCCCTGGATATAAGCGTTAAGATTTGAGGCTTTGTTCATGAAAAATTTAAAATTAGACATAGCACTTGTGGAAAGTTCTTTAATTTTTTTTTAATTTTTATTGTCTGTTTGACCATGTACCTCCTAATCTCTATTTCGAATTTTGCATTTCATATACTGTTATCAAGCACATAGTATGTGTTTCAGTTAAAATATATTTGTTCATTTTTCTTCATCTATTGTTGAGACCATGGGTACCTTATGCTTTTTACTGGGAGTTGTGCCAAGGACATTTGATTGCCTTCTCTTTCTACCATGTTTTGCTTCTTTGACAATTGTTTTCATTGTCTCAATGTTTGTAGATAAAATATCGTAAACATTTTCTATCCTTATCTCTGTACCTCAATTATATTCTATTTTGCCATCAACATCTTTTTTAAATTTTTCATTAAAATTTGGAAGTTTTGCATTCGAAAATCCTACAGTAAATAAGTATTTGATCTGGCAATTCAGTAGCTTCACAATTTGTTCGAGAGCTGATTTAGGTGGCATCCATTGAGTTGGGTGTTTGATTTTTGTGTTTGATGTAAGGGACCTGATAGACAGCTCTCTTACCTGGTCATATGTAATTTTTTTACTGTTAAGTGACATTGGACAGTAAAGATGTTTTACTACTTCCATGTAAAATTCTGGATTAACTGACCCATGAAGGTATTCCAGGAATAGATGCTTCGTATTCGTATTCTAACAGATTTTGTTACATAATAGGATCATCAAAAAATAAGTAAGTAAGCCATTTCTCATGAGAAATATTGTAGAATTTTGGAACAAAATCATTGCCTCCCATGCACATACATATTGCTATCGATACACAAATCATGTGCCCATACTGGTTTTCAAGCTTTTCAATTATGCCTGTAATATTATATAAATCAGCAGATGGTTTTTGAAGTAAGACATAAACTTTGTTCTTGAAAGTACCATCATCATTTCTAGGCCAATAAAGTGAAAGTGCAAACAAATGAATATATATACTGTCTATTTCTGCTGAAGTTACGACACTTAAAGCAGCATGTCCTCTTCGAGTTTGGTATTTAGTAACCAATCAACTTGTGACATTTCAGCTTCACCTTTTGATTGTTTTATGTCGCTCAAAAGAACCTGTTTGACAAACCCTTTTCTCTGACAAAACGTAGAACGTATTGGTGTACAATATGACTTGTCCTCTGACAGAATAAGTTCACTGTCAACGTCAATTGTAATATCATATTGCAGGTCAAGTTGGCTTATGTTCCTGGCAAGATATTGCTGATCAAGCATTTTCCGTCGTGTGTTTCAATGACGGCTGATTTTGATAGTCTTTGTTCACTCAATATATCTTGTCCATGTTTCAAATGGGCAATAGAATATGCCTTTTCTTTTCCCCTCTTTGCCCTTGTTGCAGATTTAAAATCATCCGGAGTAAACATATATTTTTCTTCACAAATAACAATTCTATTTTTGGAAAGTTTTTCGACTGAAGAAGCAAACTAATAAGGTATCTTATATGGGACAAATATTCTTTTCCTGAGTCGGCTTTATTTTTAAATTTTACAACGGCAAATTCTAGTGTTGCAAAAGTGATAGTTGTACTTATTTCTTTAGGGATGTCTTCAATACCAAAGTATAATATTTTTTCATTGCGTAATACATCTTCTATTCTTAAACTAGAATGATCCTCTTTCAAAAATGAAAGTATTTTTATAAGTGCTTTTTTAATGCCAGCCGATTTGTTTACTGGCGGTTTTGAACAATCAGGTATAACAAGAGCTTGACATGCATTCATTTTTGAACTCATGCAATCCTCAAACTTAGATTTTTTTAAGTTATCTGCTTGTCGTTTTTGTTCCTGTTTTTCATGTTCAGATTTAAACGTTTTATGTTTTATGTTGGCTCTTCTTACAGTTGTACCTTTACATGATTTTGTTTTTAGTTTTAATGGCTTGTCTCCCTCAATAGCTGAAATATTCATTAAATCTGTTTTCTCAAGTCCAAATAATCCCTCACTGCATGCATATTTGTGAATAAGATATTTACCAAGTTCATATGAATTTTTGTCAAGAATAGCCGGTGACAAAGGGATTTTGTTTTTATGATACCATTGTGAGGAATGATGATCTGTTTTTCAAAGCTTAATCCAGACTCTTGCAAAATAACTTTAGCCACAGGTATGATAAATTGTAAATCTTTTGTTACAAGATCATTTTGTAAAGCATTATTTTTTGATTGGTCAGCTGTTAATTTGCTATCATTATCATCTTTGAATGAAAATATTTTCTTTCTTGCACCTTGAGCATCAAGTAGTCTATCAACAATTGCCATTCTTGGGACTACAGAAGACATTGTTGATCTTGGTCTAAAACCTTTAATGGCATCTCTGTGATCTATCTCTCTTTGTGTATCAGGAGCAAATTTAGTAAAACTCCCTTTGTGTGGTGTTGTGAAAAGAGAACTTTTTTAAATTCTGATAAAAACTTCCACAGCTGTAATGAATGTGCAACAAGTCAACAGAAAATGCTGCATATGATGTTGCCCCATTTAAAAAGGAAAAGGGTAGGGATGATTTTACACAACCTTAGAGTAGGTTGTAACCTTCTGGGCCACCCAACCTTTCTGCCATAAATATGCCCAAAATTTCATCACAGTGCTGCATCATATCATGGTGTAGAGAAAATGTTGCATTACATTGCTTTCCTCTTTCTAGAAATGATTCAAAGTGTTTTCTCCAGCTATAATCAAGTAAAGAAACGTCCCCAATATCAAAATCTTCAATAAATTGTTTTGCTTTGGTATCAGGAAGTGTCTCTATAAATTTTAAAATAAATGCCAAATGTAAACCCATTGATAGGCGCTTGATATTGTTTGTTGCTGTGTCAATATTTTGGACACTTATGAGCTGCATCCAGTCTTTTTTCTGTTCATCATCTCTCATATATTTAAAAAGATGAAAGAAACCTGCATCCTTGTAGGCACTAAATAGATTGACAATTTTTGATTGTCGCAAGTGCAATAATGGAAATTCAGGAAGAAATTGTTTGAAAATACCACCCTCTTTAACTAATGCAATGACATTTTTTGAAATGTTATGGTCAGGTGCAAATAAGATTTTTTCTTTTACCTGAATTGATGGATATCTTCCTAATTTTGTCAGTTAGAATTTTCCTTAAGTTTGACCTATCATCATCTCTACCTGAACCTGGAAACGGATGCCGACAAAGTAATGGACTTACATTATACTTAAAGAACAAATATGAATCGGGTTGATATGCAGACCTGTTTGTGTCATATAACCTTGATGATTCATGTAGTGATTGAGGTTGGATAGATTCATCTTGATTAACTAAACAATGTTGAGTTGACAAATTTAGTAGAAATGTAGGCGAATCAGAAATACCTTGAGTATCATCTTTGTAGTCATGGCGGTTGCCTTCAATATCAAAGAAGTTTGCATCGTCTAAGGATTCATTTTGAATATCTTAAAACTTATTTTGTTTGATGCCATCAATGAACTCTTCTTCATCCACACTCAAATCAATTTGTTGTTCACTTATGTCTGGTTGCCCTGTACTATTTAATGTTTGATTATGCAAGAATGTGGATATTTCATAAAGGTCTTTTTCTCCAATATTACTTACATTCACATCTTCAATGTCAAGCTCATTTTCAAGTAAAAGGGATTGGATGGTATTATTAAAAGTATCTAGTTCTTCGGAAATATCATGAAGTTTTTGTGTACCAGATCTCTCAAATTCAATTTCTTTCATATCTAAAATGCTACACAGCCCCAAAATTGTTTGAATTGTGAGCTTGGTAATTGAACTATCCTCCGTAACTGTGTTTTGTATTAATAAGGAGAAATCATCTTTTCCCAATTGCTTTTCTTCAAAACATAAACAGTCGATGTCCCCTTCACAATCTGAGCAGTGCCAACAAGAAATTATTGTAGAATTACGAGGTAAACCTTTTAATGTTATTGGCAGAGTACAAATTTGTGACGTTTTTGTTTGTCCAGGGGACTGTTAACCTCACTAAATTATCAAGGTAAAAGATAACAAAGCAGTCACGGATGGAAATATTATGTACCTCGGCATCAATATCCCCAATCTTTTGATAAAGTAAAGGGTACCGCTTTATGTAAGATTCATAGTATGAAGTTTCGACTTCAGCCGCTTTATAGAGCCATCTATCAGCAGAACGTAAGCTTTGGGTTATGCCTGCTTGTGAGGTAACATTAAACACTGTACTTATGGCATGGTAATTTACCATGAGTTCCTCTGTGTTCATTTGTTGAAATACCCCGATATAATTGCGGTTGATGTTATTTAAGCAGGAGTCTAAACAGATATAAAGTCTAGCTAGTTTTTCAACTGCAACACCTTTTGTATTTTCTGATCTTTTGATACTTCGTCTATTAATAAACATATGACCAAAAAGATTCTGTATATCTAAGGGTGTTTCGCTCAGCCACTCATTCAAGAAATCAAAGTTATTCCAGCTAAGGGGTTTGTTAATAAATTTCTCGATTTCCCCAAAACAACATTTGCAGTATTTATTTCCATTTGCTTGCAATGTAAATGGAATAGACAGATGATCAGTATCCTCAGATTTTGATATGGAAATTATAAACTGAGATAATTTCTGGGTATAAAAATCATCACCAAAATGGAACCTATGAATACCCTTCCCCGAACAGTTGATACACTTATAGCCATCAGTAATATCAGAACTGAAAAATACAATGTCAGGAACATACAAGCCATGATTTTTATCTAGATTTGACCTGACAATTGTAGAAATATCATTTATATGTCTTGAAAGAGTTTCAGAATTTGAATGGAGAATATATACATGTAAAACATTTCTGTGACTACAGACAGTTTGACAACAATTTACACATATAATGTTACAAGAAAAATCAAAAATTGTATTTACCTCAACTCTCAAATCTTCTTCTAATTTTTCAAATTGATGAATAATGCTTGATTCATTGATAATTACCTGAGGTTTTTGGAGATAATTATATGCTTCTTGTCTTAAATTGTTTATATAAACAATTTTAGAACAATGTTTACTCAATACTGACCCAATTTTGGCCGTTTGTTTTACTTGGGATAAAAAATCCCATTTTGATGTTATTTCTTTTTCATAAGTAAAAACCTTGTCAACGTCTTTATAAAATAACTCAAAATGTTTTTCAAATAGACATATTATCTTCCACTCTTCGTCTGTAAAATCATCCATGTATGACGAATATAATAAGTCCGATTCTGTAGAAGATGGGAGATCATCTAACAACTCATAGAATCCTGGGTAAAATGAGCCATCTCTATGCAGATTAGCTATTTTTTTATATAATGTTTTGATACTGTCAGCGTCAGTGGTTTCTTCTTTCGTGAGCAAGCTAGATATAATGTCATCAAAGATCTTTTGACAGACAGAAATGTTTTTAATATGGTTAACAATATATTGAACCAAAGATTCAAAAGTTATATATTTTTTGCCATAGTGAATCACAACATTTTTCCTTCCATATCTTAATATTTCTTGATAGATTTTGTCATGCCGTATTTGAATGTCAGATGCATCACGGTTGTCTGTCAAATATTTGATGAACTGTTCTATTGAAATTAGTTTTTTGCCTTCATATAGTTTAATTTCAAAATGTTTCAAACACGGTATTTTGATATTCACCATTTTAAGAGCCTAAAAAACAAATTCAAAAGTTTGTCAGGCTTTGAATTATAAATGATATTAGAAATATCAGGGTCACACACACACACACGTACACACACACACACACACACACACACACACACACACACACACACGTTTAAAACTGGTATTTGATATGTAAGATTTTCGGTCGTGAAAAGGGTTACATATTTCACATGTACTTAATGTATTGTAGTATTTTAACCAAATGTTCTTATACTCATTAACCGAAGGTATTTATAATAATTAAATCTTTTATAAATTATATTGAAATTCATAATATTTGTAAATCCAGAAATATTAAAATTATATATAAATCTGACCAAAAAAAATTAAAAGAAGATATATAAACTTACCCATTACTTATATATATTTGTGTGTGTGTGTGTGTATATGCATGTGCATATATGTGTGTGTGTGTGTGTGTGTGTGTGTGTGTGTGTGTGTAATAGTGTTTGACTCCCCAGTCCTTTGCTTATATCCAGAGCGGAATTAAATCATAAGCACCCGCTTTTGACGACTAGGCCCCTGTTATTTAAACCGTTTAACCCGATGAATTTGAGAAACAACAGTTGGGATCGTTTCTCAGGCAGATTATGAACAATTTATCAATCCTAATTTTAAAAAAAAAAATCTTGTTTAAAAGGGCATATATTCTTTTCTCACTTTCTGAGACCAATGGCAATTCAAATAGTTCGAAAACATTGTATGTCTATTGTATTTTTATTTGTTTTTTTTAGATATTTTATCAGCTTTCAATACATTTTAAAAAGGTAATAAAGTTAAGTATATTTAAGTTGATACAAGACATCAGTACACAGTTGATAATGTTACAAAATAAACACGTTTAATACAATTATGTCAATATGAAATTTAATCATATTTCACTTTTTTCTTGTTTTTCTGTAACAACATATATAAAACGTAAGAAATAACATGGCTATAGTTAGAACAAATACGTAAACTTTGAATTTACATTCAATAATAAAAAAAATCATTTTTGAGTCCCATCTAAACCAATAACCTCCTCCACCTGTTGAGTTACAATGTAGGTATAAAAATGAATCCGATATTGTTTTGATTTTGTTTTTAAAAGGATACTGTTTGTATTGAGCTGTAACAAATAATGGTCCAGCATTTAGTAAAACGCTCAAATGTGGTAAATAAAACCAACGTCTGTGGTGAAATAAATGAGAAATAGCATATTTCATAAAATTGTTTCTCTTTGTTGATATCATAAAAAAATTGTAAAATCCATAACTATTCGCTTCAGTCAACAGAACCTCTTTATCCGACTCAAGTAAATCATAAAACACCTGCAATCCGTTGGGGCAATAAAGTTCTATGTCCGCATACACTCCTCCATAGTGAAATAATAAAACATATCGTAACATGTCACATCTATATATATCATATGGATACGAATTGTATAGGTCAATTAGCCACGGATAGTTTGTTTGTAGAAATTGGTAAACAGATGTGTTGTTCCACAACATATAAGTTAATGATTTTTTACTTTGCCATGATTTTATAGAATGCGCCATTTTAGATGGAATTGGTTTATCGCCAATCCACATCTGATGTACTATTCCTTGGAACGTGATGTCTTTTGTTTGTTCTCGATTTCATTTCTGCAACTTGCATCTCGTCCAAAATTACAGTCCTTTTATAACTCTCACTTTTATGAAAAAAGACAGAATATAAAAAATGCACGTTCAATATGAAATGTATTAAAAATGTCACCAGAACAAAAACCACTGCATATGTAAAAATTTTGACGATTTTAAATTTTGAAAGATAGTTCATTTGATGCTTTTTCCAAGATAAATTAACAGGTAACATTTTGTTTTAAATAACTTTTTGATCACAATCTGTTTATCTCTTTACGTTATAGATTTAGCAATATGTCATCACACTACAGCATTTGATTTTATAAAAAAGAACTCGATCGCATTGAAATTCTTGTTTTGACTGGTAAACTTCAATGCGTCTGGGACTCTCATTGGACAGATTTAAATACAGTTGTTATAAAAATGCATATGTGTATACAACTATGCCTGTGTCACAAAAACTAGGTCGTAAATACATGTAAATTTCTTTTACGCAATCAATTTCAATGCATCAGAGACTTTCAATGTACAAGTTTATATACAGTTATTATAAATAAGAGAGTATATGCAAACCTGAGGCGATTTAATGTTTGAAAAAAAGTTAAGTTTTTTTTGTTTGTTTATTTGATACAACCAATATATATATATATATTGGTTTACAAACCGTTTATTACTTGCTTTACGTTTTATATTTAAAAAAGGATAAAGATTATTTATTTATTTGATCTAACCATTATACACAATATTGGTATAACAACAGCGTATTTGTCTATTCTATGCCCTATATTTGATCGTTGTGGATCACTGAAATTAGTAATTTTTTTGGTTTTAGAATAAAATGCATTATCCTTCAATCAAAATTGAAATTTCAAAATTGATATTAGTTTGTTATTTGCGAGATATATAATAAATTAGAGTTATGTGTTATATCCCAACACGTGCAAATTATCCAAGCGAAATAAATTAATAAGATATTTAACAAGTGAAATTTATGTGAAATGCATACTGTCCACGTGGAAATACGTGAAATTAACGTAAGATCAAATCCACGTAAACAACATTTTTAAGTTTATTTGGCTTTTCGTTACTTTAATGTTGTCTATCTACATAAATATCTAAATAATTATTTGTGCCTCTTTTACCGCTTTTACCTTCCATATAATATAATATGATATAATATGATATGATATAATACAGTATAATAAATATAATATAATATTATATAACATTACATAACATAACATATCATAAGATAATATAACATTACAACATAACATAACAAACATAACTTAACATAACATAACATAACATAACATAACATTATATAATATAAAATTAAACTGGTATTTGTTTTATATATAATATAATATAATATAATATAATATAATATAATATAATATAATATAATATAAAATAATATAATATAATATAATATAATATAATATAATATAAAATAATATAATATAATATAATTTAATATAATATAATATAATATAATATAATAATATATTATAATATAATATAATATAATATAATATAATATAATATAATATAATATAATATAATTTAATATAATATAATATATTATAATACTGTAGAATCATTAATATTCGTTGCTTTAAAATTTCGTGGTTTTGCATTTTTAAAAAATTCTATTGGTAGAAATTTTCGTGGAATTCAGTTTTGTGAAAATAAATCCCATTGAGGGCAATGGAAATTAAAAATTTTCAATGACATTTAATTTCGTGGTTTTCAGTAACCCACGAAAATAACGAAATTTAATCCCCCACAAATATTTGTGATTTTACAGTATAATATAATATAATATGATATGATATGATATAGTAGAATAGAATAGAATAGAATAGAATACAATACAATACAATACAATACAATACAATATAATATAATGATTGAATTAATAAATAAATAAATAATAATAAATAAAACAAACATGCCAGTCCTTGTCCAAACCACAATCCAAAAAAAGTTAAAACTTTGAAAGCTGGCAAAATTAGTTATACACGTGAACTTCCATCAAGGAAGTGAGGTCGGGTGCTCTGGAAGGGTAAGCACCTCCTGTCTAGCTAGTACACCCGTCACGTGCAAGTCCATTTTGAAAATGAAATGAACAAAGAACTATGGTAAGTCAAATATATCCAGTATAAGTTTGGATACAGTTACTACATACTTATCAACCATATAGTGATGACGGCCTTGATAAGCCTAGGCTTACTATATTCTTGCGTCAACAATTAAATCGTAAGCAGTTTGCTTTGTTGTAGATAATCTCCATAGTGGGTACAAGCTCTACCATAACGTATTAACTGTGAAAGATATACACCATACGAAGGAGAAGCAGGGGTTTTACTGCAAAGAAACGGAAAGTTGACAATAGAACAATTGAAGTCATCACGTTTGTCGTAAAGTTTCAGATGTTACCTTTTATGAGTATCATAATTGAGGTATAAGTCCAAATATGAAGCAGAACATGGAAAATCTGTCGTGTCTTTTATTTTTTATTTCCAGCTCACTTGGACACGGACTGGCATGTTTGTTTTGTGGTTATTGGATAAATTGCATTCACATATTCTCCAAATTTAGGTTTATTTATAGATAGAACGTCATCTTTATATCTGTTTGTGTAGTTGAATGATTTAGCGACAGTCTTTTCGCCAGATTTGACAAGGTTCTGTAAAAATTCTGATTCATATGAATAAAGAAACAAATCAGTAAGCAAAGGTGCAAAGTTTGTGCCCATTGGTATACCGATTTATGGTGAAAAGTTATATTGCCAAACACAACAAATATGTTGTCTATCAAAAACTCTAACATTTTGTTGATGGTATCTTCAGTATATTTTTGTTTACAGTCTGGAGTGTGTTTTACAAAATAACCAGAATCCATGTTGAGCACTACATATTTATATCTTGGTTTACCGTTTTTGTAAAAGAATGAAAAGTGAATGGTTTGTCTTAGACGTTCTTTCAATTTAGAATGAGGGATAGTGGTGTTAAGGGTAGAAAAATCAAAAGTTTTTATACTTTTTAGAAACAAGATTGTCAAGTAGTTCTTAGAATGTTTGAGAATCCATATTCGGTTGATGCCAGATGTAGAACAACTTTTTCTGAATAAGTCTGAAGGCCATCTTCGACGACCGTCAAAATTTGTGTTAGAATTACTGATAATGATTTAGTAGTACATTTAGAGGAACCTTATATATATCTTTCCTTGTATGGATTTTTTGTGAAGTTTTGGAATCCAACACAAGTAAGGCAGGTCAAGTTTTTCCTGTTTTAAATTGATACCGAAAGACTCAAGGACTCCCCTATGATTGGAAAGAACTTCATCTTTGCTAAAATTAGTTTTGGAATAAGAAGGATTCTCTGATATACTATCTAAACCAAGCTCCTTAATAAGACAATCAACATAGAATTTTTTACAAACGAAAATAATGTTGTTAGAAGCTTTATGAGCTGGGACAACAACATACCTGTTATGTATGTCCGTAAGGACTGCAGAAATCTCAGAGTCCATGAGTACTAAAGAAGGTTTAATACCCACAGACCCTTTAGGTTTGGCAATCCTTGACTTTATAAAATTTCTTATTGTCCTTATCCAGTCGGATTGAGTATCAAGTTCTATGTCTTCTAATTAAGCCCAACGTCTAGCATACTCTTCAACAGAATCCATTATAATTTTTAAATTCTGTCCCCAAGTAAAAGGTTGAGCCTCCCTGTATTAAGGGCCTTTTGAAAGAAAACATCTTAATTTAGTGTTTTCAATTATATTGAGATTACCTGTTACTACATGCAAAGCTTGTTTATAAATATATGGTGACGCTGAGCAAGAGCAGGCAGCTGGGGTAAAGTTATGAAAGTTTAGGCCCTGCAAAATTTGTTTATCCTTGAACATTTCGGATGCAATGGGTTTATTGTAGGAGTAGGAAACTAGAGGTGGCGTGTTATATTTGAAATAAGTAGGGACTTTAGATTGTACAACTTTATTAAGTAGTATATTAGAAATATTAATAGCATCTGTGCCCTTGTTTGCATAATGTAATTTAAGAAATTGGCGTCGGGTCTCGTTCTGTATATTGTGTTCCTGAGTAGGTTTAAATAACCTTTTAAATGCAATATACGTGATGATAGCTTTAAGTTAAAACTCTGATGTATTTAAACTGAAGTAGTATTGTATATGCATTCTTCTAGCAACTGACTTAGGCGGGAAAGTGGTAAAGAGTAATCCGAGAGGTTTCTGAATGAATGGGAACAGATTACAAAAACTAACATCATGGATATTGGGTTTGTTTTAACTTCGATGCCCTTGACTTCTTTTGTTACGTGAAGTTCTGTTGAACAGGTGTAAAACATTAACATTTTACGGCCTAGACTAGAAAGGTTCCCTACTCTATTGATTTTATCATTGCATCTATATGGTGAGGCAGCGCCTAGTTCTCTTATCCAGAAATTCTTCCGTTTTAATCTGAATGGTGTACTCAAAATAGGACTATTTGTTTGGTGGTATATTTTTCCAATATTCTTACTCTCATAGACAGCACTGAATGGTCCGGTTGATTGAAGTGTTTGTAAATAAGTTGGTTACCATAATTATTTATTTCAAACCGGTGACCCTTCATTAGTGCATTTAGTCTTCCTTTATTTGAGTCCACATAAATTACACTCTATTCCATATACAACAGTGGAAGATGAACAGTAAAGATCATCATGACTTCGTAAAGTGTATTCCTTAGAAGTAAAATTGCTAGTAAAATTTGTATTTGTAATAAAATTTTACAGGTTTACAATTTTTAAAATTGCAAGAAGTAACAGTGCAGTAGGATAAGTTATTATCATAGTTAAAAATATAATAATAAATTATGTATCAGACCACTGTTTTTAGTGTAAAGTTCTCGAGGGTATTCTTAACTTAGAAATCGATAATTTGTGCTGAGAGAAAATTTACCTTTTAACAATGATTTTCTGTCGTCTTTATATTTGAAACATAAATAAAATTAGGGTTTGTTCCCTAATGCAAAGCCTTTCTTGGCTGGATTTTGATGCACCTACTTTAAGAACAGTGGAAGATGAACAGTAAAGATCATCATGACTCCGTAAAGTGTATTCCTTAGAAGTAAAATTGCTAGTAAAATTTGTATTTGTAATCAAAATTTTACAGGTTTACAATTTTTAAAATTGCAAGAAGTAACAGTGCAGTAGGATAAGTTATTATCATAGTTAAAAATATAATAATAAATTATGTATCAGACCACTGTTTTTAGTGTAAAGTTCTCGAGGGTATTCTTAACTTAGAAATCGATAATTTGTGCTGAGAGAAAATTTACCTTTTAACAATGATTTTCTGTCGTCTTTATATTTGAAACATGATTAAAATTAGGGTTTGTTCCCTAATGCAAAGCCTTTCTTGGCTGGATTTTGATGCACCTACTTTAAGAACTTTGGATTTATCATGTTAAACTTTTTTACTTAATTGTTTTTGTTATTTTTTATTATTATTTCAAGTGTCGCTAATATGGAATGACACATGAAAATAAATTAGTATTTTTGTTTGATATTTATATGGTATAGTAGAGCGTGTACCCATTACGAGGACTTTTTAAAACGACGCACGCTGCTTACAATATGAGACACGGTTCATCAAGGCCCTTAACAAGTTTCATGGTCGTCATCACAATATTTTTATTAAGAATGAAGTCATAATATCCAAACTTTTGCTGGATATATTTGGCTTCCCATAGTTCAATATTCTCAAATTTATATTTGCACTTGACGTATGTAGCTAGCTAGACAGGAGTTGCTTTATTTTCCGAAGCACCCGGGCTTTTTACTTGATGGTTCGCGAATATAACTGAATTGGCCAGTTTTCACTATTTACTTTTTTATTGCGGAGATGGGGTAGGAATTATAATTTTGATCAAATTACGTTACAAGATTATTTAACATTTAGGGAAAAGTTTTAGTCATTTTAGTACTGTAGAAATAGACACAATAAAAAGAATGATTTCTATTTCAAGCTTAAAGACAAAAAAATACTAAAACATGAAAACTTTTATGAAAAAGATACACACTATTAAAATTAGTTTCTTTTTAAACCTTTAAAAATAGTAATATAAACTAGAAAATAACCATACAGGTTGATAATTGCATTGGTTGTTTATCATTCTAGCAATCTGTTGATGGTATCTTTGATGTAATTGTTTCCAGTCCGTGTAACTTGTGACAAAACAAGTAGAACTGAAAAGCACCCAGTAGTACGTAAACCTCTCTCTCTCTCTCTCTCTCTCTCTCTCTCTCTCTCTCTCTCTCTCTCTCTCTCTCTCTCTCTCTCTTTTATTTTTTTAAATTTGTTTTTGGCCTGGTCAAGATCATTGCATCAGTGTCTTTCAATATCAACAACTGTGTTGATAGTAAATAGTTGTGGGTTTATAAATACCTATAGTCGTTTTTTACAGTAAAGTTTGTTTTTTTTCAATTATTTGATCTAACATTATACAGAATATTGATACAATTATTATTCTATGTCCGACGTTTGATCTTCGTGGATCACTGTGAAAAAAATAATTACAGGTTCAATTCTTTCTGTTTTTAGGGGCTTCGGTGGCCGAGTGGTCTAAAGCGCGCACTTACGGATCAAGTGCCTCTCACCGTCTGGGTGCGAATCTCATTTGGGACAGATCCTGGTGTGAGAAAGTTTGTCAATTTGATTGCAGAAAGTCGGTGGTTTTCTCCGGACACTCCGGTTTCCTCCACCATTCCAGAACTGACCGCCTTGAAATAAGTGAAAAAATCTTGACTGGGGCGTAAAACAACATCACTCCACTCCACTCTTTCTGTTTTAGAAAAAAATGCATTATTCTTTAAATAAAAATTGAACATAAAAAAACATTTGTTTTTATATACGAAATACATATCATAAATCAGAATTAAGCGTTATATTCCAACAGTGGAAAAATTATTCAAACGAAATAAAAAATGTGCAGTGAACTTTATGTAAAATGCATATTGCGCACATGAAAATGAAGTGAAATTAACGTGAAATAAAATTTACGTGAACAAAATCTTTTAGTGTATCTGGCTTCTCGGTACTTTTATATCTATCTTCTGAAAAAGCTTCATATCATTTGTGAAATAATTTCCGATATGTGTACATATGGTACGTAAACATTTAACAGGTGTTTTGATACACATTTATTACCTCTGAGCGGGTAATGCTGGTGGTGGAGTAAAACTACCCGAGAGTATCAATAACTCAGTAGGCAGTACTTTGTTTCGTCAGAAAATGAACCATTTAGCATAATTTTCAGCCGTCTTAATTTTTCACATTTGTTTAAAGTTAAAGTTTGTTTTCCTCATTCAAAGCATTCCTCAGCTGGATTTGGATTCAGATAATTTGGGAACATTAGACTAATTAATTTTCAACTGTTTGGTTAAAGCTTTTTCTATCAAACTTTTCAGCCTGTATTGTCACTGATGAAGAATGATTTTCCGAAATGTGCACATATGGCACATCAACATTTAACAGATATTTTTTTTATATATAAAATTAATAAAATAATAAATAAATAAACAAATAATAAATAAAAATAAATAAAAAATAAATAAATAATGTATTAATGTATCAATAGATTTTATTTACAATAATAATGATAATAATAATAATAATCTTTATTGCACAAACTCAATTACATTAATTGGTTATGGCAGATATAAAATAAAATAAATACAACAAACATAATGAACACGAAACAAAATTAAATGATACAATTACAAATAATAATAATAATAATAATAATAATAATAATTTATTGCTCAAACACAATTTACAATATTGGTTAGGGCAATACTAACTGATAAACAAAACTAACAAACATACAAATTTAAAATTTAGAAAGCCCAGATGTTTGGGATAAGTCTCAAATAATATATTTAAGTATTAAGTTATATTAAATCAATGTGCAACATCCAAAGGGTTTTGATTACATGTTACAAATACAATGTATTTTTATTTTATTTGCAGTTCACTTGTTGTTTCTGATGTCAAGACTACAAGTTATGAAGTTTATTATTTCTCTTAATATTTTTTTATCTTTATTATTTAATAAATATTTTATTTTTGATACATCTGACATATTCATAAAGAAAGGATTGTGATTGGTAATTTCTTTAAATAACATATTCCTATTCTGATTATATTGTTCGCAAGATAACAAGAAATGAATTTAAGTTTCAATTTGGTTTTTATTACAATTTAAGCATACTCTAGAGTTAACATCTAAATTATCATATCTGCCCGCTTCAATAGCGAGTTTATGAGCACTTAATCTGAGTTTAGCAATAGTGGATATGTCTTTACGGGTATGAAGGACATTAAAATATGGGGGTTCAGATTTTGATTTTATTAATTGATTAAATAATTTCAGTTTATGGGTCATTGTTATCATTTTGATTTGTTCTTGGTTTTCTATATCAATAATTCTTTGTTTAATGTTGGTAAGATGCAAATTTATAATTTCTGGATTAATTATGATAAAAGAGTAGCCTAATCGATTTAAGATATTTTCCACGCATTTGTGTTATAAGTTTCTTTATATATTTTATATAACAGAGTATTTTCTTTTGAAACTATATGGACCCAGTATTTTATTATGTTAAATTTTATTTCTGCTGTTAAGGGTATTAGATTAAGCTCTGCTCTACATGAATTGTTGCAAGATTTCAAATGTACACCCAGAATTTCTTTAAGGAATTTGTTATGAATATGCTCGTGTGGTTCAGAGTCTTTATATTTACTGAATGCACCCCATATTTCACTGCAATAAAGAAGAACAGGTATAACTAATGAATCAAATAATTTTGTAAGTAGATAACATGACTGATTCAAACCTATTGTTTTCTTAATTTTGAAGTATGCTTTTTGCGCTTTATTAGCTAAATTATTTTGTGTTAAATTGAAATTGCCATTATATTTTAAGTCTATACCAAGATAGGAAGCAGATTTTAGTGTTTTTATTGTGGAATTTTTAAAATGAAATGTATCAGTATATGTTTTACCGTTTGAGTTGAATACAATAATGTTGGATTTTGCTGTATTTACCTCCAGTTTCCAAAGATTACAGTATAATGATAAAGCGTTCAAACAGTTTTGAAGTCCATTTGGGCTTTTAGATATTAATATAATGTCATCAGCATAAAATAAAATATCGATCTTGTTATCGCCTACAATTATAGGATCACCTTGATAATTTTCAATAAATGAAACAATGTCGTTTATGTATATGTTGAATAATGTTGGACTAAGATTATCGCCCTGTTTTACTCCAGTTGTTGATACAAATTTTGGGCTTATTCCATTTTTGAATTTGATACGATTTTCTGTTTTGGAATACATGCTTTTTATTAAGTTATAAGTTTTACCATGAATGCCGTTTTTAAATAATTTATGTAATAACCCTTCTCGAAATACCAAATCGAATGCTTTTTTAGATCTATAAATGCTATAAATAGTTTTTCTTTTTTTTTCTTTTGTAAATCTATCAAAGTTTTAAGAATAAAAATAGGATCAGATGTTCTGCATTTTTTCTTGAATCCAATTTGGTTCTCGGAGATGAGGTCTTGTTTTTTCAGAAACTCGTAAATACGCGTATTGAGTATTTTAGTAAATACTTTCCCTATACAATTAGTAACTGATATACCTCTATAATTAGCAGGGTCATATATGTTTCCTTTTTTATGAATAAGTGTGATGAGGCTTTCGTTCCACTGGTGAGGAAAATGTCCTGAATCTAAAACAATGATAAACAATTTCACAAGTGGATTAATAAGTTCATTTATACCATATGTTAACATTTCATTACAAATCTTGTCAGCTGCAGCACTTTTCCCGTTTTTGAGACTACTAATGTTTTGAATTATTTCTGTTGGGGTGATTTTATGGTTCAGTAGTTGTAGGTGTTCGGTGTTTGTTAGTGTGTTACATTCTAATATTTTTATATTCTTTAAGATATCAACATGTTGATTATTATTTGGGAATTGTTTAGTTGTCAGTTCTTTGTAATATTTAATGTAGTTAGTTATTGGTATATCTTATAAGTTATGTTTATTAGGGTTAAGTTTGTTAATTATAGTCCAAAATAAATTGTTGTCGTTTTTGGCACTTTCCAATTTGTTTATCATTTTTAATTTAAATTGTTTTTTTTTTCATATTTACAATGTTTTCTGTACTTTGATCTTAATTTAAAAAACATTTTTCTGTTATTGATGTTACTTGGATTTTTGTTTGACAATTTTTCGTATTTTCGTAGTGTAGTTTTTAGATCCCTACATGATTGGGAGAACCAGTGATTTTTCTTTTGTTTTTTACGAGTATTTTGATTGGGGTATACAAGTTTTAGTGATTTTTCGGCCGTTTCTATGATAATGTCTTGTAGATGTCTAACAGCTTCGTCCGTATTATTTAATGATTTGGTTAAAAAACATTTCAGTTTAGTTTTAATATCTTGGTTTGTGATTGAATTTTGAAATTTAAGTTTTGATTCTTCTGACCAAACAAACTTAGCGGGTAAATGATCTAGGTCAGTACAACTTGTACGAGTTATTGAAAAAGTGTGTTTTTATACAACAGGTTATAAGACAATGGTTTGATATTGCAGAGATGTTATGTACTTTAAATGTTTGTATATTATTTAAGAATTTTTCAGAAGAAATAATGTAGTCTACAGTACTGCAACCATTATAATTATAACAAGTAAAATTGCCAAATAAATCGCCTATATATCTACCATTAAGTATTCTAAGACTTGTCTCTTTGCATAAATTCAATAAAAAACGACCACTTTTATTTTGGGGTTTTGTATCCATATTGTTTCTTGGAATATTTGAATCATTTATATATCCGTCGTCAAAATTATCTAAGTGTTTCGTGGTATCATTAATGATAAAATCTTACTCAGTTTTTGTGTAGGCATTAAAATCACCTTGAATAATAACAGAACCTAGATTAGAGTACTTCTCAATGTCTTGGAGTAACTGTTCGTAAACATTTTCTATATCAGGAACATTACCTTTTGTGTGTTCTGGGGAAATATAAACTGTTGCTATGTAGAGGTCTTTAAATAATTTAAAAAATGTTTTATCAAGTTTTATCCAAAGTATATCAGTGTGATTTGATTTTACTTTTAAGACGCCTTTATGAATATTCTCTTTAATATAGACAGAAATCCCCCCCCCCTGAATTACGCCAGCCCTTTTTATGTTTTTTCCTTTGATTTCTTTCAAAATATCTAAACCCTTGGATGTTGCGCATTTGATTTTCTTCTAGTCATGTTTCAACAAATGATACAACATGGAGATTCGATAATGTGTTAATAAAATGTGGATGTAATGTTTTATCTTCTGATAAACCTTCTATATTCCATGTTCCAATTTTCAGAAAATTTACGTCAATTTTAATTTTGTCATTCATATTTGAAATATTTATGTGCTGGGATCGGCATAACATGAACTAATTTTGATCTGAATTTGGTATGTATAATGAAAACTATTTCGATAATTTGTTTATATTATTTTCTAATACATATAATAAATTTTAAGAGATAATTTCATATTAATCTGCTGTAATAATGGATTATTTTCATCTTACAGATATATTAATTTATCTTATGCATTATTGGTAGAAGATCTATATCTGCAGATTTTAAAACAATATTTATAGAGCATGTCCATGTTGTTGCATAAAAGTTAAGTCATCATACTAAATGTTCACCGAGTATTTAAACCAATTACACTAGTATATATACAAATATATTAGACAAAAATCTTCATATGGTATATATCTCTTAAGAAAATAGAATCTAGTAGACTGGAAATTTCCAAATTGTTGCTACAGAATTAAGTCATCAAAAACAAATATATAAGACGCTAATAACAATACATTTTCATGCTAATTAATAGTCATCAAATTTCAAAACAAGCATATCAGTATATATAAAATTCGAAAAATTTTCATAGACTATTTGTCTCTTTAGGAAATAAATAATTCTAGAAACGTTGGTACCATATGAAAACCTATTGAATTATAATAATTAACATGTCAAGAAAGAATTATATATATACATATACATATATACATGTGTGTATGTGTATATACATATATATACACACACAAACATATATATCCTTCATGTGTTTGGGCTTATAGTCACTACCTATCTATCTATTAGGCCATGTACTTTGCTAGCAAATAATTGATAAAAGAACATCATAACAATGAATACAAACTACCAGTGAAAACTAAATGTAATCCCTATTTGGTTACAGCATATTAGCTACTAAGGCGACGTACTAAGGATTTCACTATCTATTGTACTAACAACCAGTATTGTTTCTAATTAATCAAATATGATGATGCAGTATCACATATGTACCTAGTTTAAAAGAAACATTTTAAATTATATCGAATAATACACAATCAAATTGTTTGTTTTGTAATAATGTTAACAAGATCTTTGGATCTTAACACCATAAGAAGTTTACCCATATAGTTTTGACCAGTATATTGAGTACAAGTTCCCCAGTAGTAATACACACATTGTGCACCAAAGAAGATTGTCTTGTAGACCAAAGTGAATTACGAAATTCTACCACTTGATGGAATTTAATTGTCAAGATTATATACATGTAAACTATCTTTTCCTTAAACCATTGTTCATTGCACGTAATAGTTTTTGATAAGTTTTTGGCTTTAAATGCATTTTCAGCATGGATGATTTCATTTGCTAAATTATAGTCATTATGATATAAAGCTTTCCAATATTGATAAAGATGTTCAGCACTATAAAAATTCAAGTCAAATAACTGTAATTTGCATAGGAAAAAATTAGATAATGGGTTAGATGGTCCCTTGAATCTATATATTGTTTGATATAGTCATAGGTTATTAATTAATTGTGCCAATGCCACTTTAATATCGTGGTGTTTTTGTTTGACCTGGTTGAAATCCAGATGTTGAGGATTGCTGTGTTGTCTTGAATTATCGTTTGTGTAGTTTGCGTATTTGTTCCAGTTATCGGCCATTTGATTGCTGAATCTATCAACATGATTTACGTTTCTTCGTCGGAGTGGAGGTTTGTGGTAGTAAGTATATGTGTTGTTTCTGTGATTTCTGTTTGTATTATATCCTCTTGTTCTCCATCCGTTCCAATGAGCATTGCTTCTCCATGCATTTCATCTTTGAGGGTATTGCTGTGAATGTTCGCCGTGTTGTTGTGATTCGATTACATTGTTATGCGCTGTTTTGAAATAATTTTCGGTGTTCGAGACTCCTAATAAAGGATTTGTAACCTGTTTTATGTTTCGTGCCATTTTTGGAATTCCTGACTTATAATTAGGATGAATTTTATCGTAGAGATCTTCCGGAGTGATATTGTAATGTACAACTAAATGTAAGTGTTCTTGTTCATTTACTATTTGTTTTAACTGTGTGTTGTAATTTGTTCTTTTAGTTTCATATTGTCTTCTTTTCTGCTCGTTTTTGTAATGTCTCGGAAGAATTTCACAAACCGTTATGTTGCTTTGCTGATATCTTTGCCTAGCTAGTGCTAACCGATTTCTTAAATCATCTGCAACTTCGTTGGGGTCCTTTTCTTCCAAATCGTTGGATCCAATTTGTATGACTAGATTTTTGCAGGCTGTATTTGATGTTTGTATTGTTTCTTCAGCACCATTGATTGTCTTGTTTTTTAGATTTGTGATTTTTATTTAGCGTTTTTTGTAAATTCTTGAGCTTTTAAAGTTTTTGATAGCAGATGATCCTATTATCCATAGGTCGTGTTCAGGCATTACACCATATTTATCTTCAACACTTGTTGAGGGAGACGTGTTGTTGTGTTGTCTTTCTATCATATTTTGTTGTGTATTGATTACTCTCTGTTCTGGTGTCGTGATTGTGACATCGTCAATATGTCTTTGCATTCGAACCTCGCCGTATATGTTATTTTCTAATGAATCTATTTTATCAAACAATTGATTTAGTTTATGTTCCATTCTATCTAATCTTTCTGTAATATGTTCTGGCTGTACTGTTTTGATGTTAGTGTCTAGTATGTTGAGTTTAGTGTGTAGGGAGTCTATACTTTGGTTTGTGTGCTTTAGTTTGGTATCGAAAGCGCTGATAAATTCCTGGAGTTTACTTTTATTATCAAGAATGATATTTTTAATAGTAGAGTTCATCTGTTTGCTAGAGTTCGACTCTGATAGTAAATTCTGAAAAATGTCAAAAACTGATTCAATGGCAGAGTTAACATTGTTCAAAGCGTTGTTCATGTCTGTTAGTCTCTCATCTAGTAATTTTTGGTGGGTTTCTACTCTTTGTTTCGGCGTTCGTTTTGGGGTCGCATGCGAATTAGTTTTTGTAGGAGAATCAACCTGTTTTACATTTGTTTCATCATTTTCATGGGAGTTGCCCCCCCCCCCTTTGTATGGGCAAGGAAGTCGACCATCGTTTTAAATGAGTTAAAATGTTCCGCTGTAAATTCAGCACAGTTACCTCCCTGGATGACTATTGACCCCGTTTTATAGAAATTAAATTTGATGTTGTTGGTTGTGTTTCCACTTTTCGTTATAATTTTGACCACCTTTCCCTTTTGTAGTGTAAATGTGTTAGAGTTACCAAATTTTTCATTAAGGGCCTGCTTCCATAAATCAATTCTGTCTAAATTTGTTTTGAATGTGACGTTATTCGTTTTCCCGTCACATTGTTCACATACCCTAGGTACCTCAATCTGGCCATTATTGCTAATTTAGATATTATGCATCAAAAAGTAAAAAATCATTTAATTTACTTGAAGTTTTAGTTTGTCTCTGACCATATGCTTTATCCTCATCACTGAATGTTGAGGTGACCGTTGACATTTCGTCCATTTTTGTTTATCTACTGTAGCGTGTTTCTAGTGTTATTTATGAGTTAAACTGAAGGATTTTTACCTTTAAATGTTTTGATCATATCCCTGATTATCTTTGATTGCAGATTGTCAAAAATGCCGATCCCAACAATAATTATTTGACTACTTCATACTTTTCACATTGCTCTGTGATCGAAAGTGATGTTTCATGGGCACCGTCAATGTATATGCTAATTGTTTTATTGCCAAAACGTTGAAACAAACTAAAATTACTTTTTCGTTAATAATGTTATGTATAGACCATTCTATCAAATATTTACTTGTAGTTAACAGTCAAATAAATAATAGATTCATTTATTTTAAAATGTTTGGCTATGTTTTTCTTACTATTAAACTTTTCGGTCTTAGTGTCACTGATGAGGAATGAATTTCCGAAATGTGCACATCTGACACATCAAAATTTAACTGGTATTTGTGTTATATATCTTGTTAGACAGAATTTAAATAAGTCGAGTTCGTAGATTTCTATTAATCATCAGCTGTACTCTTGTAGGTAATGATACTTTTCACGAAATGCGGATGTTAATTTAAGGTGTATAAGATGGCAGCATCAAGATATACGTCCCAAATGTTTGGCTTATGTTTTTTACCTATCAAACTTTTCGGTCTTAGTGTGACTGATGAGGAATGAATTTCCGCGAAAGTGCACATCTGGCACAGCAAAATTCAACTGGTGTTTGGTTTATATATATATATATATATATATATATATTAAAAATTTTGTCATTTTATACAATATATGTTATAAATTTCAAAGTTTTATAATCCATGGTTTTATTATGTGTATACGATTGTCTTGTTTCGTTTTGTGTCTGTTGATTTATTATGTATATACGGTTGTCTAGTTTCGTGGCTATAAAATTGAATTAAAAAACAACAGTAAAAGAACTACCATAACCATCAACTCGTCTAGCTAAGCCCCATGCACAACTAAGGTATATAGAGTGTGCTTTAAGTGGAACAACTCTAACTGAACTAGAACGCAAACTAGAGTAAACGAGATGTGTTGAATAATAGTGTTTCACGCCACAATCAACATTCTTTTATTAATATCTAGAGTGACTGATTCCGGAACGGCTAAAAGAAAATCTCTCTCTGCCTGGTCTCAATTATGCATTAGTTATGTTCATTGAGCTTCGTAAATGATACTCGTTTTTATCTCTGGTTTTATTAAATGATAACATTTTTAAGCAGACTATTGTAATTAATAACATAAACGTCATCTCGAAAGAAATCATTTCAGAAAAATGTCAGACTGCATTGTTTACTTGCCATTTATCCTGACGTGACTACAAGACTAAGTTTCTGAAAGTGGATTGCCGGCCTACTTGCATTAAAATTTAGATCCTACGAACGTGTTATTTTGTTCTAATAATGTTAAAGGTAAATTTTCATATACTAACTGTTCGGGAGTTTCAATGAAGGAAGCTCTTTTCAGCGTATCCTTTTTCTGCCTATGAACGAGCGCTTTACTATTCAGGCTCTACAATAACAGTAAGGTCAATAAGCCTTTTCGTGTACATTATTTAGGGATTCTACTTGTTTTGTCAAAGACGACAAGAACTGCAAACAGAAATATACTGAAGATACATGTACCATCATCAGAATGGTAGAATTATTGATAACAATATACGCAAATATCAATCTGTAATCCTATACATAATGAATTCAAAGTTTCAAAATTGTGTGAATCCAAATCCAACTCAGGAATACTCTGCATGAAGGAACAAATCTTAGTTTTAAACAAATTTAAAAAATAAGAACGACTAAAAATTTTGTTAAATGGAACATTTTCTGTCAGCACAAAGTACCGAATGCTGAGTTAAGAATATTCTCGGAGAGTGTTACTCTACCAGCAGCTGGTACCCGCTGTGAGACACACGGTATAATATTTACCGTTGACGTTTAGTGTTGACACTTTTAACCTCAATATACATTTATTGTTTTAATGTCATAAAACATATCTTACGACTTTACAGCTTGCCAGGTGAGGTGTCATTGCTTCAAAACGTTCTTTCTAATAGAACATAACATAATTTCCGAAATGTGCACATCGGGCACATCAAAATTCAACTGGTATTTGTGTTATATATTTACTACTCCTAAGCGGGTGCCGCTGCTGGTGGAGTAAAACTCCACGAGGGTATCCATAACTCAGTAGGCAGTACTTTGTGCTGTCAGAAAATGTACCATTTAACAAAATATTTCAGCTGCCTTAAATTCTAAAATTTGTTTAAAACTAAAGTTTGTTCCCTCATGCAAAGCATTCCTTAGCTGGATTTGAATTAATATAATTTTGGAACTTTAGTTTCATTAATTTCCAACTGTTTGGCTTATGTTTTTTATTATTAAACTTTTCGGTCTTAGTGTCACTGATGAGGAATGAATTCCGAAATGTGCACATCTGGCACATCAAAGTTCAACTGGTATTTGTGTTATATATTTGAGACTGATATTTTATTCATTTAAAGTGGTCTACAAATAATAACCATGGTTTTGTAAAGTGTTTGATGGACCGGAATCATACCTAGTGCTGTAAATCAATGAAAATCGTTAGTAGAATGAAGTCGGTCATTATGGCAACTGCCACGTAATGTGATAGCTGTGAAATGGTGTAACCTCAAAAACAAAAAGCATAATCAAATCTGATCTTAATCTTTCAACCGGCAGACAAGTTACATCCCATTTTTAGCAACAGTGCTCATATTGGATGCCCAAGAAAAACTAAAACTACTCAACCTAGGGATCTTCCGCACCAAATAGTTCTATTTGGTACCGTAGTTTCAAATTAGAAGACTTTCAAAGAATCAGTTATTGAAAGCA
Organism: Tegillarca granosa; assembly: GCA_029721355.1. Lineage (NCBI taxonomy): Eukaryota > Metazoa > Mollusca > Bivalvia > Arcoida > Arcidae > Tegillarca > Tegillarca granosa. Next base: position 40,015,514 of record CM056606.1, on the reverse strand, counting down.
GCTTATTCTGCTAATTATAAATTTAAGGGAAAAAAACGTGTTGGATGTGTTTAATGGCTATCTCTTTACTTGTTTCTTTCACTTTTCATTCTTTTACAAAAACGGTAAACCAAGATATAAATATCTAGTGGTCAACAGGGATTCTGGTTATTTTGTAAAACACCATACAGACTGCAAACAACAATATACTGAAGATACCAACTAACAAAATGTTAGAGTTTTTGATAGACAACATATTTGTTGTGTTTGGCATATATTATTTTTCAACAAACAATCGGAATACCAATGGGCAATAACTTTGCACCATTGCTTGCTGATTTGTTTCTTTATTCATATGAATCAGAATTTTTACAGAACCTTGTCAAATCTGGAGAAAAGACTGTCGCTTAAATTATTCAACTACACATACAGATATATAGATGACGTTCTATCTCTAAATAATCACAAATTTGGAAAATTAGTGAAAGTCATCTATCCAAGTGAGCTTGAAATAAAAGACACGGACAGATTCTCCATGTTCTGCTTCATATTTGGATTAATGACACCCACTGAAAGGTTACATCTGAAGCTATACGACAAACGTGATGAGCTTCATTTTTATATTGTCAACTTTCCGTTTCTTTGCAGTAATATCCCTGCTTCTCCTGCGTATGGTGTATATGTTTCATAGTTAGTACGGTACGGACTTTCTGCAACGAAGCAAATTACTTACAATTAAATTGTTGACACAAGGAATATTGCAAGCCTAGGGATAATCAAGGCCCTTAAAAAATTTTATGGCTGTCATAACAATACTTATTGATAAATATGTAGTCACTGTATCCAAACTTATACTGGATATGTTTGACTAACCATAGTTCTTTGTTCCTTTCATTCTCAAAATTGACTTGCACGTGACGGGTGTAGCTAGCTAGACAGGAGGTGCTTACCCTTCCAGAGCACCCGGCCTCACTTCCTTGATGGAAGTTCACGGTGTATAACTAATTTTGCCAGTTTGCAAAGTTTTAAGTTTGTTTTTGGGATTGTGATATGGATAATGACTTGTATGTTTGTTTTATATTTACTCTCTCTATCGATACTAAATTAGTTGATAAAAAACCTGTAATGGCCACTTAGCACTTAGCTGATTTGTACAAACTCTAAACTGCTTAATCTATTGACCTTTCACAACAAATATGGTTGGTTTGTAATACAGTGCAACTTTCGAAAACCGGCCTCATGTGGGACCGAGGAATTTGGCCGGCTTTTAATGGGGACTGTATTTAGAAGGCCTTATAAATCCGGTAGTCCGATCCGGTCCGAATTTCATCCATTTCAGAATTTCTTCAAACGGTGATTGACCAAAGTCGTAAATATCATTACATTATCATAAGCGTTGAACGTATGTGTAATTCTTAAAATTAACAAGTACCTTGTGTATAAGCCCAAAGCTTACAAGCTGACAAATAAGTACAAAAAACTGTACAATTATAATGCCGCTATATGGGTATACACTTTGTTACGGTTCTCTTGACTTTAACTTGCAGATATTTTTTATCTCTAAATCGTAATTACTGCTAAATACAAAATAAGATGCAAACCAGTTTCGATAATTAATTCTGATCTAAAAGCTGGGTGTTGTCGGTTCAAAAGTCGGACTATAACGTGTGTAACAGTTGGTTAACATAAGCAATACGTAACAATCACTAATTATAATAAAATAAAATATTAACAGAAGGAAAGAGTAAAGAAAACATTGAGGCAATTCTAGACATTTTTGTCAATTGCTTAATGTCGCGCTCCTTTATTCCATTCCTGTCTCCTAATGGATGGCTTAACATAATCCGCCACTAAATTACAATGTTCTTAAATCCGAATTCAATTAACTTAAACACTTTATAATCATAAGTCATTAACAAAGGTCCAAAAGGATGTCTGTAAAACAAAACCATTAAATGCATACTTTAATGAAATCAAACTTGAGATAAAACTTTAGAACTCTTGAGTTATAGTTAAAATAAAATCTAATAACCAAAATAAAATATTGTTTATTTGCGTCATAATACAACATCCAAAACGGACACATGTGTGCTGCTTGTGTTAGCAAGGCGCACGAGGTACAGTTTCCGGATGAAGTCTGGAGATTATACAGATAAAAGATACTTTGTTTTTTTTTATAGTTTAACCAAATTGTGATGTACTTTTACTATTTACAAGTAAGAGTTGTCTTTCTTCTGCTATAAAATTCTATTACATGTACTTATTTATAATCTTCTTTCTAATGACCACTTTGGGGTTCTGTTTCTATTCTATATTTCTTACAACTCTTTTCATTGGTTTGTTGGACTAGTGGCCAGTCAAGCAATTTATTCTTGAATTGCATGTGCAGAACTTGTTTGTTAATGGTTAGGAGTGGTTGCAAACATTATTTACAGGGATTGATAAAAGGGTTGTAAAAAAAGGTTGTGGTGTATATGCCAGTGGAACCTTGCTCCACACTTAGGGGTCACTTTCAACCATTTGTTTGATTTATTTGTGTAATAGACCAACCATGAAATAAATATGCTCATATTCTAACTCGGCAGTGCTGTCATTAATTCAACCCTGTTACAGTTAACACTTACGAACTTTATAAACTAATAATCTTTGTAAAAAATTACCATGGTCAATAGTTCTATTTGCTTTGTAAATAATATAGTAATAAATAACAATTAACTGCTTTAAAAATGTTTTATTTTATAAGTTTTATTTTGTGACAATTCTAACATGATAAAATGATTGAAAAACAAATAAATTTATCATTTTTTTACAAATAAGATCACAGTTGTTGCTTTTAAATGTTAGTATAAGATAAATAACGTTTTTTCTATCTAATGCATCAGTTATCTGGTTATGGTTTACATTTTTTTTAAACTAATCTAACAATAAATGTTACCACGGTGAAGACAGGTAAACATAATTGGTTGTTTTGTGGATTCTAAGTTTTAAAATGCATATATAAAATATATATATATATACCATTTATCATAAATATCTATCATTTACAGAAGATATTCATTTAGATTCGGTAGTTTTTGGAATTGTAACATTTTCCTTGAAAAGTATCCACCAAATAACCCTAAGTCTAAAGGAAACTGTAAGAGCTCTGCATGGATGTTGTGTGCTATAATCTAAGCATGCAAACTTCTATGATTTTCAGTACTAAAACAGGAAAGCCATGCTTCTAAATGTCCTGATGCCATTTCAAAAACAGCAAAATTAGAATACCTTTAAAAAATTTAAAAATGGATTTTTGGTGCAATTAAAACAAAAAGCAAAAACAATTCACATTAAGACAAAAATTTAACATCACTATCTACCATGATAAGTAATTATTTATACTTCATTAGAACTTGCTGAAAGCATTTTAATTCAAACAAATTAAAACGTTACTCAATATCAAATAAAAAATATGTTGTCTATAAATTACATGTATCATTGTTATAATTTAAACAGAACAAGCATGGCAGTTTTCACTTTTAATTTTTTTTTTTACACTAGTACCTTATTTGAACAGAGTCATCTCTAATCAATGTAAAAACAATTGATATATTGTATAACACACTATAAGAGTATAGGACAAAGAACATGGAAAGACCTACTTAATAAAGGTACACAAGTCTGTAATCTGTCTGGTATATGAACAATATGTTTTTGAACATGATGATAATATATATATAATGGTTTTTTATAAAAGTATAAAATGAAAGCAGGAATTTGATACTACAGTTTGTGGTTAATTTTATTGAAATTTGAGCCTTTATCTTTTACTTATTTACATAAACTAAAACTTTTGACATGCCATTGTTAAAATGTTTAAACAGATAGAAAATGAATAAACTTGGAGTCAGGTGATACAAAAAAATAATGTTAAAGCATAGAAGAATACTATATAATTAACTGGTCACTAGAGAAGTGTATACTCTTAACTTGAACCAGCAGTGACAGTTAAACAATTGATCTTCTTTTAAAAAACAATGTTAATATGTTTTGGTGAACAGTCAATTCATATAGAATAGTTAGAAAAATGTGATGAATATTAATAATTTAAAAAAGCTGATAAAGACTCCGTGCCTACAAAGTCATCTTAAAATGGAGTTAAAAACTCATCAATATAGTTATAAAGAAAATATATTTCCAATGTATAAATATTTGATAAATTACATACAGATAAAATAGGAAATCCTGAAATTTTAATAATAAGTGAAATGGACTGGAGTAATGGTGTTTTAAGTCCCAAGTCAAATATCTTTCATTTATTTCAAGCTGTCAGTCCTGGGATGGTGGAGGAAACCGGAGTGCCCGGAGAAAACCACCGACTTTCGTCAAGCAAACTGACAAACTTTCTCACACTAGGATCTGTCCCGAGTGGGATTCAAACCCAAGCGGTGAGAGTCACTGTGATCCGTAAGCATATACTTAAGACCAATCGGCCACTGAGGCCCCTTATATAATGACTTTTATCAGTAACCCAAAATAAAGGTCATCAGACCTCCACTATCAGTTATAATTGTCTGCCATGTTTTATATGACTAATTTCTGTCAAGTTTTAATTTAATATCATTTAACAGGTGTATTATTTTAAAATAGATTTGTATTAAGAAAAACTTATGTCAAAAACATTTGCCACTTTAAATATTTCAAAAGTCGCATGACTGCAATGATTCATTATTTTTAGGCTCGACAAAATATTCAATATGTATGGATTTTATCAAACAAACTTAAAATCACATTCTTCTTGAATTTTACAAAACATATTTACATGTTAAGTAAAATAGACACCTATATTATATAATTATTAAAATCATGCTATAGAAAATAAACATATGATGCACAAATACATTGATACCTGTAATTTAGTAATTAACCATTCACAGTCAGAGGTAGAATTGTATTGACAACTGTGTAGTTGAGGACTGGTGTAATGGATTTCAATTTATTTTGTGTCTGGGTAAAACATGGTTTTAATTTATTTTGGGTCTGGTTTAGACATGGTTTTAATTTATTTTGAGTCTGGTTTAGACATGGTTTTAATTTATTTTGGGTTTGGTTTAGATATGGTTTTATTTTGTTTTGGCTGGTTTTAAAAAGCTGTGGGAAATTCTAATCTGTCTGAAATTCAATGATTACCTTAAGAGCCAGTACTTATTTACAATTGATCACAAGTCAAAATGAAAATTTACAAAACTCCAAGCCCCTGCACTTGGTGCCGAGCCCAAGTACTAGTCCCTAGCCCCAAATACTGGCCCCAAGCCCCATGTACTAGCCTCTAGCACCTGTACTTGCCCCCCTACTGGCCTCAAGCCCAAATACTGGCTTTAATTTTTAACCATCACAATTGATTTTCTTGTTAATTGCTTTTGAGTTTAATAAAAATTGAAGACACCAATAACTCGAACTCAGTAATCAAAGTAAAGTACAATTATAGATACAAATATAGGTATTTTTTATGTGCCAGTATTTAACCTTTTATCAAGCCGACTTTTATTTCAATCCAAGGTAATATTGGCAGTAGTAAATGGTTGTAGTATTACCTATATTTATACTGACTCTATATTATACAGACTTATAGATTTATATTACAAATCAGATTTACTCTTGTTAATCTTTGTCTGTCTTTTAACAATAACTTATCATAAATTATAACTGACCAATTATAACAGAATTAGGTGTAATGTTTGGGGAAAAACCAGGGGTAACCAGTCATGTACATACATACAAACATTTATCACAGATTAGGTCATTTCTACTATTATATATATATATACAAATAGACAATTTATCACATAATTAAGTGATGTCAAATTTTAATATTCATAAATCTGTGTTATATAATAACTAATACAGTATTAAACATATAGGTGTTTTCTGTACAACACAGTAATCTGTAAGTGAAATAAAACATTACTTGGCAACCACAGTAACCAAGGACACACAAACAATAAACAAACACAAGAATGAAACAAAATTAAAGACCAGTGAATAAAGAATTTTATATTTTGGACAACATCGGGTATTGCGTAAATTTAATCTTGAGTGCAAAACAAGTACCAATACTTTTTTCATACCCAAAAATGCTTAATGATGAGGAAGATCCATATTTTAACAGAAGGTTGTGTATGTCTCTCCATATTTTAACTGACAGGGGTGTGTGTGTGTGTGTGTTTAGGGGGGATGTGTGTAAAAAAAAACCTGATTTGTGTACCATTATGGTAAATTACAAACACTTTTACTTAATTTGTAAAAAACTGTGAAAAGCATTTATATTGTTACATTAATTTTTTTTTTTTCAAATTCTATATGGATTTTCAATAACAATATTACCTGATAAAGAATCTTCATGAAATCCTGAAATGACTTTGATATATGACCTTAAAAATTGGCTATAATTTGAACTGGACTATATCTAAAATTTTGTAACATTATAGTTCAGATAACACACTGGTAAGGCAATTGAAGAAACATCAATAAACAAACTGAACAATTTTAAGTCTTAAAATCTTGGGTGTTTGGCTGTCTATCTGGCAGAAATTTATCCCACCCCCCCACCCCCCACCCACACACACACACTTGTTTGGTGCTTCAAACAACTACTTTCTATAAAAGCAAATTATACTGCAAACATTAACATGAATTACGTGTCTTTTACATAATTATTTATAAATGCAATTATGTAAATGTTAAGACAGGAGTGTACTAGATAAATAGTTATACATAATTATATCAAAAATCTTATAAATACATGATACTGCATTTTAATGTAAGACAAGTATAAGTAGACATTAGAATTCATATTCAAATATTATTGTACTTAATAAAAAGAAGTTTGAGGAGACATTAGATTTCACATTCGGATTTAATCATGCTCAACAAACAGTTTTTTTTTCAGTTACTGCAAGTTTTAAAACTGGAAAAGAGTTAACAATGTATAAATTAAACACATATGTCACATGAAATACTGGACCGCGACATACTTTGAGGCCAGACCATGTTAGTAATTTGTATTTATAGTGCTTTGATACCTACAAATATTTTTCAGAAATATGTCAATTAAATATGGAACCTCTGAAAAATTAAAACCCTGAGACTATAACTAAAACTGAACTGATTTATGCAGAAATTGTCATTAGTATTTTTGTTACATAACACCTGTCTAAAAAAGACACCTGTCTTAAAAGAATTAACACAAATGTTAATCTGAGAGATGTTCCTTTTTAAAAGGTTTCACTGTATCATTGAAATGCAATGTTAAGAATCAATTATGATTAGGCTAAAAATGCTTATAATTGTGTGTGTGTGTGTGTGTGTGTGTGTGTGTGTGCACTAAACATTATATAACCAAATCCATGATACTGTTATTATAGCCGTTTATCATTTTATTAAATCAGGTAGTTGTTATTATTACATCTCCATGGTAATAAGCTGTAAAGATTTGAACTTAAAATTAATAGAAGATTGTCCTCAAAATTAATAACAGTAAAATTTTAAAATATAAAACAAAATTTCTTAACCCTCCTACCATGTAGTCATGTGGAAAAGGATAAGCATTATAAACATCAAACAAAAACTTTTTTTACATAACATATACCTGATATACATATTTAGCAACAATAAAACATTCATCCATTCAAAACTCTTTATACAAGGCGTATCCAAGTAACAACATACCCAAGAACATCCAACATACATGTATATATATTATAACTGGTAATATCAAAATCGGGAGATTAAATTTGATCCCCTTTTTGTCTCTGCTTCAGATTTACCACTACAACGACTACTGGTCCTTTCTTCAATCACAGATAATTTCTCCTGCTTCATGTCTATATCCTCATTATTTGAATTTATTTTCCCATTTTTCACAACATTAGCTTCCTTTTTCACTATTGGCAGTATTTAATTGGTTCACAGGATCTGTAATCTGAATGTTAATTGGTTGAAACATTACATCTGAATCCATCTTGAATTGATTATTGTTATCAGGAAATTTAACATTTCCATTGGGTGAAATTTTATTTACTTGTTTATTTTTTCCATTTTTTGAAACTTTATCACTTCTTAGTGTTGAAGAACTTGCATTTTCTGTATCAATGTCCGATTTAAATGTAACTTGCTCTGCAATAAGAAAGTTGAATAAATGATTATTTTTTAAAAAATTTTGAAAAAAAAGTTGATAAGGTTCTCCAATACATAAACTGTAATATCTGTGTGTAACTATCAGTTCAATATGACATACATGTATGTTGTAGTTGTGACCTTCTAAGTGTTTCTGTAGAAATGTTTACTCATATAATGAACCATTGTAAAGCCCCAATAATTAATATTTAATAACCTCACTGTTGATGTTTTACATCCCTATGATTTACATATTGAGTGGAGTGGAGTAATGGTGTTTTACGCCCAAGTCAAAAATCTATCACTTATTTCGAGGGGGTCAGTTCTGGGATGGTGGAGGAAACTGGAGTGCCCAGAGAAAAACATCGACCTGATTTACAAATTGAGCTATCAATATTAGTAAAAAAGCACAAAATCAACAATTTGATAACTGCATTTATAAATGACAACTAAATTTTAAAATTGATATGCCTACTCTTGACTATTGGAAACAAGACATTTTAATAAGTTTGTCCAAGTGATTAAGTCCTTTAAATGACAGCACAAATACAGTGAAAGGACCACTGTTACCGCCTATCTATTCTCAACAAGCTAAAAAGCAAACTCTATATTTTTCTCCTCTCTGTTACAACAATCAATAAAAAATGTTTTTAAAATGCATTATTTAATATATGATATATTTATTTAGACAGACAATACTATCCACAACAAAGCTTATTGTAGTTTGTTCAAGAACCTAACCTTGGTATAAACATACATACATTCAATACAAAGCTCTTACCAAATTAATAATGATAATTATGTAAATATTCTGTTACACACATATACAATGTCATTATAAAACAATTTTAATTAAACAAGCATAATGACCGATAGTCTGAAAACTACACCATTTAGTTTGTAATTTTTGAGATATGAATGGGTAAAAATTTAAAAATGATATTTTTTTTAAATTATAAGATAATCTTTATATACATATGTCAACACCATTTTTAAAGACAAAAGATATTACTGATTAATCACCTGATCACTGTATCAGTTTCTGTACATCGGTTTAATTGGTAATTAATATAAATAAGTCAATCAGTGACCTGTATATCTACAGAACTATCTGATATTGAAAACTAAATCACAAATCATCCTTGAAGTTAAGTCAACTCACAAGTCACTTGTTATTTATGGATTTTTTATTGACGTTTTTATAACATCAAATAGTCTACTGGGTTTGTCTATTTGAATGTAAATCTTATATACTGGATATAAATGCTATTAAGAAAAGTAAAGTAGTGAGATGGTATGGTCTTTTAGTTCTAAATAATTTGAACCAGTGACTTAACCATATAGGTTAAAATCATTAGATCCACCTTCCTGTCCACTCCACTGGATACTATAAAGTATAATATAAACTGTCTGTTGTACAGGCAATGTTCTCTTTATTAAACTTTAGCAGAAAGTAAACAATAAATTCTATAACAGACCATGTGACCCTATCATGGACCATATGACTTTTTATGGACCATGTGATCCCATAATGGACCATGTGACTTGTTATGAACCATGTGATCCTATAATGGAACATGTGACTTGTAATGGACCATGTGACCCTATAATTGACCACATGACTCTATAAATGGACCATGTGACCCTATAATGGACCACCTGACTCTATAACAGACCACATAAATCTATAATGGACCAAGTGAAACCTGCAGATAACATTAGGTTGAATTTTTTTGTTTTTCCTTTATATCTTTTTATTTCACCACTCCCCCATTTTCTAAATGTCACTTTAAACAGTAATGTTTTTCTCTGAGCTGGTGGAATTATTTCAGCTTTATAATGTTTATTTTCACAATTAAATAACTTGTAAAAAGGTAACATTAAATTAATTTCTTTAAAATAAACTTCAGAAATGTATGCATTAAAATATATTTATATTTTAAAGAAAACAAGATAAGATGTTTCATTTTCAACTTTTTCAAGTAAAAGGAAACTTTAAGGTATTTACAAAATAAAATATGACACAGATAGTGTTATATTAACTAAAAATTATGAGGAGTGATTAACTAAGGATTAGAATGAATGAGAACTGCAGGAGGGAGGGAGACTTCTATATCCAGTAATGATGTTTAAAATCCTCCAAAGAAGAATATTATGCTAATACTGGTAGTTACCAGGTAAATCTCATATGTATATAAATGAAAAATTTAAAATATTCTAAAATGTCAAAATCAATTATAAACACTGCAAGGTACTTGTTGGTATTTTAATTTCCTTAACAAATTGACACAAAAAAAGACACTAAAAATATGTTTATAGCAAGTTATCTTACTTAAATAAAGGGAAAAAAAATATAAAAAATAAATTTTATAACACATCACTCAATTATAAAAAAACTATTTATTTTGTAATATTTGAAGTCTTTATAAATAGTTTTTATTAACACTGATTTTCTGTCTTTACAAATGACCTCTCACTACAGCTGAGTTTAACTTTCTGTTATAAAAAGAAATAATTTTGATGTACTGGAACATTTTTCAATGAAAAGATTTTTGTCTGAAGGCATTTACATTTATCAAAATCATAAATTAATATAAATATTGCACATGCATAGTAGATTTAACATATCAAAAAAGAAGGAATATGGAAGCTCATTTAATACAAATTTGTATGCAAGTACTTTTGTAAAACAATTTTTAATTTATTCTAAATATTATAATAATTTATATATTTTGTTAAACACTTTTCAGGTAATCCTATTTTTTTATTATATAATTTTTTCTATGAGTGATAGACACCCAGTTAATCCGTTAATCCAGCTCATGTCATAATTCCCATGGGAAAAAATTATTTCAGGACTGGATACCAGTAATATTTTAATAGTTGTCTCTGATAGTGATATACTTCCTATTTTACTTATGTAACTTTAAATTCAGCCGTCAATCAGAGATTGAATCAGTCATGCATGAGTAATTGTAAACTTTACAATCTGATTAAACTTGTAGGTGTTTTAATGACTTGGCACAAAATGTAAAATGTTCATTTAAATAAGCTTAAACGATATTAAGTACTAAAATTTCATTCTAAATGCAATATATCTAATGTTACAATATTGTATATATATTATAACTAATTTTCTTTCATGAAAGTTAAGTTATTTAATATGTAAATAACATCAAAGAACTTTTATGTACTGTGATATGTTGGAAATCTATACAAACTTGGTACATTTAATTCATGTATATATACATTTGTTACATATAAAAAAAAATTAACTATTTCTAATTTGGCAAAATCTGAATGGAATGGAGTAATGGTGTTTTACACCCCAGCCAAGATTCTTTCACTTATTTCGAGGCGGTCAGTTCTGGGATGGTGGAGGATTAACCGAAGTGCCCAGAGAAAACCTTCAGCAATGAACTGACAAACTTTCTCCCACTAGGCCAAATCTGAAGTTTTGCACAAGAAACAATGATTAGTTTTTATCAGGGGTCCGGAAACGGTCATATTTGCCGGACATGTCCGACAAAAATATTTTTGTCCGATGTGAAAAATCACTTGTCGGACATTTTTAGTTAATAATAGAATTCAGTTAATCGGACACGTAAATATGTTTGTCGGTCATTATTTTACTCTCGAGTATTGTTTGCAATCACCTGTCCACCGTTTTCAATAAATACTACAGATCTAGTAATTAGGCTTTCGTTTATTAATCAGTTAGAATCCATGGTCTCAATCTGTTCCTTTTGTTTCATCGTCGAACCCTCATTAATTTTGTTGATAATTAAGTAATCACATCGCTTGACAGACAGAAGCCATAAACAGCTGATACTTGAAGGTCATGGTCGTCGGACTATATCAAAGAGGTTCCACGCGGGATGTCAAATAAGACTAAAATGCGCTTCGTATGGTCTTGGCAAACTGTTTAGTTATAAATAAATAATTTTTAAAAGTCTAAATACAATCAAAGAGGTCTCGAAATGAGGTTCAGTAAAGTTCATGTAACTTCGGAAAAAACGAAAAATGCACGATTGTCAATAAACAAATATGGCCATCAAACCTTGTGTCGTCAACGCCGACAGTACAAAAATCGACACTATATGGACACATGAGCCTGACCACATGTACCTAACTAACCTCTATGTAGTAGTGAAATCCTTTTTCAAATCTACTTGAAATTAAAAATTAAAATCTATTTAAAATACATCGACAATAACAAAGGTGGTACGTTTTTTTTTTTTTTTTTTTTTTTTTTTTTTATGGTTCGGTTGCTTTGAAAAATGTCAAAGTTTTCCGGAGCCCTGGTTTTTATGTACAGGTAGCATCTTACATATGATGTACCAAGGTTTGTTTTAAGAGTTTCTACATTGCTTAAAAAAAGCAGCACAATTATTTTCTAAATATGCTTGCAGGTTCATTAACTGGTAAGGTTCATTGCAATAAAGTTTGCTGGTGTTGGCGTAAACAGCTCAGAACTTTCCAAATGCTGATTGTATAAGTGACAGCACTAATACATACTGTACATACATACTTCACTGGCTCTTAGAAATTAAAGTATCAACCTTGGAGTGGAATGCAGAAAACAAAAAAGATTAGAGACAAAGAAAAAATGATGAAATAAAATAAAGATAATGAGAGAGAGAGAGAGAGAGAGAGAGAGAGAGAGAGAGAGAGAGAGAGAGAGAGAGAAACTGACCTAGAGTTATAACATCTGACTTAATGAAGATTTGTCTCGCATGAGAAGGGACAACAGAGAAAAGAGAAATATTGTGGTGAATCTATTCCTCCTTCCCCACCCCAAGGTAAAGTAGAATCATTAAAAAGTAAGTCACATGAGATAGATTTGTATCAATACACATATACATACTTCTGGTAGTAATGGATGGTGATCCTGCTCGGGATGTTGCTCGGGACGTTGCACGTGACCTGGTTCCCAACGATAATCGTTCTCTTTCCTCCATCACTTTACCGCTTATTTCCTACAGATAAGGAAATAAAACATTTTAAAAACAAAATCCAGTTTTGGGATTTAGGTTTGTGTATTGGAGTCATAAGTCAACAGAACACATTTGTGAATTGATTTCAGAAAAACTATAATTTTGTGTTAATGTCAGGTCAGACAGCAAACAGCCGTATTTGTGAATCAACTCACAAAGCATGTACAATTCTTGGGTATTTCATCACCAACTTTTGTTGTCTAATGGTACATGTTTATAAAGATGTATGTCAATATTAAATATTTACAATCAAAATAAATTCCCTACAATAAACTATTGGTCAAGGAATAAGTATATGTTTCAATAAATTCATTACTTCACACAATGCAAGACTCTTCCTCTTTCCTTGATGTCACAAAAAGTTTCAAGGTTCATTCAATTCACATGTGACCCAATAGAGTTACATCACCAATACATTGATTACAATCAAAGTTAGTTCATTGCTTAAATAATTATGGATATAAATATCTTCTACAAGTAAAGATATGCTGGTTTACATTCCAGGTAATAGTCTTACTTAAGTTCTGAAATGGAGACAGAAACCATAGTGAACTTATGAACATTACCAACTTTCAGCAAGTAAGAAGACAAAATTTCCCACTCAAGGACCTGCCAAACAAGGAGTTGAGTAATGGTTAAATCCCAAGTCAAGATTCCTTTACTTACACTGAGGGAGTTAGTTCTGGGATAAAGAAGGTAACAGCAAGAAAACCAAGAAGGCAACAACCTTCAACAAGTGAGCTGACAAATTTTTACACACTAGAATCTGCTGGAGTGATGTTCAAACCAAGATGGTAAGATTGGTGCTGTGCCCAATTGTGACAAAATTGAACCCAGGCATTAAGAGGTCATGTGATCTATAAATAGATGATTTAGACCTCCCTGCCACTGATCGAGGTCTCCTGTTCTCTGTTACAAAGATTCAGCAGGTTTTTATATATATATCCTTCTAAATGTATTACAACTGTAATACTAAAACTGATAATCAATAACATCAGCAGAATGCTTCATTCAGTATTACCCACAGAAATATAATACAAAATCTACAATGATAAAGTCAAACACAGATTGATTTGTAAATGGGTGGGGGTGTCTCTTTTCAAAGCTACAATTTTCAATAAATGTAACAATATAAATAACATTATCTTTGGAATGGCTTAGAAAGTGTCATAAAACTCAACTTATATCTAAAGTGGATAATGCAAAATATAAAACTAGATTTAAACAAAGTTTAATAATGGGGGACAGCAGATATGTGTATAGAAGAGATCAGAGTGAAGTGTGTCCAAAGTATATTTAATTTAAATCTGAATTCTGACTTGGAGAATAAACATATTGACTACAAGATCTTGTTTTGCAAGTTTTGTGATTCCAAATTTGTTCTAATCGATTAAAAGTTTATTTGTAATAGTTTAAAATTATTATCCCTAACACAACATAGAAGTCAGGTTTTTAGGTGTGACATGCTACATTGGAGGCAGCTAAGAATTTATTATATCCATTTTACATTATAGACTATTCTGTCTCTGCCAGGGATTAAACCACAAACTTCCACTTAAATAATTAAGACAGAATGTTCTGTTAAATGTCTGATGTACAAGAGCTATAGATAATAATGTAAACAATCTCTAGTTTGATTGAGTGCTTACAGATCACAGCAGCACCTCTCACCACCTGGGTTTGGATCCCACTCTGGACAGTTCCTAACCTGGTCTTTTTTAAAGAGTAGTAACTTAAAAAATTGGCAAATATCTCTATATTGGCCATGGTCTTTGTGGTTGAGTGATCTAAAATACAATTATCGGTCAAGAACCAGATTTGAATCAAACTTAAAGACATTCTGGCATGAGAAAACTTGCAATTTTCTATGCCCAAGGTCATTAATTTTGTGCAGATATATTGGTTTCCTCAACCATCATAAAAAAAGACCATCTTGATACAAGTGAAAGAATCTTGACTGCGACATTTAAACACCATTAGTTTACTCTACTGGACTCCATATGGCCCTTTTGTCATATCTGACAGTTGACCAGTACAGACAGGTGGTATCATAAAAATATTCTGAAATAGGAGAAAACTTACATATAATACATGTATTAATGTACTGTCACATGATTTAAATAACCAGGCCCCAGTTTCACAATCATTCACTCAGCTGAGTGTACATAAGATAATCAATTTTAACTGTGTAATGTCTTGGAAAATGGCATGGAAATATTATCGAATTTGAGTTGAGTGTACACTCAGTTGAGTGAATGTTTGTGAAACTGTGGCTAGCTAGGTTATTTAGAATGAAGTTAGAATTTAAACTTTACCTCAGCTGCTGCCGTTTGTTTCTTCTGTCTTTCAGCTAACTTTTGTTCTCGTAACATCTTTGCTTCATCCTTGCGAGTTATGTCACCACGGAGTATATTAGGACTCTTCTCAACTGGAGGATTATTTTTCTCGGGATAGTTATCTAAATGTACAAATAATGAACAATTTTAATGTTTTTATTAATGATAATTACAATGTGACTTAATATACTAATACATGTATTTATTTATCATAGTGGTATTTAAAATTTATTTTACTTGTATAATTCCCAAGGGAAGAGCTAACTTTGGATAAAAACCATCTTAAAAAGCAACAGAATCTTATTGTTCTTATCTTGCAGAAAAAGCTTTGAGACAATTTTGTAGCCAAGTGTTAAGTAAATTAATATCAGCCATGGTTTTGAATCCGACTTTGGTTATTTGATATGTCTTTGAGATTGTCACTGGCTTCACATCCATCATTAGATATCAAATGTATGGGTATTAATAAATACGACTGGAGTTGTCCTGTCGGACCCTACGGCTGTCTTATACGTAATAATCTCTTAAACACAGATAAGCACATTCATATATTAAATCTACAGGCTCTGACAGACATTTACTGGATAAAAGTTCTGTCTGTTT
Organism: Tegillarca granosa; assembly: GCA_029721355.1. Classification (NCBI taxonomy): domain Eukaryota; kingdom Metazoa; phylum Mollusca; class Bivalvia; order Arcoida; family Arcidae; genus Tegillarca; species Tegillarca granosa. The sequence continues at coordinate 39,999,445 of CM056606.1, read as the reverse complement.
TTTCAGTTTCATTTTTAATAGGAAGAATTTTTTTTTTTCTGTGAAATATGCATATCTAATCATTAACAAGGTGGCTTTAACAGAACTTTAACATATATAATACAATTTTAACTTCAAACACAACAATGTTATTTATTCATGCACCATCTAATATCTCTTAACACTTGTGTGAAAAGATAGATTGGTTTTCTAAAAATTCTCTGAATGATGTATTTGTAATGTTGGTTTTTTTTTGTTAAATTTTGTCTTCCATCATATCAGCAGTTTTTTTATTATTGATGATGAGACAACTTGATTTATCTTTAGGATTGAACTCAGCCCAAGTTTGTGTGGTACATGAGTGTACAAGTGTTTTGGATCTGCACAGTACAATAGGATTGAACTCAGCCCAAGTTTGTGTGGTACATGAGTGTACAAGTGTTTTGGATCTGCACAGTACAATAGGATTGAACTCAGCCCAAGTTTGTGTGGTACATAAGTGTACAAGTGTTTTGGATCTGCACAGTACAATAGGATTGAACTCAGCCCAAGTTTGTGCGGTACATGAGTGTACAAGTGTTTTGGATCTGCACAGTACAATAGGATTGAACTCAGCCCAAGTTTGTGTGGTACATGAGTGTACAAGTGTTTGGTACATGAGTGTACAAGTGTTTTGGATCTGCACAGTACAATAGGATTGAACTCAGCCCAAGTTTGTGTGGTACATGAGTGTACAAGTGTTTTGGATCTGCACAGTACAATAGGATTGAACTCAGTCCAAGTTTGTGTGGTACATGAGTGTACAAGTGTTTTGGATCTGCACAGTACAATAGGATTGAACTCAGCCCAAGTTTGTGTGGTGCATGAGTGTACAAGTGTGTTTGATCTGCACAGTACAATAGGATTGAACTCAGCCCAAGTTTGTGTGGTACATGAGTGTACAAGTGTTTTGGATCTGCACAGTACAACTGCACACTTACAACAATATTTAATGTACTAGAAAACTCACCTGCAATGTTGCAAATCAACAAATCAACATTGCAGCTTTTCCATTATACTGTTACCAAGACAACCAGTAAAGGTTTACAACAAGGAAAACCTTTCAAACTTATGGTAATTTTAAATTGAAGACTTGACAGACAATTTATATATATATATAAATATAAGATTGATTGAGACTTAAAGTTTCACAGAAACTTATCATGACATGTTGTATAATTTAACATCAATTAGGTTATTTAAATGTCATGTTAACTTTTCAATATTGATATCTATAGTTGATCTATCATCAACATCTCTTCTAAAGGGATTTAAATATGCTAAGACCACATGAGAATTGTGACATGAAACAAAAAAAAAAAAAAAAAAAAAAAACCTGGGATAATATGCCTTTTATTAATTAGATAAATAAACATTCCCTGCCATTCAGCGAATTATTATTATTTTTATTTTTTATATATGTAAAAGACAACAGACTCTGTGAGCTCACAGCTGAAGTCAAGTAAACAAACTGAGACATAGATACCACAGACAATTAAATATTTGATAAGGATAAATCTACTGGTACGGATCATTTTAGGGTTTTGTTTTCTGTATTGTCTTACTTTTGTAGGGACAGCATGAGGCTTCAGGTAAAGAAATCATTACATGTTTTTATTGACAATGTGGAATTGAAGGTTATTAAAATAAAATGTAGGTAAATATATATATATATATATATATATATATATATATATATATATATATATATATATATATATATATATATATCTCCAGGTATTAATTATAAAGCACTGCCAGTCACTGCTGTGTATAGACAACAGGACACACCCAGAGTGGCAGGGTGCAATCTATATTTTATAGAAATGTTGTAATTGCTGTAACTTTAGAATAATCATTTGAATTATCAAACAAATGTTTACAAAAAGAAAAAAAGAAAGAAAAAAGCCATATATATATATCAATATATTCCTTTTTTCTAATGCTGCTAACAGCCCAAAATTGCTGGTGCAGCTTAAAACATCAATTCACTCTTTTTTTTAAATATCTTTTTGAAACTCCCAATATCAATGAGGTGTTTATTGCAAGACTTCTCTTTTTGAAAGTTGTCTATATGGGGTGTTTATGAAGCTATCTCTTTGGGTTGTTTAAAAGAATTTTTCTTTTGGGTGTTTATTAGAAGTTGTTTTTTTGGAGTGTTTATTAGAAGTTGTCTTTTTGGAGTGTTTATTAGAAGTTGTCCTTTTGGGGTGTTTATAAGAAGTTGCATTTTTGGGGTGTTTACGAAGCTATCATATCTCTTTGGGGCATTTATAAAAAGTTGTCGTTTTGGAGTGTTTATTAGAATTTGTCTTTTTGGGGGTGTTTATAAAGCTGTTTCTGAAGTCTTTTAGACAGTTTTATTAATATAACATTCATATTAATACAATCAAATGGAGTTAAGTAATAACAAACAAACTGCACACCAACTTTCGGCAAGAGAAATGAAAACACAAGCACCTGCCTATGGGGAATTCAAACCTAGATGGTAAGACTCACTGTGCTCAGAGAGTGCATGTACTTAGATGACTCAGTCACCAAGGATCCTGAACACATTAAAAATTACTGAATAAGAGCTAAAGTAGTTGTCTGAATATCTAGTTCCTAATAATGGATCTGTTTATCAGAAGACTTTATCTAATTAACGCTAACACGTGCGGAATATGACATAAGGTCAACCTCTGACCAGGAAACATAGTAAGTGGCTAAGTGATCTAAAGAACATGTTAAAACATCAAACTGCCACTCATCTCTTAGGTTCTAATCCTATTCTAGCAAAATTCAGTGTTAAAAAATTGATCAGTTTCCTGAATAAAGTCAATATTTTTTTTCCAGGAACCCCAATTTCTTTCAAGGATTCCCAAAACCAGTTCAACAGTATCTTAATTGAAGTGTAAATCACTGTTACTCTATGGCTGTGTTGATCAAGTTAAGCACAAATAAGAAATTAATATGCTACCAGATTAATCATTAGATGTACAAAGAAATATTATGTAAATTAACTTCTTTCTTTTTAATCAGGGTAGTTTGTTCAATCATGAAGTGGTGTGCAAAATAAATAACAAATTTATCAAAGCATATTACATATTATAATCACAAATTATATAATAAGCCAACAGAAAATTACCTGTTCCAACCGATCTGTGAAACTTATGGACAATAATGTGTAAAATATAACATGTAAATTTATGTGTACCCTGACTAGAAATACTCACACAGATCTTATTACTAAGTGAATCATAAATAAATGATGATTTTATAATGAAATGAGTACTGGAAAATGTGATTCCATATGTAAAATAATGCATTTGAGGAAAAGAAAATAAGGATGAAGCACAATGAATTTTTCTGTGTAATTTTTTTTATATTTTTGTGTCATTAGGCGAAAGTATGGTTACCTTGACAACAATCTTGTGCATGTGATGAGTGGACTTTTGAATTCTGGTTAAAAAACAATAGGTTTGATTATAAACTGAGCCAATTGATGTCTGATAACAATAAACTGTATGACATTATAAATGGCTGCATCTCTGTTCTCTAATACTGAATTTAGAATGGTGAAGAATACTTCATTAATTAAAGATTTTAAATAAATCTATAATAGAGGCATGGCTGTTATAGCCAGCTTAGACCACATACAACTTAATCATACTGAATTTACAGGTAAATCATGAAATATATTAGGTGACATCCCTCCCAAAGACTTCTGTACAGTATGATTATTTCTACTGGATAAAGATTCATGGGTCTATGTTGACAATTCCCCAAAGAAATAAAAAATTCATTTCAAGAAACCAATTTCAATATCCTTCTACACAAACATTAAGCTCAAGAGATAATGATTATATTGATATGCTAATTGTTAACCTTTTCTACACTTTAAAATGTAAAAAAAACAAGAATCCAGCAATTTCTGAAAACATCATAAATACATTGTGATAATGATTACTGAGCCAAAGCTAGATATATATAAATATAATGTGATGTTCTGTTTGATTGTATTTACCGGCATAAAAGATGGTGACCTCTCATTAGTAATTCTTCTTGTTCCCAATGGAATTAATAGATTTTATTATCAGACTAAGTACAAATAGCTATAATTTGTGTGGTAATTCTTGTAAGTAAAATGTGATTTATGTATAATTAAACATCATGTTACAGGTGTTACAGGTGATAGGTCGCCAGGTAAGAGTGTGCATTGTGGATATATCAATAATCCATATTATCTATATAAAGCATCATGTTTATCACAGTTAAATAGTGGCTAAAGGTACAACATCTTGATCAAAGACAGAAATAAATAAATAAATAATTACATAATACCAGGTACATACAATCATTGATTCATTTTGATATCTTATTCATGTTTTTGTTCCCCCTCCCCCCCCCCCCCCCTTTTTTTTTTTTTGATGAATTAGTATCAAAACTTAGAGCATGAACATTTCCATAAAACGACCTGGTAGGAATTCCTTTTAATTTAATTCTATGTATTTTTTTTTTTTTTTTTTTTTTTAAATAATTTTTTCAAATAAATGTTAAAAATGGCTTGATTCAATCATTTTTAGGCTTTTAATTCAAAATTGAAATTTTAGTAGAAGGTACAAGTTTAAACAGAATTCCTTCCAATCACTATACCTACTTTATTTTCAATAAGTATGTGTATATGAATTGGATTAATTTGGATTAATGGTGTTTTAAGCCCCAGTCAAAATTCTGTCACATATATAATTTATGAGACCATCGGTCCAGGGATGTTGGAGGAAACTGAAGTGCCCAAAAAAAAAAAAAAAAAAAAAAAAAAAAGAAGAAGCAGCTTTGGTAAGTGAAGTGACGGACAGAAGGTCCCAATAAGTAAACGGAAAATACTAGGTAAATAAAATTATCCTGAAAATTAATTAATCAATGCAAGTTTGATAAAACAGAAAAAATGTGTGCCAAATTTACATTCACTGTTCATATCTACATGCCTCCATGTGAATTATGAAAACAAAAATATTCACAGTTTGTATAAATCTAAGTACATGTATTTGGCAATCTTGCCTTAAAAGTACATGTAAGTCAACCATAAAAACTTTAAATAAAAATAAATATAATCAAATATAATCAGTAATGACATCTAAGACAGTTAAATACTAATAATGACTTGACCTAATTTCTGGTAAGCAATGTTCACAGCAAATTATTTGAGCAGAAAACATGTAAATACAGAAATGCTGTATTTTAACAATACCATTCATATGGGTCAAAAACAAAGATCAACTTTAATGCATCCCCCCACAAAAAAAAAAATGAAATAAATAAAAATAAAACAAACATACCAGTCCTTGTCCATATCACAATCCAAAAAAACAAAGTAAAAACTTTGCAAACTGGCAAAATAGGTGATACACGTGAACTTCCATCAAGGAAGTGAGGCCGGGTGCTCCGGAAGGGTAAGCACCTCCTGTTTAGCTAGCTACACCCGTCACGTGTAAGTCAATTTTGAGAATGAAAGGAACAAAGACCTATGGTAAGTCAAATATATCCAGTATAAGTTGGGATACAGTGACTACAATAATAATTCCTGCAATTTAACACATATTATACCTGTATTTTCAGTGTTTTCATATTATCATCCTTATTTAAATGTAATCAATAATACATTTAAATATACCCATGTCATTCTGTGGTTAAGGTAAGCTCATGCATATGGGTACTTGCTATAGTTTAATTAAATAATGTGTGTGTGTGTGTGTGTGTGTGTGTGTGTGTGTGTAAATTGGAGAAATGAAAGGTGTGAAACATTTAACTATGCCAACATTAAAGAAAACCAATAAATAAATCCTTTTATCTATCACAGATACCCCATATATATATATATATATATATATATATATATATATATATATATATATATATATATATAATGTATATATGAACCATAATGATAGAATAATATATCACCCATACTTTTGCATTGATAAGGTTTAATTAAAGGTGATATATGAAAAGCCTGTTACTATCATCAAACAGAGATCATCTCCTTACAAAACACACAACGAGTTCAGCGAGTTCAGCCAATACACTGATTATAAGAGGTATGTGTAGTAAATCTATCAACATCTCACAATACATAAAGGTATTTTACAATAGATTATATTTTTCTTTTATCAGTTTAAAATTCCTGTATTCATTTCTGGTTACTATGCTGTGATCATACAAAGATTTGTATCATCCAAGGTAATATGTTAAATCTCTTGAACAAATTGTTTTACATGACATTAACTTGCCTTGACCTTTTTGCACCAAAAGCAATGCTTTTTAAGTCACTGCAATGTGTTGTTCATTTGTAGTGCCAAGTGGCCATGTTTATATAAACTTGAAATTGTGATGCAAAGGTTGTGGGTTAGAGCCAAGCCATGTAAGCAATCAGAGCTTGCAGCAACATAAATATATGTATATTTGCCCCTTTCCACATTGAACTTATCCAGATAATAAATTATCAATTATTCTTGTAATGAACACTAAAATCCAACAGTCCCTTTATAACCTGTTGACATCAGTGACCAAACTGTTCAAACTGTATGCTTTTAGATCCAACTCCTCTTGCTGCCTAGGTTTGAATTCTGCTCCAAACAGAAACTAGTGAGAGAACGTTTTTTTTCCAGTCTGCTTGCTGAAGGTCAGTGGTTGCCTATGGACATTCTGGTTTCCTCCACCATCCCAGAATTGACCTCCATGATATAAAAGAAAGATTCTTAACTGAAACATGAAACACTTTTACTCCACTCTCTTTAAAATTAGGTGGGATAATAACTGCATGGCTTAATGACCCTAAAGTTGCTAAACACAATATACCGACAATTTGGGAAAGCAGATAAAAAAAAAAAAAAAAAAAATAGAAAATAAAAAAATGGCAAGACACCTTTATCATTCAGAGGTCACCAGTTCTTCTAAAGACATATAAGTAAGGCAGTAATATTTAAATATTTTCTGGGTGAGAGATGAAAAGTGGTAAATTGCAAACTCCCCATGAGTCAAAAATGAAAAAAGTTATTCTGAGATTTCATCTTCGTTAGCCAAATGAGAAAGCAATTTTATCTTTGAAACAAAATGAAAAGAAGTCATTAACTGGTTTCAGTTGAACCAAAGTGATAAACAGTTATTTAAAGGTTCCCCTTTAACCGTAGTTACAGCAATAATTGTTCATTACTTTGAATTAAAGTGGAAACATATGTTTCCAGCAAACAAATTCAATTTAACTTATGTAGTTATTCAGAAGCTCTTCTTCTTGAACCAAAGTGGAAACAAAGTTCAGAGATTCCTTCTGTGCCAAAGTGGAAACAATGTTCAGAGGTTCCTTCTGTGCCAAAGTGGAAACAATGTTCGAAAGTTCCTTCTGAGCCAAAGTGGAAACAATGTTCAGATGTTCCTCCTGAGCCAAAGTGGAAACAATGTTCAGAGATTCCTTCTGAGCCAAAGTGGAAAAAATGTTCAGAGATTCCTTCTGTGCCAAAGTAGAAACAATGTTCAGAGATTCCTTCTGTGCCAAAGTGGAAACAATGTTCAGAGATTCCTTCTGTGCCAAAGTGAAAACAATGTTCAGAGATTCCTTCTGTGCCAAAGTGGAAACAATGTTCAGAGATTCCTTCTGTGCCAAAGTGGAAACAATGTTCAGAGATTCCTTCTGTAGCCAAAGTGGAAACAATGTTCAGAGATTCCTTCTGTGCCAAAGTGGAAACAATGTTCAGAGATTCCTTCTGTGCCAAAGTGGAAACAATGTTCAGAGATTCCTTCTGAGCCAAAGTGGAAACAATGTTCAGAGATTCCTTCTGTGCCAAAGTGGAAACAATGTTAAGAGATTCCTTCTGTGCCAAAGTGGAAACAATGTTCAGAGATTCCTTCTGTGCCAAAGTGGAAACAATGTTAAGAGATTCCTTCTGTGCCAAAGTGGAAACAATGTGATAAAGTAGAAAGCCATATATAACACTGAGAAAACTTCTCTTGAGCCAAAGTAAAACCAAAAGAGTAATATCTTGGTGTTTTTTTGTATGTTTGAAGGTGTCAGCTATATTACAATACTACAATGGTAAATAATGGCTTCATTATTTGAAACATTTTAAAACAAATATTAACTGTTATATTTAATACAGCCCTCGGTCTGGGTATCATTATATTACAGATCAAAATGTAGATTGTTCGGAATATGTAATAACACACACAATGTTGGATTGATATATCAACCTTTGTAGTTAAACACCCACTTATAACTAAGGTGTTATAAAGATGATTTTAACATACTGCTAGACAAACACTAACTGTAATTGTAACATACTTCTAACATAAAGGTCTGTTTACTCTGTGGTAAACTGTATGACAGTATAAATATTCTCAGATATCTGGAGTATATAAATGTTAATTATAAAAGTAAACATGTAGTCTGTTTTAATAGAGGATAACACAAAATTAAAATGTCTTCTTTGAAGGACTTTAATTTAAAAAACCATACAAAATGAAAATATTAAACTATGAATTTATAATAAAATGTTTGTTGACATTAATCTTAATTTTGGGCAAAAATTTTAATCCTAAACTGTGAAAAGTAGGCTAAAATATTTAATTTTTGGTATATAATCAGACCAGAATGTACTCACACAATAGTATTTCTTGATTAGAGCATTAAAGCTGCATTAAGTTTTCCTTGGGAAAAATTAAAATGGTGCTGATCTAATTAATGATGTTCCTAATGAAAAATGTTACATTTGGTTCAACGATAAAAGCTTGAATAAATACAGAAACAACAATAATTTTCTAGGGAGATGAAGCCAGTGGGATCTAATTTTAGAACATGGTTACGTCATAAAAAAAAACGGGACATTTAAACACAACTTATAAAATGGTGAAATACAATAAATTAAACACAGAATTTTATTAAATTTGTCATCTATGACTTTGTGAGGGATATGTAACACCATTGCGAATACATTTGGGTATCAATAACAGACATTTAATACAATTTGTCACGTTTCACCCTCAATTCATTGAAATTCCCATATATCCGTGGGCATACCCCAAGCAAATAATAATCATCGTTAAACACTGACCAACACATTAGAGGATTCTGTATTTTTACAGCTAATAGGAATAAAGTTTAAGAAAATGAATCTCACGGATTGTGATTAGAAGTTATTTATTTTTTAAAAAAATATAATTTTAGAAATTAAAATAAAAATTCAGAAAATTGAAAAACTTAATGCAGCTTTAAAATGTTCATGTTAAATTGATAATTAAGTACATTCGTTTAAAATAAAGGATCAATTCCTAAAATGACAACTGACATGGCATTTACATGGGCTAGATATTTGAAATTTAAAAGTGAATTCAGAGTTAAATTAATTTTCACATTGTACAATACAGATCTACTACATGTATATAACAATTAAATCCTAAATTTTAAAGGTTTCCATTAAACAAAACAATTACAAGTAATGAAATGATTCGTTTATTACTTCCATGACAACATAAAAATCAATAGGTAAGATTTCAGTAGTATGGACCATGTTATATCTGTATTTAGCAGGTATTTACCACATCATAAAAAGTCCTATTATAACAATTATTAAAGAGCTCTTTATACAAAGAAATTTTTCCATATTTTTCTAAAAATTATCATCACTGATCTGTCAAAACTCCCACCAACATCAGTAGACATGTTTTAATGCGTGCATGAAATAAATGTTTTGTAATAATCCATGTTGTATGATACTCTCTCTCTCTCTCTCTCTCTCTCTCTTTATATATATATATGTTACTTTATGATATAACTTGACCGTTTTATTGATATAATAAAGACATTATGTTACATATTTATACACTGTATACAGCACACACCCAGCATTATAAAAACAACCTTAAACATTTATTATAAGTCACCGACTCCACAGGGACAGATATCACTCGCTTTTACATTAAAAAAAAACCTTAAGTTTTTAACATATATTTCATGTTGACTAAAATGAATAAAGTCCAACAGAACCGGAGATGATAATTTTTTATTGATTTCTGTTTTAGACTTATTGTAATTGAAATTTAACTGAAGTTGTTTTTCCATATAGTTGCAATTTTTTAATTACATGTATTACATTTTTGAGTATTTGACATCAGGTCTGGTTAAACTTGTTGTTCTAATCAATACATGTTATAAGAGGCATACAATATGATATATGAAGGGGAGACAAATGTAAGTGAGTTTAAACAACATTTTGAAAAACTGACACAGCTACTAGAAGGCCCTACGTTTAACAGCAATTATAAGAATCAAATAGACATAAATCATCTTATTAATAAACATATCTGCTCCAAGCAAGTCACTGATATTTAATCAACTGAAATCTGCTCCAAGCAAGTCACTGATATTAAACCAACTGAAATCTATGAAACTGTTAAAAGTTTCAAGAACAACAAAGCAGACTACTTAGTTGGGGTGAGCCCAACAAGGCTGGAATTCCAAAGAATAAGTAAAGAAAGGCAAGAACATCTCAGAACTAGTAAAACAGGTAAAGAGAAAATGGAAGAATAAAAGAACAAGTACTTGGCAAACGGCAATGAAACCACAACACAATAAAATTAATGATAGAAAAAAAAACAATGTAACCAAGAACATGACACAATACAAGTAAATGATATGAATACATATTGCAAAGAACATCACACTTAAGCATTGAATCTGATTTTCATTTGGGTCAATGAGAAATAACCTGAATGGACGCTGTGGCAGACCGTGCAATTTGTGAAGCCAAATATGCAAAAATGTGCACAGAACATCCATTCAGGTTATTCTCAATGACCCGAATGAAAATCGGATTCAGTGCTATTATAGTTAAATTTCAAAAACAACTAGTAGGGAAAAACTTTATGTAATTTTTGCTTTTAATATTTTTGAAAGAAGGTAAAATGATGCACATTAAAAGTAGTTTGTTCTGTATTACCTCACAAACACTTTGGCATATTAGTTCGAGTCATTATTGCAAAATGACCTACCGGTAAACATAATTTCACTTTTTAACCAATGAAACTGTTAAAAATTTATCAAAATTAATACATTATTAAGGTAATTATAAAGTGAATGATATAAACAGCCAACACAACAAAGAACACGACACAATAACTTAAAGTTAATGATAAAAATAGCAAATGCAACTATAAGAACATGAGGTTAAATGAGAGAAACAGCCAAGAAAATACTGATACTACCCAGATCATATAATTCCAGACTTTGAGATGATAACTGAAGTGTGAAAAACCTGAAGTAGACTGAATAAACTAGATGCACCTGAAATAAGAAAACCACCAATATAAAGCAAATATGGTTACAGGTGTAAAGTAATTTAGTTACAATAGATTGAGTGTGTTTTTTAAAAGTTTACTTTTAAATTGAGCACTTTAAGTTGGTATTTAAAGCAGATATGACTTGAAACATTCTTATAGTCAAAAATTAACATGAATTATAAATATAACAAATTATGTAACATGACATACATATAATTATCAAATTTAAATTCACAATTTAAAAAAAAGTCATGCAGTGTTTTGATTTTTTTTTTTAAATATTTCGTTTGAATTCAATTTTTTATACCACTGCGGTAGCTCAGTTAGTGGGAGGTTGTAGGTTCGAACCCCTAACGGGTCTGACCCAAGACTTGAAAGTGGGTAAACTGTTCTTTCGCCAAGCATTCTGCATATGAAATGAAAGTCACCGTTCTTTCGGATGGGAACTTAAAATAAACTAGGTCCCGTGTCATGGCAGGCATGACACGATAAAGAACCCTGTTGTATAATGCCATCAGTGCAAAACACAGGCAAAATTTCTGCCTTTGTGTCCATAGCTGGCGATGTCTCAATATAAGTAACATATTCTTGACTGGGACATTAAACACCAATACTCAACTCAACTCAATTCAATTTTTTACCAAATATTATTTGGATATTTCAGATAAATTAAAATTTGTATTTTATAAAGTTTTAATGCTAAATTTGCTTATAATCATTATATTGGTGCAACAGTAAAAAATACATATAAATATTCTTATTGATTATTAAAGTCCGGAGCACCCGGCCTCACTTCCTTGATGGAAGTTCACGTGTATCACCTATTTTGCCAGTTTGCAAAGTTTTTACTTTGTTTTTGGGATTGTGATATGGACAAGGACTGGTATGTTTGTTTTATTTATATTTATTTTAGACATTTGGGTATTAATGCTTTTAGGGATTAAAACAGAATATTGACATTAGTTACTGTATATAATAGCTGGATTCTAGCTGACAGTAACAAACATGGATATACTGGACATATTGTCTGATTAAGTATGTGAAGTTAACTTTGTCCATAGACTTCAAAGACTGGATTAACAAAGTGACAAATCTCCAGGTCATAAAATTTCAAAGTATTATACTTTCATTCATATTACACCTTGTTTTTATTCAATGTTGTATAAAATATTATAAAATTTATGTACCAGCCACCATTTATACTAACAAAACCTGGCCATCTCCTGGAAAGTTAAATCTGTTTTAAATGCTGAGCTGCATCTTCAGTAATTGAGCAAAAGTTAGGCCAAAAGCTAGATAGTAAAGAAGACTATGGGACTAGAAGTCTAACAGTCAGATCTATAGATCCAGCCCAAGACCTTGTATAATAATCAACCTATAGCTCAGAGCACAGTATGCACACATTAAATGTCACTGAAGTGCACTGAACCCTATACCAAGAAATAAAGGTACAGTAATAATAAGTGTGATCATGCAGTTATATTGATCTGTGAATGAACATTTGTGTATTAATTTACATGTATATACCTACTAGAGCAAATAATAGAGTTCTTGGAATTGTCAGTACTGATAGTAGTTTCAATGATATTTTCTGAAATGTTTTAAACATTAAATCTGTTAGCTATTACCGGTATATATATATATATATATATATATCTATATCAAATCTACTATTTTCCTAATTTTTCTTCACTGATTAAACCCAAATCAAGATTAAGTGACTTATATCAAGGTAGAGTAGCCAAAGAAAACCACCAACCCTCTGGAAGTGAACTGACAAACAAACTAGGATCTGCCAAGAGGAACTGAACCTACCGTAGACAGTGAGAGGCCCTGTGTTCTGTAAACACTTACATTAGATCACTAAGCCACCAAGGTCCTCCACTGTTTCAGAGACTGATATAATCCTTATATATTACCTTTACATATAAATTAGAATTAGAATCAGCAGTTAATTTTCAGAAACCAGTTTAATCATTGTATTAGCTTTTAATTATTCATTTGGAACTTGTCATAATTCTTTTATCCATCTCCATCAGACATTACGATACATCCAACAATAAATTTGGTGTTATGAATCAATGTATTGTTTTTATACATTATATAAAGAATAAATAAATTAAAGAAATGTCAGTCTAGGAAGTTTATGGCAATAAATTTACTTAATTTAAAGGCAAAATGTCGTCTTACTATAATTCTTACTAAGTACTTAATGATTGACCTTTTTTTTTTTTTAAATGATGTCAATCTATTTTGCATACGTATCAACCACTTTACTTTGTAACAGGAACTGAAAAAAGCAAGGTCTGTGATTGGACCTCCAAAATTACAGATAAACATTAACTTAGCAAAAAAATTTTGACTGCTACTTTTCTCACTTCCAATTTCTCAATTAAATCAGTTTTAATAGTTAAATGTATCAGGAAAGCAGTGAAGTGGACTAATGGTGTTTTATGCCCTTGTCAAGAATCTCTCACTTCATTATTTCAAGGCTGTCAGTTCTGGAATGTTGGAGGAAACCAGAGTGCCAGGAGAAAACCACCGACCTTTGGCAAGTGAACTGACAAACTTTCTCACACTAGGATCTGTCCCGAAAAGGATTCGAACACTGGCGGTGAGAGGCACTGTGATCCGTATGCGCACGCTTTACACCTACATGGACCTTCCACACCGGAGGAAAGTAGAGTTGTGTGGAGTAATGGTGTTTTATGCCCCAGTCAAGAATCTTTCACCTATTTCGAGGCGGTTAGTTCTGGGATGGTGGAGGAAACCGGAGTGCAAGGAGAAAAACCACACCAGAAGTGTTCTTCCAACTGAGCAACCCAGACCAATTATAATTCATACATATATTAATATACATATACATGTATAATGCATATTTTATAACCATCGATATTGATAGTTTTTCCATAAAATATATTTATTATCTTTTCACAACATTAAATTTGATTTCAAATCCTTGCTAAAATATTTGACTTACATCAATATGTCACCAGCTATATAAAGAGTTTTGTCTCACTTACAACAATGAATCTCGAGGTTTATTCTGCTGCCCTACTTGATGTGCTCTAAGACTTTGGTTTTCAAGATACCATTAATGACAAGATTGCTGTAATAAGCTACATGTACATGAGCAGCTGTTTTGTGTTTTACTTTATTTTTGGTTTTTAAATGCTGAAATTTGTTATTCAGACAACTGCTAATAAATATACAGAAAAAGAGACAAATTTACTTTTGGTTTAAAAAGGTTTCAACTGACATTCTTTTCTATTTTATATTAAACCGAATACCTTACGGTACATCTATAGGTACACAATACAAAACATAAACATCAACATCAAGGTGGACAAATACATAATAATATTACAATAAATACATACATTTGTTAAAGTTTGAGAAAAGCAGGAATACCAAATAAAATTGCTTGCATGATATCAATTTGAACATGAGAAGTTTCAAACTTAGATATCTCGTCATTCACCTATGTACAGCTTCGCTCTATAACATGGATTATTAAAATTAATTTTTGACATTTACCTGGTAAAATCTTCGAAGTAACGCATCCCATTTCTCGCCATATTTTCTTTCCGACAACTTTATTAATCACTCACTGTATCACAAACATTTGTGTCATTTATTTTTTTACTAGATCTACTTCATTTTCAGTACACAAAAATTCCAAGTTGTGTCACAATTTCTTTTTCATGTTTACTGTTTGTTTAATTAATTTCCCGTGTTACCACGTCAATTCCGTCTTATAATGCCCATTGTTTGTTTACCTGTATTACCGTTGACACGTACTGAACTGTATATAACCGCTGACCACCTGGGCACAAATGGGCTGTTCATTTGTTTATGTTAGATACCACCCGCAATGATAAACAACGAAGCATTCCGGGCGAAAATCTTAAGTACCGATAACTCTTACTTGGTCGAGGCATATCACAAATGGAAGATGATGAAAGATATCATTTTAAATTAGTATCATCTATTCTTTTATAATACAATGGAGTCTGTTTATAACAAAGTGCCAAGGGAAAGGCAAATTCACTTCTTTATAATCATATTTCTTTATATGCATTGTTAAATGCACTTTAATCCCTTGCTGGGGTAAATTTTATGACTTCTTTATAAGCCTGATTTTGTTATAACATACTTTGTAATAACCAGAGTTCACTGTATATTAATTGCAATTAAATATCTTATCCATTTTAATGATAGTTTTTTTTTAAGAGTCAATACCAGTACCTTTTTATTCTAAGGAAAAGACAATGTAGCGACTGTTATTTAAATCATATATAATAATTTTACAACATAAAAATTATTTTAATCCATTTTAATGGAGTGCTCCGAAGAATTGGAGGAAGATACCAGAACAGAACAGATGGCGGGAAAATAGCACTTAATCAGTCACCGCAGTCAGATATTAATTTATTTAAAACGGAGGGATAAGAAACAATAATACGAAAAAATGATCCGTTTTAAATGTCGCTGGTGCAATTATTTTGTTAGTTTTTATTAAAATCCATTAAATGGGAACAGATGGTGTTAAAAAATCTGTACAATTTTGATGTGCCATATGTGCACATTTCGGAAATTGTTGATTTATGCTGATCATAAAACATAAATTTAACAACAATAAACCATTTTGTCGTCACTTATTGACCTATCCTTCGAATTCTACCCTGACCACATAAGCAAAGTGCAGAGTCTTTCTTTCCGTTTTAAATGTCGCTGCTTTTTCTTATTATTTTTATTTTAAGAAATTTTCAAATATAATTTTTACTCGCTTCCTGGCAAAGCTATATAATTTTAAAAAAAACCATTACCCTAAACAGGTAGTCACAAGCAACGTTATAAAGTTGTGATAGAGTGATTAAGTTCATCCTCTAAATAATAACGGCATCTGCCTCAAGAATGGGAAGTTGTGGGTTCAAATCCCATTCAGGTTGTATATGAGACTAAAATTTGAGGTACTGACTCCTCACGTGATGCTCTGCATTAAGAAGTCAAGAGTATCAACTGGTTCACTTGGTGCTAGGATAATGGACTATAGAAGTGGATCATTTGACCTGGGGTCAAAATTCAATGCATACCTGTAAAGTCAACTGCATTGCAGGTGAGCCACAAGCATTTTTTTATGTAAATCATGTGCTTTCAAAGCATGTGCATCATCAAACTACATGTAATTGTATCTAGAAAATTAAAAAAAAAATACATAGATCTAAGTTCTTTAACAATTTCCACGGCTGGCTCTATACTCATAGATCCAGCAATAATCTGTTTCATAAATGCTGATTGGACAGATATTTATTTTGTTGTTTTTATGTTTCTCCCTTTAAAATAAGATCTAATACAGTTCTAAATATAAATTTCTCAAATTGCAGCGCTATTAATGCACATTTTACACTATTTTTTTTCCATTGGAAGGGGATGGAATGTCACTGTTACTCCCTGGCCAAGTATTTGTTGGATTGTCACACACTTAACTTTGAAAAACCTTGATATCCTAATGTCAATGCAAATTGAGATTTTAAAGGAAGAAATCGACTTGTTTGTTGGTTGAAAGTGTGTAATGTAGTTTAACACTACATCAGTAATTTTTCAGCTATTCATGACAAAAACAAGTTTATAAATCTTAAAGAATAAATCTTTTAATAAATTTATGCATATCTGAGATGTCTCAATGTTTTAATGTCTGCCTTGTGATAGTGTTACACTCAGAATGACTTCACATGCTAGACAAGAGTCGGTACACTGTTAATATACCACTGACTGCCAGTCAATTTGTTCTGGTAAACTAGTCAATAATCTAATCATACCACTGACCGCCAGTAAATTTGTTCTGGTAAACTAGTCAATAATCTAAACATACTACTGACCGCCAGTCAATTTGTTCTGGTAAACTAGTCAATAATCTAATCATACCACTGACCGCCAGTAAATTTGTTCTGGTAAACTAGTCAATAATCTAATCATACCACTGAGCGCCAGTCAATTTGTTCTGGTAAACTAGTCAATAATCTAAACATACCACTGAGCGCCAGTCAATTTGTTCTGGTAAACTAGTCAATAATCTAAACATACCACTGACCGTCAGTAAATTTGTTCTGGTAAACTAGTCAATAATCTAAACATACCACTGACCGTCAGTCAATTTGTTTTGGTAAACTAGTCAATCTAAACATACCACTGACCGTCAGTCAGTTTGTTCTGGTAAACTAGTCAATAATCTAAACATACCACTGACCGTCAGTCAATTTGTTCTGGTAAACTAGTCAATAATCTAAACATTCCAATGACCGTCAGTCAATTTGTTTTGGTAAACTAGTCAATAATCTGTCTTCTGAATACCTGGCTTAAAAGCAGTATCTCAAGTTTTAAAGTCTTATACATACCCAACCAGGGTTTGAACCAACAACGTCTGGCTCTCAAGGTGAGGAGGCTAAAATTGTGGCTTCTTGCTAGTGCAAAAAAGGTTTTCTAAGACTTGACCTAGTAACTAAACATGACCTGTATATGAAGACTCGGCATTATTAATATTTTGCCAAAAGGGTCATTAATATAAAGTTTTCTTATCTATTTTCAGGGGATCATTCTTGACAAGTTTGAAGAAAATCGGGTTAAAATTGTTTCCTTGTTTGTGTTCACAAGTTTTTTCATCTTCAAAAATGGCAAAAAGTTTGATGAATTAGAATTTCAGTTGCCCACATAATTACTTGTTGATTTTAACATTATCAGAAAAAAGAATATTATTCTGCTCAAATGGTACTGTGGTGGCACAAAGATGACACAATTTTTTAATTGCATGCTTACAAGAGAGGTACCACAAGTTTATGTGAAAGTCATTGTTATTATTGAATCCAAACGGGGTACCTGAAATGATTTTTTTTTCACATAAGTGTTTTTATACTATTTCAATATAATATAATTTCAAAAACTGCATCAAAATCTATTATCATAAATGGAATAAAAAAGTTACAGCCATTTAAAATCAACAATTTTATACCTTTGCTGGGTTGCTTCCATTACTTGTTTTGAGTGTTGTTTGTGTATTGTCATAGCAGTATGTGTAGTAGCTCCCAACATGGCACACAGTAGTAGATATGATGGTGTTGCGATGTTTGAAATGACAAATGGATAAGAAAGTAATGATAAATTTTGATTATAGTGGAATGGTGTTATTGTTTCAGTTCTTGGATCATGGAGGAAATTGAAGTACCCATAGAAAACCACTGACATCAGGCAAATGCACCCAGTTTTAGTGTTTAGATCTGCCTGATTGGGATTCGAAACTTACGTGATAAGAGACACACAGTGGTCCGGCATCTTAGATCACTAAGTGTAACAGGAGGGAGGAAACGCCTGAAAAAAAAACACATCCTAAACCAAGTGCCCCGGCTAAAGATTGAACCCGGCCCTTCTGGGTGATAAGCGAGCACTCTACCATGAGGCTAAAAGATCCGTACCAGATAGTCTGGCAGTAAATCACTCTGTTATACCTACTATATACACAAACACCACGACTAGCTCAGTCCCCCTACATTCCTCCCGTTATCTTGAGATTTTCCACCTTGGAAATCTCACACAACCCCTCCATGGGTTATTTTGTTGGGCGCCAATTTGCCGCCAAATGTAACAGGAGGGAGGAAACACCTAAAAAAAACATATCCTCACTGAGTGCCCGGCTGAGGATTGAACCCAGCCCTTCTGGGTGATAAGCAAGTGCTCTACCACGAGGCTAAAAGATCCAGACCAGATAGTCTGGCAGTAAATCACTCTATTATACCTACTACATACACAAACACCACAACTAGCTCAGTTCCGCTACATTCCTACACTTCCGAGAGCCACACTGGCCACCAAACTGTAACAGGAGGGAGAAAAAATGCAGTGTCGAACCGGGGATCAAACCTGGGACCTCTGCACTATAGGTGAGTGCTCTACCAACTGAGCTACCCAGACCACTACATAAGCTACCAAGGCCCATAAAAACTTTGTTTAAGAAATAATATAGTTTTCTATTGTTTTATTACCTTGCGAAGTACAAGTCAATTTGGTTGTCTAAAGTGAAAACAAAAGTAAGGTTTTTTGTGAAATATTTTGGACAACCAGTTATACTTTGCAAAGGTATATATATGGTGGTAAATAACTTTGCATGTATACATTTTTTTTTTTTTTTTTTTTTTTTTTTTTTATTGATGATTTTTTAAAAACCAGTTCTTTCTTTTGCGAGTGCTGTTACATTCACTCTTAAAAGTATTGAATGTTCCCTTCCACAGACCTTTTCCTATGGGTTTATAAGATGTATTAACAAGAGTTCCGCATGGCAGAGCATGATACGCCCGTCAAATCTGCAAGTCATTTATGTGGATATTTTGTTTATTATGAACTGTAAAGGGACTTATACAGTTCATATGAGCTGTTCATAATCAATAAGTCAATTCAATTATTCATCACAATGATACAAAATGCAGTGCACAAGTCAACAAGTACAATAAAAAACAATAGTAATTATTGAGATTTTGGTATTATTTTCAGTAACAAAATAGACTTACCACCAGTCACACCATTTATATAATTTTACCATCATGTTCTTGTAACCTTCATCACAAAATTGAGGTAATCTCTAGTATACTGGGTTGTTTCAAAGACAGCAAGTTCTTCAGCCTACAACTCTATGTGTATCTGCTCCCTGGTAGAATAAATTAAGGAAGCTAGAGTTACGGTTCCTGAGCACTGCACTTTGGATCATCGTGGTAAGTAAGCATACCAAGTTTCAAGTCATTCTGACCATAGATGTCAGAGTTATGGGCCAGACAAACCCGCCGCGTACTCTGGCAGCACACAAAGGGGAATAACTCAAAAATTAAGGAAGCTAGAGTTACGGTTCCTGTGCACTGCACTTGGCATCATCGTGGTAAGTAAGCATACCAAGTTTCAAGTCATTCTGACCATAGATGTCAAAGTTATGATCCGGACAAACATGCTAACAGCATTCAAAGGGGAATAACTCAAAAATTAAGGAAGCTAGAGTTACGGTTCCTGAGCACTGCACTTCATATCATCGTGGTAAGTAAGCATACCAAGTTTCAAGTCATTCTGACCATAGATGTCAGAGTTATGGGCCGGACAAACCCGCCGCAAGTACACCTGCCCGCCCATCCGCCCGCCCGGACGCCCGCCCGCCCGCCCGCCCGCAAAGGGTGATCCCATAATATGCCCCGTCTTTGACGGGCGTATAAAAATAAAAAATAAAATTGTTAAAAATAAAAATATTTATTTCATATACACACATATAAGCATCATAATCTCATAAAATTTTTCATTGTCATTTTACAGAATCATTCATAGCTTTTTCCAACAAGGATATATAGCAAGGATGTACATGTGTCCCATCAAATTCTGAAACAAAGAATTAAAATGACTGATAAGAATATGTAAACATGTACATGCTAAAGAAAGTGCCTGATAAAGGGGTGATTAACTCTATAAATCTGTGATTCAAGAACTGTAAGTTCCAGTCCCAAATGAAAATGAAATGTTGGGTTGAATGGTCATTCAAGGACTATGTTCAAGTCAAAATCAGGCTTAAAGTGTGGGGATGACAAGTATTTGAAGCACAAAGTTCCGGTCTGAACCAGACTTAAAATGTGAGGTATACCAGCAATCAAAGATTAATTACCATTAATATCAGCAAAACTGCAAGGGGTAATTTTTATAATTCAAGAATTATAACTTACAAACCTGATGAGACTATGATGGGTGGACTCATGAATCATCGACTAAAACCTCCAGTTCTTTTGAGACTACATGTATTTTGGTTGGATTCCTGATTTATAGACTGTTAATTCAGTACCCTCACAACTCATGAACTGTAAGTTCAGTCCCAATCAGTCGATCATAGATGTACTGATGTCTAATTACAAACACATGATGTCTGATAACTACATCAAGGGGATATCATTAATACATACCATATTTTGGTTTAAGGTGGCTACTGTCTCCGATTGTGTCCAATAACTCATCTGCAAACTCTAACCATTTAAGATGACCTTCAATCTTCAATCTTTCTGACAGGTGCTTGTTAAAATGCATCACTAGTGACCTTAAAACGGAAATGTAACTTTTGTAACTGACATGTAATTATGTGTTGTCTATACTTTATATGACTACTGGAATACAATAAAACTTACTTGTATAAATCATTGTTATTTAAACACAAAAGATAACTGAATTTAGTTATTTTGTTCAACACCAAAACTTTAATTCACTTTGGTCCATTCAAATGTAGTTTATCAGTTAACTACTTGGTCAAATACCCTAAACTTTCCGCAACAGATTAGGAAAAATTAGGACAGACAGATAAGCCCAACTTAATGTTCCCTCCCAGTTATAGAAGTATATAATATACTAACCTTGTTATATCTAATACAGGCATGACTGGATGTACATAGATATCCCAGTTATAGAATATATAATATACTAACCTTGTTATATCTAATACTGGCATGACTGGATGTACGTAGATATCCCAGTTATAGAAGTATATAATATACTAACCTTGTTATATCTAATACAGGCATGACTGGATGTACGTAGATATCCCAGTTATAGAAGTATATAATATACTAACCTTGTTATATCTAATACAGGCATGACTGGATGTACGTAGATATCCCAGTTATAGAAGTATATAATATACTAACCTTGTTATATCTAATACAGGCATGACTGGATGTACGTAGATATCCCAGTTATAGAAGTATATAATATACTAACCTTGTTATATCTAATACAGGCATGATTGGATGTACGTAGATATCCCAGTTATAGAAGTATATAATTTACTAACCTTGTTATATCTAATACAGGCATGACTGGATGTACGTAGATATCCCAGTTATAGAAGTATATAATATACTAACCTTGTTATATCTAATACAGGCATGATTGGATGTACGTAGATATCCCAGTTATAGAAGTATATAATATACTAACCTTGTTATATCTAATACAGGCATGACTGGATGTACGTAAATATCCCAGTTATAGAAGTATATAATATACTAACCTTGTTATATCTAATACAGGCATGACTGGATGTACGTAGATATCCCAGTTATAGAAGTATATAGTATACTAACCTTGCTATATCTAATACAGGCATGACTGGATGTACATAGATATCCCAGTTAAAAAAGTATATGATATACTAACCTTGTTATATCTAATACAGGCATGACTGGATGTACGTAGACATCACAGTAATAGAAGTATATAATATACTAACCTTGTTATATCTAATACAGGCATGACTGGATGTACATAGATATCCCAGTTAAAAAAATATTTGATATACTAACCTTGTTATATCTAATACAGGCATGACTGGATGTACGTAGATATCCCAGTTATAGAAGTATATAATATACTAACCTTCTTATATCTAATGCAGGCATGACTAGATGTACATAGATATCCCAGTTATAGAAGTATATAATATACTAACCTTGTTATATCTAATACTGGCATGACTGGATGTACGTAGATATCCCAGTTATAGAAGTATATAATATACTAACCTTGTTATATCTAATACAGGCATGACTGGATGTACGTAGATATCCCAGTTATAGAAGTATATAATATACTAACCTTCTTATATCTAATGCAGGCATGACTAGATGTACATAGATATCCCAGTTATAGAAGTATATAATATACTAACTTTGTTATATCTAATACTGGCATGACTGGATCTATGTAGATATCCCAGTTATAGAAGTATATTATATACTAACCTTGTTATATCTATACTGGCATGACTGGATGTACGTAGATATCCCAGTTATAGAAGTATATAATATACTAACCTTGTTATATCTAATACAGGCATGACTGGTTGTACGTAGATATTCCAGTTATAGAAGTATATAATATACTAACCTTGTTATATCTAATACAGGCATGACTGGATGTACGTAAATATCCCAGTTATAGAAGTATATAATATACTAACCTTGTTATATCTAATACAGGCATGACTGGATGTACGTAGATATCCCAGTTATAGAAGTATATAATATACTAACCTTGTTATATCTAATACAGGCATGACTGGATGTATGTAGATATCCCAGTTATAGAAGTATATAATATACTAACCTTGTTATATCTAATACAGGCATGACTGGATGTACGTAGATATCCCAGTTATAGAAGTATATAATATACTAACCTTCTTTTATCTAATGCAGGCATGACTGGATGTACGTAGATATCCCAGTTATAGAAGTATATAATATACTAACTTTGTTATATCTAATACAGGCATGACTGGATGTATGTAGATATCCCAGTTATAGAAGTATATAATATACTAACCTTGTTATATCTAATGCAGGCATGACTGGATGTACGTAGATATCCCAGTTATAGAAGTATATAATATACTAACCTTGTTATATCTAATACAGGCATGATTGGATGTACGTAAATATCCCAGTTATAGAAGTATATAATATACTAACCTTGTTATATCTAATACAGGCATGACTGGATGTACGTAAATATCCCAGTTATAGAAGTAAATAATATACTAACCTTGTTATATCTAATACAGGCATGACTGGATGTATGTAGATATCCCAGTTATAGAAGTATATAATATACTAACCTTGTTATATCTAATACAGGCATGATTGGATGTACGTAAATATCCCAGTTATAGAAGTATATAATATACTAACCTTGTTATATCTAATACAGGCATGACTGGATGTATGTAGATATCCCAGTTATAGAAGTATATAATATACTAACCTTGTTATATCTAATACAGGCATGACTGGATGTATGTAGATATCCCAGTTATAGAAGTATATAATATACTAACCTTGTTATATCTAATACAGGCATGACTGGATGTACGTAGATATCCCAGTTATAGAAGTATATAATATACTAACCTTGTTATATCTAATACAGGCATGACTGGATGTACATAGATATCCCAGTTATGTTGTTGTTTTAGATCAGTTAGTAGTTGTATATATATGTCTATAACATAGTTAACAGCCTCCTCTATAGTCTACAATAAACATAGAGTGGATTATTGATGTTTTAAGCCTCAGTCAAGATTTTTTTTTTTTACTTATTATCAAGGTGGTTAGTTCTGGGATTGTAGAAGAAACCAGAATGTTTAAAGAAAACCACCAGCCTTCGGCAAGTGAGCTTACAAACTTTCTGACACCAGGATCTACCCAAGTGGGATATAAACCTAGTCAGTGAGTGGCAATTGCAATTTTATAAAAATAGACAAAATACAGTTAAAATTTAGTTAAAATTTCATGACCCTAACCTTTTAACTCTGAAGTGTTTTTAAGTCTGGTTCAAGATATTGCTGTTACGATACAGATGTTGGCTTTAAGCCACTCTATATAAAAATCATGTACTTTTAATTGGTATAGTATACTGGCATATCACTTATTGCTGAAGGATATTATGAACTAAAACATCAATTGTCTTTACAACAACTACAAAATCCCATGCCTATGTAACTGCACCTTTTGGACAGAGGTTTCAAATGTGTGTTAGTGTCCTTTAGGAGACAACAGGCCAGTTTAAGCCAAATAACCCACATTTAAAGTATTAGGCCAGTTTAAGACAAATAAGCCACATTTAAAGTATTATCTTCTTAATTTTGGACATCTAGAGAATAAGCATGTATACAGGCAGTACAGTTTACTTTTTCTAAATTAAAAGTCAAATCAAATCAAATATCTTGTAAATACAAACTCAGCCTAAATCGTTCCAGAGTTTAAAATTAAACGTATGTGGGAGGATGAGGGTTCAAACCCTGACAGGGTCTGACCAAGACTTGAAAATTGGTAGTGACTGTTCTTTCACCAAGCACTCAGATGCCCCCCTGTCATGGCAGGGCATGGCACATTAAAGAACCCTCCCTTTACATTCCCCTAAGTGCACTGCAAAGGTAAAAATTTCTGCCACTCCACCTACAGCTAGTGACATCTCAATATAAGTGAAATTTTTTGATTGGAATGTAAAACCCCATTAAATCAATCAATCAAAATTAAACCTGCCAGATTTTCTGAGCTTATAACTAGAAAACTAAATTAAATCTGATGAAAAGAAAATGATATAATTGTTATCTGTAATGGCTACAAAAAAGTCTTCTAAGCAACAAAACAAACCCATGTGTACTACTTACATCATATTTTCCTTTCTCTACACATAACAATAATGCCTCTCTACAATCAATTTCACCAAAACAGGTGATTACAGTAGCATTATCTGGTATTACACTGATAGAAGAGCAAAAATCTGTCTTTGGATAGAAATTACTGTCGCCTCGTAAATGCCAAATTTTAGTTCCAGTTGATAAAACTGGATGGATTATCTTCGTTGAATTCTGAAAATACATGTATAACATAGTCTATGTAAAATTTAATATATGTATGACATTGTCTATGTAAAATATAATATATGTATGACATACATGTAGTCTATGTAAAAATAATAAGTGTATAACATAGTCTATGTAAAATATAATATATGTATGACAATGTCTTTTTAAAATATAATATATGTATGACATACATGTAGTCTATGTAAAAATAATACATGTATAACATAGTCTATGTAAAATTTAATATATGTATGACATTGTCTATGTAAAATATAATATATGTATGACATACATGTAGTCTATGTAAAAATAATACATGTATAACATAGTCTATGTAAAATTAAATATATGTATGACATTGTCTATGTAAAATATAATATATGTATGACATATATGTAGTCTATGTAAAAATAATAAGTGTATAACATAGTCTATGTAAAATATAATATATGTATGACATTGTCTTTGTAAAATATAATATATGTATGACATACATGTAGTCTATGTAAAAATAATACATGTATAACATAGTCTATGTAAAATTTAATATATGTATGACATTGTCTATGTAAAATATAATATATGTATGACATACATGTAGTCTATGTAAAAATAATAAGTGTATAACATAGTCTATGTAAAATATAATATATGTATGACATTGTCTATGTAAAATATAATATATGTATGACATACATGTAGTCTATGTAAAAATAATACATGTATAACATAGTCTATGTAAAATATAATATATGTATAACATAGTCTATGTAAAATATAATACATGTATGACATACATGTAGTCTATGTAAAAATAATAAGTGTATAACATAGTCTATGTAAAATATAATATATGTATGACATTGTCTATGTAAAATATAATATATGTATGACATTGTCTATGTAAAATATAATATATGTATGACATTGTCTATGTAAAATATAATATATTTATGACATACATGTAGTCTATGTAAAAATAATATGTGTATAACATAGTTTATGTAAACTATAATATATATATATGACATACATGTAGTCTATGTAAAAATAATATGTGTATGACTTGTATATGTAAAATATAATATATGTACGACATACATGTAGTCTATGTAAAAATAATATGTGTATAACATAGTTTATGTAAAATATAAAATATGTATAACATTGTCTATGTAAATATAATATATGTATGACATACATGTAGTCTATATAAAAATAATATGTGTATAACATAGTCTATGTATAAATAATATATGTATGACATTGTCTATGTAAAATATAATTTATGTATGACATATATGTAGTCTTTGTAAAAATAATCTGTGTATAACATAGTCGATGTAAAATATAATATATGTATGACATACATGTAGTCTATGTAAAAATAATATGTGTATAAAATAGTCTATGTAAAATATAATATATGTATGACATAGTCTATGTAAAATATAATATATGTATGACATACATGTAGTCTATGTAAAAATAATATATGTATAACATAGTCTATGTAAAAATAATATATGTATGACATTGTCTATGTAAAATATAATATATGTATGACATACATGTAGTCTATGTAAAAATAATATGTGTATAACATAGTCTATGTAAAATATAATATGTGTATGAAATTGTCTATGTAAAATATAATATATGTATGACATACATGTAGTCTATATAAAATATAATATATGTATGACATTGTCTATGTAAAATATAATAAAAGTATGACATACATGTAGTCTATGTAAATATAATATGTGTATGACTTGAATATGTAAAATATAATATATGTATGACATACATGTAGTCTATGTAAAAATAATATGTGTATAACATAGTTAATGTAAAATATAATATATGTATAACATTGTCTATGTAAAATATAATATATGTATGATATTGTCTATGTAAAATATAATATATGTATGACATACATGTAGTCTAAATAAAAATAATATGTGTATAACATTGTCTATGTATAAATAATATATGTATGACATTGTCTATGTAAAATATAGTATATGTATGACATACATGTAGTCTATGTAAAAATAATATGTGTATAACATAGTCGATGTAAAATATAATATATGTATGACATACATGTAGTCTATGTAAAAATAATATGTGTATAACATAGTCTATGTAAAATATAATATATGTATGACATTGTCTTTGTAAAATATAATATATGTATGACATACATGTAGTCTATGTAAAAATAATATGTGTATAACATAGTCTATGTAAAATATAATATATGTATAACATAGTCTATGTAAAATATAATATATGTATGACATTGTCTATGTAAAATATAATATATGTATGAGATACATGTAATCTATGTAAAAATAATATGTGTATAAAATAGTCTATGTAAAATATAATACATGTATAACATTGTCTTTGTAAAATATAATATATGTATGACATTGTCTATGTAAATATAATATATGTATGACATACATGTAGTCTATGTAAAATATAATATATGTATGACATTGTC
This sequence comes from Tegillarca granosa, assembly GCA_029721355.1. NCBI lineage: Eukaryota > Metazoa > Mollusca > Bivalvia > Arcoida > Arcidae > Tegillarca > Tegillarca granosa. The sequence continues at coordinate 39,971,171 of CM056606.1, read as the reverse complement.
CATGTAAAATATAATATGTGTATAACATAGTCTATGTAAAATATAATATATGTATGACATACATGTAGTCTATGTAAAAATAATACGTATATAACATAGCCTATGTAAAATATAATATATGTATGACATTGTCTATGTAAAATATATGTATGACATTGTCTATGTAAAATATAATAAATGTATGACATACATGTAGTCTATGTAAAATATAATATATGTATGACATTGTCCATGTAAAATATAATATATGTATGACATTGTCTATGTAAAATATAATATATGTTTGACATACATGTAGTCTATGTAAAAATAATACATGTATAACATAGTCTATGTAAAATTTAATATTTGTATGACATTGTGTATGTAAAATATAATATATGTATGACATACATGTAGTCTATGTAAAAATAATATGTGTATAACATAGTCTATGTAAAAATTATATGTGTATGACAATGTCTATGTAAAATGATCCATGTATGACATTGTGTAAAAATAACATATGTGTATGTATGACAATTCTATGTAAAAATAATCCATGTATGACAATGTCTATGTAAAAATAATCCATGTATGACATACATGTAGTCTATGTAAAAATAATACATGTATGACATTGTCTGTGTAAAAATAATCTACAAAAGACTTTGCATTTTTATTAAGCACTGTGTGCACACTTTATGTTAAACAATGTTATAGTCAGTATATATATGGACTTTATAATGATAATAACAATTTATTCAAGTCTCTTTGTTTCAAGTATGAGACATACACATTTAATGACAGCTCTTTCTTAAATATTATGTTCATTCATTGACAGATTCAACGGTGGTGGGGGTTGAAGGTTTGCAACCCATTTTGAAAAATTCAAAAAGAAAGAAAGAGAGAAAAATGTGGCCAAAGGTATCCAGAAATATTTAAAAATTCCTTTTCTCTGGGCTGCAATCTGGGGGATTTTCCCCCTGAACACCCCCCCCCCCACCAAAGGCTCTATTCTAGACCTGCTGTGGGCCTTTAGCAGCCCCAAGACCCCTCACGACTGGGGGCTTCAGTCTGAAGCTCAAAATACATTTATCTCATGATAAAATTCTCAATCTCCCCCCTTAATAAAATACTGGATCTGCACCAGTCTTTAATCTATTTTAAAAACTAAAATGATTTTAAGGCTATTTTCTGTTTAAACAAGTAATTTTTGTGTCGCCTCACTAGGCGACATATAGGGATTACTTTCGTCAGCGGCGTCAGCGTCAGCGTCTGCGTCTGGGGCATCCAGATTTCCTTGTCCGGAGCATAACATTGGTGTTGTACGTTCAAATGACCCCACACTTGGTGTGCATGTTTCTGGCAATGACTCGAAGTGCAGTGCACAAGAACCGCAACTCTATCTTTTTCCATTTTTGAATTATTTCCCCTTGATTGATTTTTATAGAGCATTCCTTGTCTGGAGCATAACTTTGGTGTAGTATGTTCAAATGACTCCAAACTTGGTGTACATGTTTCTGGCAATGACTCGAAGTGCAGTGCACAAGAACCACAACTCTATCTTGTTCCGTTTCTGAATTATTTCCCTTTGAATAATTTTTATGCAGTGTCAGGCGACACATTTGTTTCAAAGAAACATATCTAGTTTATTTTATAACATTTATTTTATAACAAATAGAATAATTTTATCTGCATAATCTTCCATGCATATATCTAGCCCATTCATTTTTCATATGCATATGCCTAATTCTTATACCTCATAATACATACAAGTACACATGTTATACCATTAGTAGAAAAATGACCAAGTTAACAGGGTTACAGTCCTATGATTCCAGTATTAAACTACTCAAGCTCCCTGATAAGATGCATAATACAGGTATGTTATGTAACAAGACATTATATTTCATATTATTCCAATCAACAAAGCTGCCAAACTAATGTGTATCAGTATACAGATTGAGTATTAATGATCAATAAGTTGAAGTCTCATACAGCAAGAGAATTGTCTTCTTGGTCACTTCACTACAATGAAACTGGGATAAATAATGGTCTGGTAAGCTTGAGCATATGGTGTAAGTCTAAGTACATTAAGTACGATGTACTTAAATATAAAATTTGAAATTATCTACATAAATTTCTTACTTGTATGTAGATGTTTTGCCATGCTGGACTCATACAATGACTGTCACCAATGAAATAAACAAAATCACAATCTGGTGATAATACAGCAAACTCTTTATGAAGCCTTAAAACCTAAAAAATAAATAAATAAATAAATAAATTAATTAATTAATTAATTAATTAATTAAAAAAAAACAAATAACTGAAATCAGGGAAATTTTAACTTTGAAGACACATTACAATTAAAAGTTATTCAAATTGTATGAATATTTCCATTAAAGATTTTTGAAACATGTTTAAAGCTTTTATAAAACATAATTATCTAGGTGTATGATTTTAGTCTATCAAGTTGTTTAAGAAGAAGATTTATTTTAAGTTCAGTATTTATGTCACATATAAAACATACAGTCAACCTTATATGCAGTGGTCAGTCAATGGACCAGGCAAAAGTGACCACTGTATATAAACAGGTGACCACCATGAACAGGTTTTCAACGTAAATTTTTTCTCATTGTATCAGGTACTGGTATGTCATGTACACTTTAAGTTTTTATAAATAATATGAATTCTCGAAAGTAATTTTCCTTTAATAAAAATATAAGACTTAAATGTAATACATGTATTATAAGAAAAACTTTCTTAACATAAATCTTTTGTTTGAGAAATTTGTAAATACCCAGGTAATAATTATAAATAGAGGTATATTTATATCTGATAAACAATTTTTCTTTCTGATCTAACCACATCGAACAGGTGACCACTGAAGAGAGGTCAAATATATAACAAAAGGAATTGAAAAACTGACCACTATACTTGTTATGGACAGATTAGACTGTATATATATATATATATATATATATATATATATATATATATATATATATATCAGGGCTCAGGAAAACTTTGACTGGGGTGTCAGACATTTTTTCAAAGCAGCCGTATCATCGATGCAAAAAAAAAGTAGAGGTTATTTAGGTACATGTGGTAAGGCTCATGTGTCCACATAGTGTCCATTTTTGTACTGTCGGCATTTACGACACAAGGTTTGATGGCCATCTTTGTTTATTGACAATCCTGCATTTTCGTTTTTCCGAAGTTACACGAACTTTACTGAACCTCATTTCGAGACCTCTTTGATTGTATTTAGACTTTTTAAAATTATTTATTTATAACTGAACAGTTTGCAAAGACCATACGATGCGCGTTGTAGTCTTATTTGACATCCCGTGTGGAACCTCTTTGATAACAGTCTGACAACAATGACCTTCAAGGATCAACCCTTGTAATCCGCTGTTTATGGCTTCCGTCTGTCATGCGATGTGATTACTTAATAAACAATTAATGAGGGTTCGGACGATGAAACAAAAGGAACAGATTGAAACCATGGATTCTAACTGATTAATAAACAAAAGCCTTATTAATATATCTGTAGTATTTTTTGAAAACGGTTGACAGGTGATAGCAAACAATACTCGAGTAAAATAATGACCGACAAACATATTTATTCATATGTCCGATTAAATGAATTCTATTATTAACTAAAAATGTTCGACAAGTAATTTTTCACATCGGACAAAAATATTTTTATCTATATATATATAAAACACTAACCTGACTTATACAAAAATAATAGGCAGCTTCATTTCTTATATTAGTCTGATGAAGGTCATGACCTTTACAACATGGATCTGGAAAATATAACAACAATACAAAGTCTGAAGAAGTTCAAAAAATTAAAGGATAGAAAATGCCAACCAGATACATCTAGCTCACCTGTGTAAATGCACTATTATATGCAAATAGTGTTTAAATTCATAGTTATTCATAATTATGATAACCCTATAAACTTGACTATGGACAAAATTTACTAAAAACAATGGAGTATGAGAATAGCTCTTTTACATTTTTGTGCAGACAAGCTGGAGACAGGCTGTAAGAACTAAATAAAATTTTCGTTCAATTTTATTTTATGATAGTCCTGTACATATTTATCATAAAAAGATAGAGAATCTATGAATAAAATAAGTAAGGAAAAAAAAGTTAAAATGTCAGAACCAACTTATGTTAAAATGTCAGAACCAACTTAAGTACCATAAAATCTTTTTTTTTTTTTTTTTCGTTTTTTTTCCCAACAGATGTCAAACATACATGAACTTTAGTGATTTAGTGATTTAAATGAATTCATCATTTCAACAATTCCCCAAAGAGAGAGAAAACAACAGCAACAAATTAAAATTAAAGTTAAAAAAATTGTATTTACATTGTGAACCTTTCAAAACAAGAGAGAAATATCCATATATGTACACAGATATGTGACCAAGTCTTTCTTTATTCTTTATGGATTTATTATAAACTCTTTGATTTAGAAAACTAATAACTTCTTACATCAAAAAGTGGAAAAGTATTTGCTAAAGTAATAGAAATGAAGCCTTTTTCTGTATGGTCAAAAGGCATAAAAATGTTCAAAAACAAATTTTAATACTTGCCTAATATCTTGATAATAAATGGTATATACTGTAATGCTCCTTTTACATATAAAATCTTAACTAGTGTAAATACTAATGCCAAAACATAGAGCTCATATTCTGTATAAGAATCAGTGTATATCTGTAATTCGGGGGCAGATAACTCTGATGTGCTGCCATCAGCTGAAATGTCAAAAGATAGATAAAGATGGCTGAGGAAAAACATGAATGCAAAAAAGTTATCATCCTAAATATTTCAGTTTTTATCACTATATGTTTATATTATTATTATTATTTTTTTTTATATAAATTTAGAATGATTCAAAGGTTAAACTAGATATGTTTCTTTAAAACAGATGTGTCGACTGACACTGCATAAAAATCAATTAAAGGGAAATAATTCAAAAACGGAACAAGATAGAGTTGCGGTTCTTGTGCACTGCACTTCGAGTCATTGCCAGAAACATGTACACCAAGTTTGGAGTCATTTGAACATACTACACCAAAGTTACCCTCCGGACAAGAAATGCTCTATTAAAATCAATCAAAGGGAAATAATTCAAAAACGGAAAAAGATAGAGATGCGGTTCTTGTGCACTGCACTTCGAGTCATTGACAGAAACATGCACACCAAGTTTGGAGTCATTTGAACATACAACACCAATGTTATGCTCTTGACAAGGAAATCCGGACGCCGCGACGTGGACGCCAATGCGGACGCCGACGTCGCCGACGACAGTAATACCTATATGTCGCCTAGTCAGGCGACACAAAAAGGTTCTGGTTATAGAGAAATAAGATTTATACTGGTAATACACCCACTTGTGTGCTAAATGATGTAAATTTATTGTGAAATCATCAGAGACAACACGGTCAAACTGTTTTCTCAAATCATCACAGCTTCCATTTAGGAAATATCTCTCAATCACTGCAAGTAAGATCAAGAAGAAAATTAATTTTTAAAAACTTTTAATATTACATAAAATAATTATTAGTGCATCAGTGATAATTCCAGGTGTCAAAATTTTTAAGTTTTTGTTCTTGATGAAATGCTTTATTCAAAAGAAAGCATCCCTCTTCGTCAAAAGTAAACAAAGAAGGCCCTGAAAGTCTCTCTAATGTGGCAATATTCACCTACAGTTTAAATATATGTTGCCATGGATACAGTCTAATACAGGCTGTAACATTCCACATGTAAAATTTCCAGCCCTTTGTTGAGGATATGTCTTGATAAACTCCTGAATTTTATGTACACCTTCAGAATGTTTTTCTACAAGCTGAAATATAGAAAAAATAAAATGCCAATGCTTAAACATGAAAAACAAACTGTACTGTGTTAAAACAGAAAGTAAACATGTGAATTTTTCAAACTAAATTGAAACTGCTTGATTTTTTTTTTTTTTTTTTTTCATAAAATTTTTCAATACATGTATATGAAATACACAGTTACAAAGCAAAGTAGAAAACTAGAGTCACATCTAAAAAGATACTGAAGAAGTTTGTAGATGCACCTTTTTCAGTTTTAACAAGATACCAAAATCAATATATCTACATGTACATGTTTGTGAACTGTATTTACCACTACATACTACATGTATTCTTTTCAAATACTTCTAAATATACAAATATTGATTCTCAGTTACCAATGGTCTTTCTAGACAGGCATGACTTTATTTAAGTATTGTACAATTATAGAACAGCAATTTGTAGCTGAACAACCTGCTTTTGTAGTAAAAGACAATATCACCGATGACACAAAAAAAGAATGAAAGAAAAACAAATTATAGAAAAACAAGAATTTCATGGATTTAAATGTCTCGCCTATTTAGTTTTTGATAGAGTAGAAAATACATTTCTTTAAATTAACATAATCCTTCACATTTTCACATACCGTTGCCAATTCCGCCGCCGCTGATGACAACGACACCGAAAAAGTAACACCTTAGTCTTGCTTGATGACAATGCCAGGCTCGACAACAAGACTTTGGAAACATATATTGAAACCACTGACTATAATATAAACTCCCACCATTTTATCAACAAAAGAACCCATATTTATTTCACTAACATTTTTACAGATCAAGCTTCAAAGTAATGTTATATTACCTCCATTGTGTGAACAAATGTTAACAGCGTATGGGCATTGTCTGGTTGTAAATTATAAGCATGTTCCAGCAAATTCATGGCTTCATCAACAGCTTCATAAACAAAACAAAAGAAAACAAGGAAATATATCAATATTTAAAACAGAACAAGAATCCCACAAATTTTTAGTTTTTGAGTAAAAGAAATCACTTTAACATAAACTTTCAAATTTTGACATGTTACACCTAAGTCTCGCTTTACGGTAATGCCAGGCTCGACAAAAACCATGACAAAAAAAAAATGAACTGTGAGAAGTATTGGTACCCTGATTCACAAATAGTCTGTCAAATACCTCAACCAAACACAAATTTTACATGTTGTTGCTGACACCAGAGTATTGTATATAAAGAGCTCTGTACTATCTGCAGTCAAACTAGTGAAACATTAGTGGTAGTTTGCAGTAAATTCCACAAAACTACATAACCATATAATGTTACACATGAGATTTTATCAAGTCCTCTGTATCCTCCTGATGGTGATGATATGTACAGTACCATCTATACTGTACATGTTTTTTACTTATCAGCACCACTGCGGTAGCTCAGTTGGTAGAGTGCTCGCTACGTAAGTCATGGGAAGTCATGAGTTCGAACCCGACCAGGTCTGACTCAAGACTTCAAAGTGGGTAGTGACTGTTCTTTCACCAAGCACTCGGCATTACGAAATGAAAGTCATGGTTCTTTCAGATGGGAACTTAAAATAAATGAGGTCCCCTGTCATGGCAGGCATGGCACGATAAAGAACCCTGCTGTATAATGCCATCAGTGCAATGCACAGGCAAAATTTTTTCATATAAGCTCTCGCAGCTAAATATAAATTGTATGTAAACATTATGATGAAAATATTCATTTTCTTTTTATGATTTTAATCTGAATAAAACAAAAAAGAAACAGCTATAAGAAAATCAACACAGATTGCTAGCACCTCTCAATAATCAAAACAAAAATTAAATTAACATTTGATTTAAACACTCAAGCCCACACCAGGGCTATGACATAAGCTCTTCTACATACTGTACAGATGAGCTAAAAGTTATAATCATAAATAATAAATTGTGGAACCTACCTCCACAATCACGTAGAGATGTAGCCATGAATACTAATGAGGCAACATCTTGCCATGCACTGTCAGATACACTAAAAGTAAAACAAATAATAAATGTATAGAGAATTATTATAGAATTACATGTAAAAAGCATAATTGACAAAATTTGTTATCAAGATTTGATTCCTAATTACAATATAATATTTTGTACTGAAAAAAGCTCATTTCATATGACATTTACAGTCGGTGCTAATTTCAGAGACTACTGTATCTTAATGCCCAACCTCTATGTTTGATCAACAAGTAAAAACAGATCTCTGAGTTAGCAGAAACTAAACTACATGTTACATGAATCTGTTTAATCAATCTGCTGAAATAATAATATTAAAAAAGAAATCCACAGATTTAAATGTCTCACCTGGTTAATTTTTGATCAAGTAGAAAATATATTACTTTAACATAAACTTTCACATTTTGAAACACCATCGCCACCAGAAAAGTAACACCTTAATCTTGCCTTATGGCGATGCCAGGCTGAAAAAAAACCTGTCTAGTCCAAATAAATTCATTAGTCTGAAGGGAGCTTGGTTTACATTGGATCTAAAGTCTGAAGGGAGCTTGTTTTACAATGGATCTAAAGTCTGAAGGGAGCTTGGTTTACAATGGATCTAAAGTCTGTAGGGAGCTTTGTTTACAATTGATCTAAATTCTGTAGGGAGCTTGATTTACAATGGATCTAAAGTCTGAAGGGAGCTTGGTTTACAATGGGTCTAAAGTCTGTAGGGAGCTTGGTTTACAATGGGTCTTAAGTCTTTAGGTAGCTTGGTTTACAATGGGTCTTAAGTCTTTAGTTAGCTTTGTTTACAATGGATCTAAAGTCTGTAGGGAGCTTGATTTACAATGGATCTAAAGTATGAAGGGAGCTTGGTTTACAATGGATCTTAAGTATGAAGGGAGCTTTGTTTACAATGGATCTAAAGTCTATAGAGAGCTTTGTTTACAATGGATCTAAAGTCTGTAGGGAGTTTGGTTTACAATGGATCTAAAGTCTGTAGGGAACCTGGTTTACAATGGATCAAAAGTCTGTAGGGAGCTTGGTTTACAATAGATCAAAAGTCTGAAGGGAGCTTTGTTTACAATGGATCAAAAGTCTGTAGGGAGCTTGGTTTACAATGGATCTAAAGTATGAAGGGAGCTTGCTTTACAATGGATCTAAAGTCTGTAGGGAGCTTTGTTTACAATGGATCTAAAGTCTGAAGGGAGCTTTGTTTACAATGGATCTAAATTCTGAAGGGAGCTTTGTTTACAATGGATCAAAAGTCTGTAGGGAGCTTTGTTTACAATGGATCTAAAGTCTGTAGGGAGCTTGGTTTACAATGGATCTAAAGTCTGAAGGGAGCTTGGTTTACAATGGATCTTAAGTATGAAGGGAGCTTGGTTTACAATAGATCTAAAGTCTATAGGGAGCTTTGTTTACAATGGATCTAAAGTCTGTAGGGAGCTTGGTTTACAATGGATCTAAAGTCTGTAGGGAGCTTGGTTTACAATGGATCTAAAGTCTGAAGGGAGCTTTGTTTACAATGGATCAAAAGTCTGTAGGGAGCTTGGTTTACAATGGATCTAAAGTCTGTAGGGAGCTTGGTTTAAAATGGATCTAAAGTCTGTAGGGAGCTTGGTTTACAATGGATCAAAAGTCTGAAGGGAGCTTTGTTTACAATGGATCTAAAGTCTGTAGTGAGCTTGGTTTACAATGGATCTAAAGTCTGTAGGGAGCTTTGTTTACAATAGATCTAAAGTCTAAAGGGAGCTTTGTTTACAATTGATCTTAAGTCTGTAGGGAGCTTGATTTACAATGGATCTAAAGTCTGTAGGGAGCCTGGCTTACAATGAACCTATTGTAGTGAATACTGTCATGTAGTCTATATACAGTCATGTATTGTGTCAATAAGCAATGGACCAATTATTAATACTGCTAAATACCACAAAGTTAAAAATTCATTACATCATGTATATCAAATTTAAGTTTACATTGTTATGACTTACCTCTTTAAAACTTTCATACCATGCTGATGTTTACAAATTGAGGCAAATTTCTGCTTGATGTACTTGTCATCTACAAGATCAAGGGAAGTAACTATGTAATAATTTAAAAAGGGGTATATATGCCTTTTATGAAAGCTTTTAGTTTAACTTTTTATTTGAGGGGTCTAAAGCGCAAGCTTACAGATCACAGCACCTCTAACTGACTGGGTTTGGACCCCCCTCGGGACAGATCCTAGTGTGAGAAAGTTTGTCAGTTTTCTTGCTGAAGGTCGTGGTTTTCTACAGACACTCCGGTTTCCTCCACCATCCCAGAACTGACAGCCTCAAATAAGTGAAAGAATCTTGACTGGGACGTAAAACACCATTACTCCACTCTACTCTTTAACTTTTTATTCAAATATGAATGTGTTCCCTACAAGTAAGATATAAAATGATCCACTGTTCCAAGATGTCATATAACAGTTTGTGTTCACATACATTATTTGGTTTTTTGATATTATATATTTATACTGGTCATATTATAATAGAATAACAGCAATAATGAATCTTAATTAACTTTTAGATATGGAATGATTTCTAATCAAATATCTTGGTTCTTTGTTAAGTTTGAAGTTTAATTTACTGATCTACAGATAAAGGAAACAGTTTTTGCTGACTTATGGATCACATTTCACCACATAAGTTTAATTTACTGATCTACAGATAGAGGAAACAGTTTTTGCTGACTTATGGATCACATTTCACCACATAAGTTTAATTTACTGATCTACAGATAAAGGAAACAGTTTTTGCTGACTTATGGATCACATTTCACCACATTAGTTTAATTTACTGATCAACAGGTAGAAGAAACAGTTTTTGCTGACTTATGGATCACATTTCACCACATAAGTTTAATTTACTGATCAACAGGTAGAAGAAACAGTTTTTGCTGACTTATGGATCCAATTCACCACATAAGTTCAAATCAAAATCAGGCAAAGCTTAGTAAAAAAACAGTTGTCAGTTCTCAGAAATGAACTTTTCTTTGGTACTCTGATTTCCTTCACCATTCCAAAATGGCATCTGCCGAGAGGGTTTTGTTTACAGACAATGTTTTCCAGTATATTCAAATGAAAACAACTATTGACTTCTTTACTATAAAATTAAGATAAACCATTGAATTTAGCAACAAACTGTTAGTACCACGAATATTGGCGACAGGAGGATACTCTGGTTTCCTTCACCATTCCAAAACAGACTGTCAATATTAGTTGAAGAATTATGACTGGATCTATCGCTATCATAAAACTATAACCTTATCTATTGATGTTTTTTTCTTTTTTGTTTCTTCTATATTTATAACCACAAAATATACACATATACCAAATGAAAACAAGAATTCCATGGATTTAAATGTCTCACCTGGTTAGTTTTTGATTGAGTAGAAAATACATAACTTTATTATTAACTTTCTCATCTTGACACACCCCGCCGCCGCTTATGACGCCAGAAAAGTAACACCTAAGTCTCACCTTAAGGCAATGCCAGGCTTGCCAAAAATAAGAATTTAAAATTTAAAAAAATTTGGGTATGCTTTAAAGATAATTTTAGAAAAAATTACTTCGTTTGCTGGCAAGAGCTGTTAATAAAATAGCCATGGCATCTTCTTTCTCTGAGGGACCTAATGGAAATATAAGAGTAGCATAATCTACAAGAGCATCTAGATGCTCCCTGTCTTCTCGTAAGACACCCTGAAAACAAAAACAAATTTTCAACTGAGTTGAGTAGTGATAAAGTTAGGATGTTATACACAGTAGTAAAGATTCTATCATTAATTTTGAGGCAGTAAGTTTTGGAATTGTAGCAGATCCTAGAGCATCTGGCCAGTGAAAACCACCAACTTTTGGCAAGCAAACTAACACACACACGATCATACATTAAATTTAATTAGAAAAGACTTCAAAACCATGGAATTGTTCAAATGACAAAACCATTGTAACCAGTTGATTTACTTTTAGAGACAGAAAACATTTTTTTAAATCACACACACACACACACACACACACACACACACACACACACACACACACACACACTTTTATTTATCAAACTGATCTGGGGGTATTTAAATGAGCTTTTTTAATTGCAGTGTAACAAAAATGGATGTTTATATAAGTTTGTTTTAGTAAATAATTTGTAAAGTAATCATCTGTAATGGTTGAGATCGCAGAATGATTTGACAAATCAAAGTACTACATGTAATACTTAATGTCACCTGTAACATAGTAATAGCCATATCCATTTGTCCCTTCATCTGATAGGCCTTGGCCAACATAACCTAAAATAAACAACAGAATGAATGAATGAATGAATGAATGAATGAAGGAAGGAAGGAATGAAAGAAGGAATGAAGGAAGGAATAAATGAATGAATGAATGAAAGATGAATGAATAGTTAATGCATGAACACAAAAATGAAGAAACGAAGAAACAAATGAACAGATGAACAAATGAATGACAGTAAAACTTCATTATAATTCTTTTCAATACCATTGCAATCCTGCTAATCACAATATTATTCTAAAGTCCAAAAGTCTACATTTTTGTCTTTCTTGGTAATTACCCCAATTTATTACTAATACATGTATCTTTTTTTAACACGAATATTTGATTGAACAGATGGTGGCAATGAATTGTAATTTTTACTGTACAAAATGTGGCTAAAGAAATGGTGACATCAACCTATTTATAAATGTTGTACTTTGAACAGACAAGGTACACATAGACCTAGCAGAAGAAGTACTAAGTTTAAACCTTCTAAAAACTTTAACAGGTTTTATTTTGTTAGATGTCCTATAAACTTATTTTTGTGGATTTACATGTATGTAAAAGAGTACAAGAAGTTGGCTTAGCAGTCTTATTTTAGGTAATATGTTTTATGTGTACTTCAGGTCATTTATAATTTTTTAATAAATTATTGCAGTTTGATTTATCTAAATGTATAACAAAAACACTCAAGTAAAGTTCCTATTAAATAGGAGAGAAAAAATATGGAAAAATCACTTGTCACCTTAAACATGATACAATTAAATGTAAATGTAAATAACAGAAAAAGCCATACAAAACAAACAGTACCACTTCACTTATTATTAAAAAGAGATTGTATAAATTATTTCAGAATATTTACATTTGTGATGTTTTTGTTCTTTGAAACTTTACTTTAGACCAAATGTATTTATTTAAGCTATAATTGCCACTGATCATGTGACTTACATTTCTTCTCCGATGTACATACATGTGATGCCATACATTGGCTGTTCAAGGGATTGGAAATCCATCTTGTAAACAATATTTTAAAAATATTTCTTAAGGATTAAAAACCCAAAATTAATAGAAATGTTTAAAAACTTAGAAATATAAATATAAACAATTAATTGTCAAGAAGTGTCATTACAGTGCAATAACTTCGATTGCCAGGCCAAGCTAACCAATCATTATGTGCTAGCATGTTATTCAGTTTGCTTGGCATGGAAATTAAATTTATAGCACTATAAATGCCATTTCTTGACAATTCACTGGTTAGTTAATCATGATAAACAATATTGATGTTTTACCTGTGCCTCATGTTTTCGAGCGGTGTTGACGCCCCCTAGTTGTCTCATATCTTTACAATAATGCAATATTTCTTCTAATGACTTGTCTGCTTCTCCAAGGTCAAGGTAACATTTACATTCTCTGTAATTGATAAATACATATACAGTAGTAAAACCTCGTTAAAATGCTCCTTGATAACTTCCCTTTCTACATTACCTATTCTCACCATCTTAAAAATTTACTTCTTCCATGTCTTTTAAAAGGTCTCCCTTAATTTATTACCACACTTACATGTATATAATGACAATATCTAACCATTAATAGTACCTAGTCAGATACATCATGCACATAAAAAAATTAATTTAATGTTTAAATTAGAGAAAATATTCATTGTATAAGTTATCAGAAGATATACATTTGTATAGTTAAGATGATATGATAGCCTGGTTGTTGTTTAACATCACATCAGTAATTTTTAGCTATACATTTCAAGAGCAAGTTTATTAATCTTAAAGGATTAATCTAAGAACACGTTCATATATGTGCAAGGTGTGCAAGTATATATATGTACTGTGATCTGCATTTTACTAGCACACACTATGGGAAATGTTTCTGTTAGGTGCCAGTTCACAGAGTTAGTATGCTGCAAACAAGTATCTCACTTATCAAGTTACATTATCTGGTAAAATGTGAACCAGTAAATACTCTGTCCTCCAAAAGCAGAACCCCAGATTTAGAAGCAATTTCTTAAATTTGATAGATTTATGTATCACCTGACCTCAGTTAAAACCCCAAGAACTCCTGCTCTCAAGGCAGAGATTTTACCACTGAGTAACAAAGGTAGTCCAGATAATATGGGATACATGGTTTAAACTTTACCACTGCTTTGCTGTAATTTGCTTTGCTCCAATTAAGTAAGATGCTGAAGATTTATATAAATGACTAATTTACAAGTACTAACTTAAAAATCAATTCTCTGTTTCCTGGATGAATCTTCTGTGCTCTCTTAACATAGTTCAGAGCTTTTTCAGGTCTACCAGCCTTTAAATATGAATCAACTAAAAATAAATATTTAAAAAATAACATGTTACAAATTGTAATAACAATATACAAACCATCTTTATTTATTCATTTATTGATTTATTTGTTTGTTTATTTAATGTAGTTTATTTTTTTTTAATTTGTAAATATTATTAAGAATGGATACCTTCATTTATGAGAGCAAATACATGTACAAATGTGGATGAGAACCATGATCTGTACATAGTATTTCTTACATACTTAAAAACACAACTAATACAATTTAATAAAAAAAAAACATCTTTCATAGAAAAAATCCATTATTGATGCCTTGATCAAAATCAACTCTTCCAATAGAAATGCTTTGTTCATTAACAAAATGAAAACAACATTTATCTCCTATAAACATATGTACATGTATCTATAAATTTGTACCTTAATTAAATTTTACATGCACACAAGGTTATTTTTACTTATCAGATTTTCTTTCAAATTGTTATGTAGGTACTAGTTAAGACTTATTGAGACTTATTGACATTTTATATGATGATTATAATGTGATTGTATGCCTATAATCCAGCTACATGTTTGCATGCTGACAGTTAGTGGTTTTCACAGATTACACTGTGTTCCTTTATCAGGCAAGAACCTACTGCCAGAGTAATATAAAATAAAAATGAAAAAATCTTGACTGGGACATATAGAATCATTCCAACCAACCAGGTACAAAAACGTGTGTGTGTGTGTGTGTGTGTGTGTGTGTTTGTGTGCGTTACAAAACACCTGTTGACACTACCTATTCCCATGTATGCTGTTATATTCTGTTTGTCCATTCTAAGTACATCTTCATACAACAATACAGCTTTTCTCATATGACTTTTCTCATACAAATTGGAGGCAACCTTCAAAATATCACCAATCTTCATTGTCTGTTCACTTAATGTAGCTCCATGTGAATCTATGGCAAAACCATATCAAATGCTTTCATGAAAAATATTTGATTTCTCCTGTATTCTTTTTAAATCTAATACTAATTAGGTTTGCAATGTGTTGGTGTCATTTATAGGTTTCTATGTTTTGAAAGAAATCTAAACTGCAAATATTTTTTTTAAATAAAAGACCAACTCCCCAAATCATAAATATATTTAATTATTTCTAAACAATTAGAGATTATTGTCATACAAAATTTTGTTTTTAGTATTAAAAACAAAATTCTATAAACTATGTAAAAAAAAAAAAATAAAAAAAAACCCGAAAAGATTAATGCAAAAAGTATAAAACAAATTTACCTTAAGAACACTAAAAATAATAGGATTATAAACTACAAATGTTTATTTTCCCATCTTCCTTTATATTGACTAAATAATTACCATTTTGTGACGTTGTTGGTTTTTCTACTTTTAAAGTATGTTTTTCTTCCTTAACAGACAGTGTTTCTGTCTTCAATGTTGTTGCTACACAAAGATTAATAAATTTAATTATCTGTTTACTAATTGCTTTACTGTATTATTTTTCATGTTTATAGATTATGGACATACTGTTATTTACCAGACAATAAAACTTTTCACACCCTATAAAGATTATAATTTCAGAACAAAGGTAAATCATTCCAAATAGAATACATGTACTACAAAACCAATTTTATATAAATATTGAAAATAAATATTTTTTTCAATTAAAAAAAAATAAATTACCAATCAAGTGTTAAAACATAGAGACTTATAAACTTGCAAACAATTGTTTATTGTGATGAAAATCTTTCTGAAAATGTCATGGCAAAAGTTTTACAACTAGTGTCTAGTGTGTGTCTGTGTGTTTGAGAGAGAGAGAGAGAGAGAGAGAGAGAGAGAGAGAGAGAGAGAGAGAGAGAGAGAGAGAGAGAGAGAATCACCTGCTGGTATCCAACAAGCATATATATCAGCCATGTGCTTTATTTTCTTCACAACAACATCTTCATCTGAAAATTTCTTTTTTCTACAAATAAATGAATACCAAGAAGTTTATATTCAGAGAGAGAGGAGAGTTTTTTTTTTTTTTTTAAATCCAAGGAGCCCAAAAAATTAGTGTAGCCAACTGTTTTAGCCAAGATTTAAAAAAGACAACACTTACTTGTAAGACATGTTGAGAAATTTAATAACATTTTTTTCTGGCATCTGATTGGTTACCTGTTAGTTAAGTGGTACGTTCTGACAAGACAAATTTCTTTTTTAAGAATCGCATATAAGTTTTTGAATGAATGCAACCATGAACATGTTGACAAAGCTACTTATTCAGTCTGTTTTTATTACAGAATTAACAAAACCTGTGCCAGGACTTCGATTTACAGTTAAAAGAGAGAGAGAGAAAGAGAGAGAGAGAGGGGGGGGGGGGGGAGGAGAAAAAACTGAAGAGAATATGAACTTTATTTCATTGGTTTAGGTTATAAACCATGGTAAACTGATATATTGGTATACTGTTTTGCCCAAAAAATAATTAATCATTACACAGACAAAGACTTGATTCAATGCTACATGATATTATAAATATATACCCTTGAAAAATCTGTAGATTTTTAATATTATCTGTGGCTGGTTTATCTTTAAACTTCTTCATAAAGTTGTCCAAAAATATCTAAAAAGTTATAACCATAAATATATTTGTGTCAATTTTCTACCAAAATCATTTCACATTTGAATCAATTGATTAGAAAAATTAGAGTGCATTGAGTCTAGTAACAGCATTATACAGTCATTGAGTCTAGTAACAGCATTATACAGTCATTGAGTCTAGTAACAGCATTATACAGTCATTGAGTCTAGTAACAGCATTATACAGTCATTGAGTTTAGTAACAGCATTATACGGTCATTGAGTCTAGTAACAGCATTATACGGTCATTGAGTCTAGTAACAGCATTATACGGTCATTGAGTCTAGTAACAGCATTATACGGTCATTGAGTCTAGTAACAGCATTATACGGTCATTGAGTCTAGTAACAGCATTATACGGTCATTGAGTCTAGTAACAGCATTATACAGTCATTGAGTCTAGTAACAGCATTATACAGTCATTGAGTCTAGTAACAGCATTATACGGTCATTGAGTCTAGTAACAGCATTATACGGTCATTGAGTTTAGTAACAGCATTATACGGTCATTGAGTCTAGTAACAGCATTATACGGTCATTGAGTCTAGTAACAGCATTATACGGTCATTGAGTCTAGTAACAGCATTATACGGTCATTGAGTCTAGTAACAGCATTATACGGTCATTGAGTCTAGTAACAGCATTATACAGTCATTGAGTCTAGTAACAGCATTATACAGTCATTGAGTCTAGTAACAGCATTATACAGTCATTGAGTCTAGTAACAGCATTATACAGTCATTGAGTCTAGTAACAGCATTATACAGTCATTGAGTCTAGTAACAGCATTATACAGTCATTGAGTCTAGTAACAGCATTATACAGTCATTGAGTCTAGTAACAGCATTATACAGTCATTGAGTCTAGTAACAACATTATACAGTCATTGAGTCTAGTAACAGCATTATACAGTCATTGAGTCTAGTAACAGCATTATACAGTCATTGAGTCTAGTACAGCATTATACAGTCATTGAGTCTAGTAACAGCATTATACAGTCATTGAGTCTAGTAACAGCATTATACAGTCATTGAGTCTAGTAACAGCATTATACAGTCAATGAGTCTAGTAACAGCATTATACAGTCATTGAGTCTAGTAACAGCATTATACAGTCATTGAGTCTAGTAACAGCATTATACAGTCATTGAGTCTAGTAACAGCATTATACAGTCATTGAGTCTAGTAACAGCATTATACAGTCATTGAGTCTAGTAACAGCATTATACAGTCATTGAGTCTAGTAACAGCATTATACAGTCATTGAGTCTAGTAACAGCATTATACAGTCATTGAGTCTAGTAACAGCATTATACAGTCATAAAAGATTTTTTTCACTTACACAGAGCTGGTCAGTTTTGGGATGATGAGACAAAATAATGTGCCTGGACAAATTTGTATTTTACTTTTCAATTAAACAGACTGAATTAACACATCTTTAAAAATGAACATCTAATCCATTAAAAAGGAGAAAATAAAAACCAAAATATCATCATTTTATAAATCATATGATTGTTAACTGAAATCATATCCAAGACACAACTTTATTTTACACGATGCAGAAGAGATTATTTTGTCACATCTTTTCTCTATAGTTTATTGCTGAATCTATATTGTTATATAACAATGAGGTTAGAAACCAATGACACTGATAAAAGTTTAGCAAGTACCTGTTTGAGTACAGCTACAGTTTGCTGACTATCATCATCCCATCTGATCACCATTGTAAATTCTGGTTCTTCACAATGTATATAAAACTTCATAATGTCAATTTATCAATCAATAAATCTGAAATCAAAACAATACAATGTATTTGTCTAAAAAAAAAAAAAGTGTACATCACAAATGATAGAATCAGTCAAATTTAAAATGGACCATATTAAATGTCGCTGATGGAATAGACCAGAATCGGTGTTTAATTTCTTTGTTAAACTCTTTACAAAAAGGAACCTAAGAAGATTTTTGATAAGTTGACTACTAGTGTTATGAAGTACAAATCTTTTAAAGATTTTATACTGAAATGCTTGCAATTTTATTGTTAATGTAGTGGTGTGAGTAGCTCAGTTGGTAGAGCACTCGCCTATAGTGCAAGAAGTCCCGGATTCGATCACGAGTCGGACCCTGCATTTTTCTCCTTCCTCTTACACTAATACAACATTAAAATGATAAAGTATAAATTAAATAGACCATTTGCCAATTAAATGTTCCGAGTCATCGTGAATCATTTATTATTTAGATATTACAATGACGGAGGACAAAACCTCTGAATTTTCGGGTTTTTTCGTACAAAAGCACTGTTTTTACGAAGTGTAATTTCTATGTTTTCATTTTTTTAAAAAGTTTACCAGACAAGCCTAAATACATTTGAGACATTATATGCAAAATAAAATGGTTTAAAAGATGAAAATCTTATTTTAAGCTTTTTGTTTGCCAAGAGAAGTCATGTTTTACCTAACGAAAAAATGTAAGAACTGTCCGGTCAAGTCGTAAAATCTTTATAGAAAATCAATTCATATTTTGGTCAGAATTTTAATTGGCAAATCAACTATTAATGGAGTCTATTTTTACATTCCTTTTTTGAGACTTTATCTGTCACAGAACTGCACAATTTTCATCAGAAACATTCTTAAAGAGCAAAGTTTTTGTCCATTCATTGGCGAAAACATGAACGAAAAGGCAGAATACTAACCAAATATATATATATATATACAGCATCATGCCATATATTTATGAACAAACATAATCAACATCATTCCCGATTTTAAAGGTGCTCAGTATTTTCGGTCATGTTCATGATTTACACTACACCCTATATTGACATAAGTATGTATTTTTAGCTTAGAATTTCCCCTATCCGTGACGTATGTTAAATGATGTCATTGCTGTCTGTTCTCGATACATTCAGTGTCAAAAGCGGAGATGGGGAAAAACTCTGATCTGTCGACACCTGTAAAAGAATTGATTGTGCAAAAATACTTGAGTGGAGAAAAATATTCTGTGATAGCTAGGAATTTAGGTCTTCCCCGGAATACTGTTTATACTGTTGTAAAACATTATTTGGAAAGGGGCTCTATGGAAACACCTTCAAGATATGGCAGGAAGAGAAAGCTTGATGACTGAGATGTGCGACAACTTTTGCTTGTGACAAAAAAGAATCGTGTGCTACCGTTAAAAGACATCACCCATTTATTTAATCAGGGTAGACACTCTATTGTTTCTACAAGGACTGTTCAGCGCCGGTTGTACGAGACTAATACAAACAGAAGGGTCGTTCGGAAGAAAATCAGAATCACTGCAGTAAACCGGAAAAACTGTGTTTCCTGGGCGAGAGTAAAATTAATTTGGACATTAAATAGACACTGGAATAGAGTGATATTTTCTGACGAGTGTAAAGTAATAATTGGGGATAATTGCCGTGTATATGTCTGGAGACAGCCTAACAAAATTTGGTTACCTCAATGTATATGCCCTGGTGCTCAGGTCAAGGTCAGTTTGATGATATGCGCGTGTATAACGTGGAATGGTGTGGGTACCTTGACTGTTGTAAATGGGAATATAAATGCTCAAAAATATATTGAGATATTGGATTCGGAGTTATGACCCGTTATAGCAAGACATTTCGCTCAAAACGACTTTATTTTCCAGGATGACAATGCCCCTGTCCATCGGGCACGTTTAGTCACCGAGTGGAAACAACAAAACAATATAAACTTGATGTTATGGCCTGCACAATCACTGGATGTGAATATTATTGAGAATTGTTGGCTGCTCTTAAAAAATAAGTTAAAATCAAGAACTCCATACATTAATAACGGCGGTGACCTGGAACATGAAATCAGACACATTTGGGAAAATATTCCAGTAATATATATTAAAAACCTTTATTCTGCGATTCCAAGGCGTCTAGTCAAAGTAATTCGTAGCAAAGGTTATATTACCAAATACTGAGGTAAGTGAAACAATTCAAAATTAATATACATTAGTTTTTAGATTGCACACGACTCCCAGACTGCCATGACGTTGATTATGTTTGTTCATAAATATATGGCACGGTGCTGTATATATATATATATATATATATACACAATAGGATACAATAATTCATGTAGTCTTTTGGAAAAACTCTGACACTTTAGTATCACCAATACTGCTTTACTCTAGTGAGGTTTGGGGAGCTTTTTGCACGTATGAACTGAACCGCTTACCTTTAAAAGAAAAAATAATGTACAGGGTCATTAAATACCTATCTCATATCACAGAAAACAAAAACAGTCTATTATATGAAATATTTAGAGAAACAGAAGCCACAAATAAATGGACAATAAGAGTAAAAACCTTTTTAGACCAGTTGGGATTCTCTTATCTTTCCTCAAATCTTGAATTATTAAATAAAAAACTCCCACATGTGAAACAAAGAATACATGATGTTGTTAAACAAGATCAGTTGAATGTTATCAGGTCCTCTCATAAATTAAAAATTTTGAATGAAATAATTCCTTCTACTGTTCAATCTAATTCTACAAACATTTTATGTAATTATACTGATAGATCTACCATAGCTAAATTCAGGTTAAGTGCTCATAATCTTTTTGTAGAAACAGGGAGATATAACAATACCAACTACTTTGATAGATTGTGCAGTTGTTGCACATTAAATGAAGTTGAAGATGAATTACATTTTTTATTTCACTGCCCCCTATATTCAGAAGGTAGATCACTATTTTACTTAAAACTTAATAATTTTTACCCTAATTTCTTTGTTCTACCTTCACATAATAAAATCAAACTTCTGTTTGATAACAATACAAAAAATATTTTGAAAATTACTGCTAACTATATTAGAAATAGTATAATAATAATACCAAAATCTGTTCATTAGAATAAACAATTTCCTTATTATTACCGCCTTGCAGGTTACAGACTCGCTACACTTTTTGTGTATATTGTTTGAAGAGTTTGCATATTTTTGTATTTTTCTCATCTTTCCTTGTAAATATTGTCATTTTATGTTTAATTAGATTGATGACAGTTTATGTTTAATTAGATTGTCATTTTATGTTTAATTAGATTGTCATTTTATGTTTAATTAGATTGCCTTGATCAATTATTGTAATTGTATCCGTGCAATAAATAAATATACAGCCTAAATATATGTGTGTGTGTGTGTGTGTGTGTGTGTGTGTGTGTGTGTGTGTGTGTATGAAAATTAACTAAGTTTTCACTACCATACTCATTATAAAACTATCTAGAAAATAAAATCTTTCAACTTGGATGTGGCATTGGGTAATATCTATACCGAGACCGACTTGAACCCGGGGCCTTCAATTTTGTTGCGGGGCGCTCTGCCGACTGGACTTTCCAGGCCGGTCAACATCAGAAGCCTTATTTGTTTGCTGTTGGAAGCTGTGTTTATGCTGACATCTACATACTACTGCTTGACAATCGTTGGACGATTATGATTAGGCATGACCTACCAGTGTGTACATTCAAAGATTTACTTGTATTTTCACCAGGAACATAATCCGGAAGTTGATTGATCATTGTAATACAAAGAGAACAAAACGAAAAACGGCTAGATTTGCTTTATCACCTGTCACCCGGATTCATTCATGCGTTCGTTCGTTTGTTCTTCCATTCATATTTTCTTTCAAATTTCCAACTTCAAAACAGTTAAATATTTGTAACATCATTATACGACTAGATCTCTCCAAACCAAAAGATCCGACATATTAGATTTTTTTTTCAGTCAACACGGTTTATAATTTTAGTTCGGGTACAAAAGGATGTCTTTCTCGTTCATTCATTCATTCATTCATTCATTCATTCATTCGACTTTCTTTCTTTCTTTCTTTCTTTCTTTCTTTCTTTCTTTCTTTCTTTCTTTCTTTCTTTCTTTCTTTCTTTTCTTGCACTTTTCTTTCTTTATTTATTTATAACAACGAAGAGTAATGGTTTTGACTTGTTTTTAACAGGGATCCGATCTATAATATATCAAAAAGATACCTGTTAAATTTTGATGTGCCAGATGTGCACATTCCGGAAATTCATTTCTCATCAGTGACACTAAGACCGAAAAGTTTGATAGATAAAAAACATAAGCCAAACAGTTGAAAATTAATGAATCTAAAGTTTCAAAATTTTATGATCCATATCCAGCTAAGGAATACTAACTATCTACGTCCCTGGTTTAACAACGATAATTTTAATTAAATATCTACACCCGCAATTTGTTTAATAAATCAAGCTACCTAATTAAATGTAACCGACAGTCTTAATTAGCATCTTATTGAATTGATGAGTAATGGAAGCAAATTATATACCCTGTTACTCTGACGAAAATATATTCTACGCGAATCACCTATCATGGAGTCATAAATATCATTAATTATTGAGGTATGAACTATTTACCAGTTACGATTAAATAAATAGACCACCCCTATCCTAACACGTTAATAACAGACTGTAAAACATACGGTAGTCTGTTCAGAATATGTATAGATGATGAAACCCCCTCAAACTAGTAAATTATCACGTGGTATTCCTAGGAAAATCATGACAATATCAATTAATTTTCATCAATTAACTTGTTCGAGTGCTGATTAATATGTTGTTACAATGAACCTCGTATGTAAAGGATTGAATTCTGACGGACATATTGCATTATTTTTCAACACAACCCCTTCAGTATCTATACACTTCTGAAAGCAAAGTTTAAAAGCCTCATTGCCACTTTTAAAGAAGTATTACTATTTTCATGTCCTCTACTTTATGTATAACGTCATCATTAGTGATTTCTGCCGATATTTTTGTGGGCCAACGTCATCATCGGACTAAACTTGGTTTTTGGAACTTTAAATTCATTAATTTCCAACTGTTTGGCTTATGCTTTTTATTATCAAACTTTTCGGTCTTAGTGTCACTGATGAGGAATGAATTTCCGAAATTTGCACATCTGGCACATCAAAATTCAACTGGTATTTGTGTTTTATATTTACCAGAAATGGTCTAAATTAGTTAAACGTCTGAAGGGGAACGAGGCGGATGCTCAAGCAATTTAAACCCGCAATCGTTGATGGAAGCAATGCCGATGACAGATTTGTGAATATAGGCATGTTGTTGGTTATGGCGGAACAACACATTTTTACTGATTTTTCCGAGTCGCTTTAGTTTAATATTTTCCTGTAACTGCCTCAGAAAAAATCTCGGGTTTTTAAATTGAAATTATTTATATCCTACACACTGCCGCCGGCATGAAGTGTGTTAGGGTCAGAGGAATTTCGGGCTACGTACCCTCATAAAAAAAACACAGACACAAACATAATTAATTTTATTACAAAATGCACAATTGTAAGACTTCAGAACATCAAGAGAACAACACTAACATTTCAGTAGTGACATCTTACACATATGGATGAAGAAAACGCTGAAGCCATATTGATTGGCCAGTAAAACAGTCACGTGTTTTATCTGTTTTTATCACGTAATATATTTCACATCCATCGATGGCGATTTCACACTCTAGAGGCAAATTCCATCTCATTCGTTTTTCCATACTATCCCTTAAAATAAATAAATAAATTTGAGAGAAAGAGAGTTTTTTGATGCCGTTATTTGGTGTTATATTGTTGTGCTAAGATAATTAAAATAATAAATAAATATTGAAATTAAAACTAGTAAAGTTGGTTCAAATGATCGAACACCCTCATATTTTAATCTTGTTTAACTTGCCTTGGTTTAACTTTTTGCAGTTGAACACCAGGAAAATACCAAGACATAGTGTTATGCCAAAAGCAATATTAGATCTGACTCAGATTCTTGATAAAAAAAGAGGTTGTCATATCATCTGTAAGCACTAACAACGGCGTGTACTGTGTAATAAGACTATATTCAATTTTTTGATGTAAAAATTGACAATGTATTCATATCACTGAAATATCAGAAAGGAGAGCAGAGGAGAAATGAAAGAAGTAAAACCTGCTGTTAATCCCAAAGTTGTTCATGTTCGATAGGTCCCGGGAGCCTATCTGAGGCAAAGGTGACAAGAATGAATTAGGTGCACATGCAGCTAGAAATTATCACCACCTCCCACCACCACCAACACCGCCATCATTGCAATAAGCTTGTCACATGTATATTTCTGTTGCTTTTGTACAAACATCAAAATATTTAAATCGATTCATCAACACACATTGGATCCCACAATTGAGTGGATGTACAGATTTGGTCCTACCATTATTTACAATGTACAACATTGCAGTCCCTCCTCAGAACATGTACACCTCACACATACTTACAATGTACAACATTGCAGTCCCTCCTCAGAACATGTACACCTCACACAGTCAGCTGACTTCATCTCCGACCCTGGGAATAACTTCAGTCGTACTGTTTTCTTTTCCTTGGTTACATATATGTACTCACAGAATTGTAAAACTCTACCAAAATCTAAAATAAAAATATTTTATACATATTAATGTAAAGCTTTTTATGCTTAAAGCTTGAAACTATATAGGTCTACAAGTACAGCATGGAAAACGGGACTAGTTTTGTGTATATACGCTAATGCTAGAGAGTTTCTGTACCAAAATGTAAATTTGAACATTCCTTTATTCTCTAGGATTGGTTATAAGTATTTCGTTTTGACACTCGTAACAAACTACATGTATGTATTCAATAAACAGGGGTTTTTATTGGATGCTTGTATCATAGATTAAAATTTAGAGCTTTATAATTACTAATTGAACTTAACACTTTATAACGTTTGTGTGGAAATTTCATTGCAGATTAAAATAAAATGACATTTTTATCGTTTCACAATAATAACGTTATTCAAAAAATTTGCAACGTAAGCCATCTAAACATATTGGCTTATAACAGTAACGATAGAATACACAAATCACGGGCGGATATTATTAAAATCCAAAGAAATATCGGCAGATATCACTAACGCTAGTAAAATCCACAAAAAATATCGGCGGATATCACTCACGCTCCTAACATCCACAGAAATATGGCGGATATCACTAACGCTAGTAAAATCTACAGAAATATCGTCAGATATCACTAAGGTTTGTCCACAGAAATATCGTCTCATATCACTAACGCTGGTCCACAGAAATATCGGCAGAAATCACTAACGTTGGTCCACAGAAATATCGTCGGATATCACTAACGTTGGTCCACAGAAATATCGGCAGATATCACTAACGCTGGTCCACAGAAATATCGTCGGATATCACTAACGCTGGTCCACAGAAATATCGGCAGATATCACTAACGCTGGTCCACAGAAATATCGTCAGATATCACTTACGCTGGTCCACAGAAATATCGTCGGATATCACTAACGCTGGTCCACAGAAATATCGGCAGATATCACTAACGCTGGTCCACAGAAATATCGGCAGATATGAATAAAGCTATTAAAACGTAATGTTTTATGATGTAATATGCATGCAGAAGAATGAAATCTTACTTGTGATCTCTTGTTGAAACGATTTATGCCAGCATCCACAATTAACTAGATGCAAAAATCCAAAAATCACCAAAATTAATGTAAAATATTTCATTTTCAAAAATGATGTGTATTTGGCCTCTTATTTCAATGTTTTTATAATTTACTTTTAATGAACTTCTTGTTTAAATATATGATGCAGAGGATAATAAATGATGTTGTTTTTTTTCAATTAACACTTTTAAATGAGCTCGGAGTAAAATGTGACATTTACAAATGACTTGAACCCTTTTATGTTTTGGTTTGACCGCTGTACCTTGGTTAATTATACAGTAACAGTTATTTAAGATGTTGATATATTTAATCAGGTCAAAAGAAAAACCTTACTGATGGAGAGGCAAGTTGTTTAATGTATTTGATGTAGCCCAAGGTAATGTTTCTAGCTTCACATAAAAATAATAATTACCGGCTTTGTGCGTGAGAGAGAGAGGTCATTGAATGTTAAAGATTTAAACAAAATTACATAAATATAATATTATGTTTGGTACCCTTCAAAAGTCGGGACTCTTATAATATTTGTATACAGTGCCTGTGTCCTTTGTATGTAATTTTTTTGTAATATAGATTCAACAGGCCCGGGCATTCGTTGATTAGTGACGTCACTTTGCCATGATAACAAATAAAACTTAAGATGTCCAAATTTATACCTGACTACCCAGGTTTCAATGTTTTTACTTTGTTTTTAGGTTATGATTTGGACATTTACTTGTTTGTTTGTGTTTGATTTGTTTTCGGGATTGTGATTTGGACATGGATCAGTATATTTTTGTTTGGTTTGTTCTGGGTTGTGATTTGGACATGGATCGGTATATTTTTGTTTGATTTGTTTTTGGGTTGAGATTTGGACATGGATCGGCTTATTTTTGTTTGGTTTGTTTTCGGTTGTGATTTGGACATGGATCGGCATATTTTTGTTTGGTTTGTTTTGGGTTGTAATTTGGACATGGATCGGTATATTTTTGTTTGGTTTGTTTTGGGTTGTGATTTGGACATGGATCGGTATATTTTTGTTTGGTTTGTTTTGGGTTGTGATTTTGACATGGATCGGTATATTTTTGTTTGGTTTGTTTTGGGTTGTGATTTGGACATGGACCGTTATATTTTTGTTTGGTTTGTTTTGGGTTGTGATTTGGACATGGATCGGTATATTTTTGTTTGGTTTGTTTTGGGTTGTGATTTGGACATGGATCGGTATATTTTTGTTTGGTTTGTTTTGGGTTGTGATTTGGACATGGATCGGTATATTTTTGTTTGGGTTTGTTTTGGGTTGTGATTTGGACATGGACAGGTATATTTATTTATTTATTAAATGTTTCATTTCGTTGAAAATTTCAATTTGACCGATTGAACAACCAGTGTTTTATGCTTTCCCGTTTTGCCATTATCAATAGATGGCTATCAAGATAGGGATAACTAGAAAACCCCGAAATCGAAGTACAGACATTAACCTGTACAGAGAGAGAGAGAGAGAGAGAGAGAGAGAGAGAGAGAGAGAGAGAGAGAGAGAGAGAGAGAGAGAGAGAGAGATGTGGTTCTGACTCATCAAACTGATTGTCAATTATTTGGCTAATATGGCTATTACATGTAATCAACATCTGAATCTGGACAATGTTGACGTTTACGAAAATTAAATTATTACAAGTATAATAAAACTGATATAGAAGTTTAAATGTTGATGACATGACATGACATGACAAATAAATGTCACTGCGTCCTTTTAAAACTTCATGAGTTAGTTTTATAAATGTTTTTAGAATTCTGTCATATATCAGTAAAATAGACCGGTGGCCTGTGTATATATAATATTAAAATGTATCACTTTGTTCGACCAGAGTAACAAATAAATTGTGCTTTAGAGAGCATTGACGGGGATTTGAAGTCTAGTCAGACAGTTTCACACGCACAATGTGATAATTGCGATAAAAGTGTTTAATAATCCAAGTGGGGAGATACACACCAATTGATTTTATACGGCCATTAGATTTTGTTCCAAGTGGGGAGATACACACCAATTGATTTTATATGACCATTAGATTTTGTTCCAAGTGGGTAGATACACACCAATTGATTTTATATGACCATTAGATTTTGTTCCAAGTGAGGAGATCCAAACCAATTGATTTTATATGGCCATTAGATTTTGTTCCAAGTGGGGAGAGCCACACCAGTTGATTTTATATGGCCATTAGATTTTGTTGCAAGTGAGGAGATCCACACCAATTGATTTTATATGGCCATTAGATTTTGTTCCAAGTGGGGAGATACACACCAATTGATTTTATATGACCATTATATTTTGTTCCAAGTGGGGAGATACACACCAATTGATTTTATATAACTATTAGATTTTGTTCCAAGTGAGGAGATCCAAACTAATTGATTTTATATGGCCATTAGATTTTGTTCCAAGTGGGGAGATACACACCAGTTGATTTCATATGGCCATTAGATTTTGTTCCAAGTGAGGAGATCCACACCAGTTGATTTTATATGACCATTAGATTTTGTTCCAAGTGGGTAGATACACACCAATTGATTTTATATGACAATTATATTTTTTTCCAAGTGAGGAGATCCAAACTAATTAATTTTATATGACCATTAGATTTTGTTCCAAGTGGGTAGATACACACCAATTGATTTTATATGACAATTATATTTTTTTCCAAGTGGGGAGATTCAAACAGCAGGATATCATTTGGCCATTATGTCTGAATAAGATCCACAGTGGAGGGGTCCACACCACCCGATCTTATCTGACCAATTGTTTTAGATGTTTCGGGTGGGGAGGTCAACACAAGTTGATCTTACCTGACCATTATATTTTTAGATGTTTCGGGTTGGGAGGTCAACACCACTAAATTTTAAATTTATGTCGTATTGCTTTGTTTGTTTTTATATTGTTTACTTGTTTTCTCTGCCTTGTGTTAAATAACCTTCTCTTTGTAATGATTCTTATTTCATTTAAAGTTTATATAATCTTTCAATCAGTCTAAAGTACAATTAATGGATTAAACGTGAGAGTTCTGAAATTAATTAGATAACTACGGATGTAGATAGTGACGATTTAACAATGTTTCAAGATTTGGTGATTCTTTGCTTTTATTTCCTCACTTGATCCAAAGAATTAGATTAGACATGACTCTGTAGAATTAACTATCCGTCTTGCATCTTTATAAACTTGTTAATATCATATTATGTTATATCTGTATAACTATTGGATAAAATGTGATGGCAATTTGCAATAAATATTCCAGTAAATTGCACACATAAATACATGTAGTTTATGTTTCCTTCGGCCATATAAACAGAAAAAGTAAAAGGTCTTCTTCAACTTATAACTGACCCAAGACACCGTGTCTTACATCTAGCATCCTTCTTGCTTGTAGTTTCGGAATGATGAAACATTTAGCTGTGGACCCTATTGGCAATCTATACAGGGAAAATGCCTAAGTCAAATTGTGTTTCAGTTTTGATTTTTGAAACCGTGCGCGGACTAAAAAAATGGATTACTATTCGTAAGATATATATTTCATTATTTCATCACTTCGAGTGTATGCCATTTTAAACAATTTTGTCACTCCACCTGCGCGCGAAAACATGTTTAATGAATCAATGCTCAGGCCTGGTTGAGGTTTTCTATAATAGTGTGCCTTCTATAAATTAAACATTTTATACAGTAAACATAGAAGGGCTAGCTAGGCCTTAGATATTACGTTATATGTGGTATCTTTGGGACAAACAGTTTCAATGTTTCAAAGTTAAGGGGATCCGAATTGGTAACATTAAGTGGAGCCTATGATCATCTCCGATGAACATACAAAAGGCATTTAATATTTTGTATGTAGTATACATAAAACAAAAAGACGTCTTTAACTCATAAAACCCTTGTCTGTTGACCCTTTAATAAAGGGTTTTTTCTGTAGAACGACCTTTATGATTTGATTGAAAGTCATGTCAGACAAGCATGCAATAGCCTGACAATATGAAGTCAGAACAAGACGTATAAAATAGGGAACATTCTTAGATGTCGCACCCCTTACAAGAGACAACCAAAAGCCAGGTCTTAGTGGGGATCAAATCGAAACTGTAGAGGGATCCCTTTATTAATCTGATGAGCAACACAACAACTTAGCCTTAAGTATTTTTGACATGGCATTCTTAGATTCTTAATTTATTTGTGTGATTAATTTGTTTTATAATAATAAGTGTCTTCCAACCATTTTGACCATAAAATAAAAAGATTAGAATAGGAAAAATATGTTTTATTATCATCAAAGAACTGTTCAAATTATATAAATAGAAAACTAAATACGGTATTTCTAATGGTAAAAATTATGCTGAAGATGACGATAGAAATTAAATGATAACAAATATATATATATATATATATATATATATATATATATATATATATATATATATATATATATATATATAGATATAGATAGTGTAATATAATGTTACTTATAACATGTTCCATACTACTTAATACAATCAAATATCTAGCTTATATACAATGTATGTATGATATCTTTACGACACACCTTTGCTCTTTATGCAAGAGTTATCTTTTCATATTTCACTTTTGGCATATTTTTATTTTATCTGTCAAGATATTTCGTTATTTTTAAGAAAAGAACCTTTCTACATTTCAATTAACAAGTTAACGCTTTTGGTCTTTTGAGCCTAAAATGGAAATTACAAATTCATGCGCGTAACTTAACGAGATCTGATTGATCTACTGTAAGTTGTCCTGCTTGATTGAAGCATAGTGCAATATAAATCTCAGCGAAAATTCCTAAACAGTTATAATAGCCATAAACAGGATGAGCCTCTTTACACTTCGATGTTTTAAAGAGCTAAATAATAACTTTCCCGTTTAGTAAATAATCAAACCTCATTCCATGTTTCAATCGTTTCCTAAATAAATCATTATTTAAGAATATTACAGGCATGTTAAAATTCGCCCATTGTACCCAACAACAATAAATTTTCAAACATCCCAGGTGAAGACGTTATTCCCTGTTGGGCGACACTCCTTTCATGACTGAACTGCTTTACTAAACTTGACATCAACATTCCACGAACCATTGAGCCGAAAAGTTCCGGGTCTTCTGCTGCGACATTAGTGTGTCCATGTTGAGGAGTATTTCCGTTTCCGTTTCCATTTCCGTTTCCATTTCCATTTTGCTGATGGCGGAAGTACAGAAGTTGTCTGATCATCCTTCGGGTTTCTCGGACCACATTGACGTTTTCACCGGAGTAGCAATCCGTCTGATTGTTGGATTTCAGAACAATCATTGCTTCACAACCATCCATTATAACTTCACATTCGGGTGGTGGCGCCGCCATCGGCATTTTGCTGTAAAAATAACCAATAGAACATAAACATCACCGATAAATACACAGCAAAAGAAAATATTGTTGAAATATTCTACTTTTATTTTGGGTGTTTTGCTTCCACTGGCATTTTACTTTTAAAAAGGCGCGTGACTGATTGACCTTACAGCTTAAAAAGTTCGGGTCTTGAGATCCGTAGGGGGGGGGGGTTGGGAGGGGGGCTTGTGAAGGATTTAAGTAAAAAAAAAATATGGAGAACGCCAAGTATGGCATTTATTTTCTCATGGCTATAATTCATCTAGCTGATGAATAAATGCAAGAAGATTTGCTAGTAAATTATTTTAAAAATGGACTTGTGTTCAATTTGAATACGTTTTCCGAGAGCCTAATACATTCCGACCTGATAAGCCAGTGGAGCGGAATGTGGAATTGACTCCAACATATTGTATGTTTAGTATTACTAGCATTATACTGGACTCTGTAACATATTTTAAACATTTGGGAACACATGTAGTTATTGATTATTTTTTATAACAAATGTTCAGGGTGTAATGTTTCAGATTTTGATAAGTCAATTTCCCTTTCCTTAAGCACACAAGGACTTGTAAATGTATTTCTTTGTCATTTCCAAAAGATACATCTTTGTTTTCTGGACCATTTCTTTCAATGTTTTATGAACTTGAAAAAAATATTTATTTATTTATTATTTATTTATTTATCTATCTATTTATTTATTTATTTATTTAATTTTTTATTTATCCATTTGTTGTTGATTGATTGATTTATTTATTAGTTTGATGTTTATTTACCGGTATTTATTTATTTATTCTTTTTATTTGTCTTACCCGCAGCAGCTTAGTCCATAATCTGTACATCTACACGACTTACAGTCTAGCGTATCAAATGATGACCCTGGTAGGACCTTGAGCATCAGAGTGTCATTGTTTTGTCGGACAGGGTACTCACAGTAAGCACGGAGTGATCCAAAAGCTAAAAAAAATACAGTGTAGAATGTGATACAATTAATTGTAAATGGAATTTGAGTTGAGTTGAATTGAGTAATGGTGTTTAACATCCGATTCAAGAATATTTCACTTATATGGAGACGTCGCCAGCTATAGGCAAAAGTGCAGAAATTGTGCCTGTGCGTTGCATTATAAAAAAGGTTCTTTCTTGTTTATTTTAAGTTCCCATCCGTCGATATGCCGAGTGCTTGGCTAAGAAACAGTCACTACCCACTTTCAAGTCTTGAGTCAGACCCGGTCGGGGCTCGAACCCACGACCTCCCACTTACGTATGCCTTCATGGTGTTATTAGAAACTTCCTTCGTAAGCTACATCAGGGCTCGATGATATATGTTAATTAGAGAGTATCGAGCATTTCAAACAATGACATATTTGGCACAGAAGGTATATATAAAATTAATTTTGAAAATGACATATTTGGCACAAGATCTAAAGCTTCCAATACATCACTGACCACTGACTGACCACTTATCTTGACCTACTCTCTGACAATTAGGTGTGAATACCCTAGGGTTAAATGAACCTTGGAAAACACGTGACGCTGTAAAGATTTAGATAAATATACTTAATTTGTAAAATTCGGTATGTAATGGATCTTTAAAATATATACTAATATGTCGCTCTCGGTTACTTTTTTGTATAAGTGTCATGTGACATTTTTGAATTTGTGTAAAATAATGCAATTCAAAAGTGGCCGACATGACATAAGCATACTCGTGTACTACCAGACTTCAGAAGTAAACATTGAAAAGTCATATTTCTTAAAAAATTTGAATACATAAAACTTTTGAATTATAACACGGGATATAAAGGCAAATATTTAAGATATTGTATTACTTATAGTAATAATAATGAGTTTTTTTATTCACACACACACACGCACACACACACACGAAGTACGTCAATATTAACTATGTAATAACTAAGATAAAACACTTCATATACCGATTACTGAGTACTTCATCACAATATATTTCCTTTCACGTGCCAAGAAGAGTGCAATATGTTCAATTTTTCGTTTTTTAAAATATTTCATTCGTTTATTAGTATCACTTATTTATTTATTTATTTATTTATTTATTTATTTATTTATTTGACAAAATGCATTTTCTCCATTTTTTGTGTTTTGATGATGCTTGTTGTAAACAGTCAGTCTATATTTCATCTAGTGTTAGTCTGCTGTTGTTTCTCTTTATTTAGACCATTTTATCCTTTAAAAATTGAAAATATTAACCGTGTTAGGAAATGTTTACATCAGATCAAAAGAAGATTGAAATGTTGAGCTAAAAATTTGTAATTAATTCTATGCAATGCTTTAAAAAAATATCGAGACATTTTTGACTGAAAAAGCTTTACATCTGCCTTTAGTATCACTACTCTAGAATTAAAAGGAATCGTAATTAAGTTAATACAAATTTTAAAGTTGTAGGGCGGATGCGATAATGTTTTTTTAAATATATATAACATATGCACAACGAGCTGAATTTAAAACGTCACATACCAACAGTCCAATTCTCACTTTTATTTAATACAATTTGGACGGTAATTAATTTTTGGGCCGATTTCTGTCAAGTCATGTGTAATGAAGCATTTTTTGAATTGTAATGCTTAATGTCATGAAGCATTTTTTAAAAATGCTTTATGACATGTATTGAGTATTTTGTTTTTTATTTTGCCTAATAACACTTTAAGCATGTATTATGCATGCAATGAATTCGAAACTTTACAATATTTCTCACTAAAGTGTACTTAAACATACGATATAATTATAGCATACCTACCAGTTTTATCGTATTTCACTTCTGTAAACGTGCATCCATGGACGAATTTCACAATCCCAACAATTGAAATATAAATCAAAAACTTCATTTTAAATCGAAAGTTTTTTAAATCTCGAAAATACCTTCAGCTTCAACTCAATGTGCAGTCCACATGAAATATGCAGTGACCTAACTCAATGGTCATCTACTACATCAGCAATTAAAACTGTCACGCCTTATATTCTCGGATACTGGACATTTGAAAGATGATGCCCCTAGATGACCAATGTCCAGTTTTTGATATATTGTTAGTTATTAATTCATTAACCTTTCTTACTTAAAGGCGACAAGTTTAAATCATAGAGGTATCATCATACCACAGGCCGTAACATGTGGAAAATAAATAAATAAATAAATAAATAAATAAAATTAATAGAAATAAATAAATGGATTATTATAAAGTCACCATGTCTTAACTATTCTGATTTATTATTTGTATTTGTATAAACATGGGTGACGTGGAATGTGGATTTTTTAAATTCGCGATCAAAACAATATAAAAAAAATAAATACAAAGGCATTTGTTTGAATTGATGTCAAAATTATTTGTAAGTGTATAAAATCTAATTTAATTCTTCCGAAAGTAATAACAGTTAACGCTGAACCCGAGCTATGAAAAACATATTACATTCTGTAGCGTTAATCATAGATTAGTTAACTTTATCCTAGATTAACTTATTAATGTGACTTAAGCAACAAATTTTTAGGATCTTAATTAGATTTGTAATAACCCGAAGTTAACAATCTATATAATAGCAGCTTGTTTTAGGGAAGAGAGAACCCGTAGTGAGAAGTTCTACAATACCGTATTAACTTTGAAAGAAATACACCATACGCAGGAGCAGGGACATCGCTGCATTGGAACGGAAATAGACAATAGAAATATGTAGTCATCAAGTTTGTCAAATTTTTTCTTGAATTTTCAAGCCTAAGTTAATCAAAGCCTACAATAAGCTTAATGACCGTTATTATCATGATTTTGTTGATTAGTTAGAAGTCGTTGTAGCCAAACTTTACCTTGACATGTTTCATGCTCCATAGTTTTATGTTCCTTTCATTCTCAAATTTGAGTTCGCACGTAGTTGGTACCATGTTGTATTACCGGTGTAGCTGACAAGGCAAGAAGTCCTTGCCCTTTCGGAGCACCCGGCTTTATTTCCCTGGTAGAAGTTTACGTATTTAACTTAATTTGCCAGTTTTCAAGGTTATTACTTTGCTTTTTGGAATTGTAATTTGAACATGGATCGGAATGTGTGTTTTTAATTATAATGTTGGTCTCAATTTAAAACAAAAGGCCATGATTCTACAATGTGTATAGTGTATAATGTATCTATGACTTTGTGATAGGTGAGTATAATGTATGATGTATTGTTTTTGTTGGCTTCGTCGTTGCAGGCTTTTCTTTTGGTGGAATCCTGGCGTATCTGCATGAGACATTGAAATAGGTATTAGTAAGTTTTATTCACCAATTGTTCACAAACCAATCAATATCTATACTAAATAATAAAAGTCACGGGGTATTTTCATGAAATTTTTGAAACGATGATCATGAACAACTACAAATTACTGATACTAGGTGAAACAAATTCTAAACATCTAACCAAAGAACCAACCACCGTAAACTATTGTTTACAAATAATTGAAAAAGAATGGTAAATATCCACAATTTCTCTGTAACTGGCGTCATCACGATAATTGTCAAATGCTGCAATAATACTGTTAAAGAATAGCATTCAAATTACTTTTGCAGATAATAAAAAAATGAAAATAGTTGCATTACTTTATAATTCAAAATTTGTGGGTTTTTAAAAGGAAAGACAAAAATTAATCTCTATAATGATCAATTCTTTTCCTAGTACAATTAATACAATACCTTTATTCAAAACGATTATTGAACGAAGCATTTGCCGTAATACCTCATCAATAAGGTCAAAACGCCTTATAACATAAAAGTATCTGTAAGCGAAATGAAGATAAAAATAAAAGAATATTTATTTTTTTATTTATCCTTGCATCATCTGTAATAAGTTTTGTATACCGCCTCCCATATTGATTTCAGATCCTCCCCCTCCCATCATTCCTCCAAACTGATTTAAAGCTCCCATCCCCTGAAAATTCGCTAAACCACCCAAACCAGATAGTGAATTCAGTAAATTTCTGCTCGAGCCTTCCACTTCTACTTCCTTTCCCATCTTCTTTTGTTGCATCCGCCTTTGTTTGATCATGCGCCGTAA
Source organism: Tegillarca granosa (assembly GCA_029721355.1). Lineage (NCBI taxonomy): Eukaryota > Metazoa > Mollusca > Bivalvia > Arcoida > Arcidae > Tegillarca > Tegillarca granosa. Next base: position 39,934,208 of record CM056606.1, on the reverse strand, counting down.
TGTTCTTTGTTTTTCCATCCGGGGCGACACCTTGCGGACTGGCTGGATTGGACGTTTGGTAAAGCAATCTAAGTATATATTAGCTTTTAGTACTATTAACGGTTCACAACCATTAGACACGACTTTACAATCATCAGGAACCCAGAACATACGGGAATTGATTCCAATTCTGAAAAAGATAAACCATTCAGTCATTGTAGAAGAATTTCATTCACCATACCAAGAAAACGTGCTTCAGCATATTCTTGAGAGAAGTTGAACTTAAATAGACATTTTGGAAAAGCGATTTTTTAGATTTTGCTTTTCAACGAATAAATATAAAATTGAATTTAAGAAGCAAGCGAAATAATTTTTCTAGGGTGTGTATGGGGTTACAACTAAACAACATACAAATTGGGTTCTACAGCAATATCGAATAATAATTTTCTTTTTTTTCTTTTATTTTCATTAAAATAAGTGACAATAATTAAAACTATTGCAATTATAAATATTCTCAGTTTTATAGATATCATTTGTAATACAGATACGATTTGTAACATTGATTGTTACGGTGTGCCTGTAATAAGTAAAACATAAGATAAATTTATTTAAAACTAAGGTCTGTTCCCTCATGCAAAGCATTCCTTAGCTGGATTTGGATTTATATAATTTTGGAACTTTAGATTCATTAATTTCAAAATTTTTGGTTTATGTTTTTATCTATCAAACTTTTAGGTCTTAGTGTCACTGATGAGGAATGAATTTCCGAAATGTGCACATCTGGCACATCAAAATTTAACTGGTATTCTTTTTATATATTTAAACATTGGTTTTAAGTTCCAATCAGGTTTTGTTCACTCAAATTAAATAACCATTTTTAGGATGTCAAGAAAATAAAAATATACAGAAAAATTATAGTGTTTTACCGAGCCATTTCGACATTTAACAAGCAAATCAGATTAGATTGCTGTTAAAATCGATGCTCTGAACTTAAATACATATTATGTTATGACTAGCCTTGACATAAGTGAAAAATTCCTAATAACCTTTGTTTGAGTTCATATTTGGCAGGGTCATATTGTTTGGAGTCATATTTCTTCATGTCGATTTTACACTTTATTTAAATATATTTGCTGTATAAATAACGTATTCATTGGTATAACATTGCACATATTTAAACATATAAAGTTCACATGTCCCAAAGTGCGCGCTTCATCAAAAGTCCAGTGAACTGCAATGACCAGACAAGTTTTTCACCGTAGCTGGACGATATAGATTTATTGTGGTGAAACTTCTTTGGAAGTGCTCTGACATACTGACAAACAGGGTGACCCACTTATCATCATTTTTCTTTTAAACTTTTGATGTTTATATTATAACAGAGATTGTCAGAATAATTGATTTGAGACGTCGTTAGTGACTGAAGTCAATGTAAACAACATATAAATTCTATATTCTCCCAGAAACATTTAACACCATCACCATCAACATCACCATCAACATCATCATCATCATCGTTCTTGTATGGTTAAATTTTTAGTGTAAAAGCATAGGTTAGCGATGTTTCAAAAAAAATGAACTTTCTCTCTCAAAATAGTGCACGCCTTGTAAGCTATTTGACATGGACATTTCATAAAGGGTCTAACTAGATGAAAAATTTAAAAAAAACAAAAAAACACTAAGCTTTTTGGCTTACAAATTCGTTGTAAATCACCGTTATATACATAAATTAAGATAATCTCTTACAAAGTAAAATGGTTCTAGATGAATTTTAAAGCTGAAAATTTATTGATCACATCGTTGCATTAAAAAAAAAGAAAATACAGATTTTTTTTATAAATAAAGTTACATTTTCACAACTGGATTTTATGTCAATGGCTTGTTACTTAAAAACTTTCTAGGGATAATTCGATCAATGCCTTTGAATTTTCGACAAATAATTGTCATTAAACTTTCTTTTAAATTACGAGGATGTGTTAGTTGTTTTTTTTTTTAAAGTATACAATGAATGATTACATAAAATAATAAAATTCTTGGTAAAATAGCTTGTCCAAATAAACCATCCATACACATCTTTATGTATTATACAAATATAAATGGCATTAATATATACGTACCCACAACATTTAAATCCCTGATCGGAACAGAAACACTCCATACAGTCACGTGTTTCAAATCTAGATCCGGGCATTATTTGTAATGTAACTGTGTTGTTATTCTCGTCCACATGGTATTCACAGAATCGTCTTAAAGTTCCAAATTCTGGAATAAAAGAGAAAATAACTGAAATGAATCTGAAAAATTTTAATTGTTGAGGTTACTTAGAAATCGCAGAGAGAGAGAGAGAGAGAGAGAGAGAGAGAGAGAGAGAGAGAGAGAGAGAGAGCACAAATGAAACAAACTACTTAAATAAAAACAAACCAAATTCACAAATTTATCTCTGATCTCTGATTTTATAACTTCCAAAATGACAAGCTATTTGGCAACAGAAATTAAATTTTCAAAAGTATGTACATGTATCTTCCGAGTAATAGTAAATAGTTCTGACAATAAATGATTTTTAGCTATATCTATTGCATCTTTTTACATCGATTTCTTGTTCAAATGTCAGAAAATGTGATTTGCATATTAATTTATTGACCTTTATTAATTAAATTTCTTTTTTTTTTCAAAATTTGTTCTATGTACAGGAAAAACTCGTAAGAAGTTTTTTTCATTTAGAAATAGAATTTGGTTAGGTCATTTAGTATTTAATTCAATCTTACTGTTATTTTTATGATTAGAGTTTTGAATGAAAAAAGTTTAGACAAACACCATGTGACAAGCAATAATGGAAAAATAGTGGTTCTGTTGTAAAGATTTAACCCATGTTTGGCCACACATTTTCAACAAGTGGTCACATAGACATTCAAACCAACAGCCAATGAGACATTACAATATTAATCAATCAATTAATTAATTTTTTGACAATTCCGTTATAATAATATATTCTGTAAGTATCGGTTTTTACTTTCATCTTTAACTCAGCTCATCTGTCAAACTTAAGGCTAAATGACAAACTTCTAAAACTTGATTCTGTTGAAGCTTCAATGGCGAACAACTTCTCAAAATTAACCAAAATTATCAAGAATTTTAAATGACATAATTATATATTTTTGTTCGGTAAAGCTGTTATTCAAGAATTAGAATAATGAATGATATAATTATTTTAAAAAAGGTAACTTGGCAGTCTGACAAGAATGGCATGAAATATGTATTAACATATAACCCCCTCTCTCTCTCTCTCTCTCTCTCTCATATTTGATGTATCAACGTTTACATACAGAAGTCAACGCTTGATTTTCAAATCACAAAAGAATACTATCACATTTAGTACTGTGATGTGCTACTTTTGAATATTAATTGAATAGAAGTTAATCAAAAGGAGCACATGATAATCGCTATTTTTGAATTGCATTATTTTATAAAATTTAAAAGTAGCACAATACAGTACTATATACATAGCATTCGAACATATATTTATCATTATAAACTATCCTTTGATTCAAAAGGGCGTTAAAATGGCCGTCAAAATACGGTTACGAAAATGTCATGTTTTTGCAATTTTAGCTTTATTACTACTTTACTAAACACTTCATACAACTTATATCGACTTATATAAGTTAATTAATGTAATTTGCATTTTATTGTAAGATAATGTTTTTCAAAAAAGATACAAAAACCAAGGCCGTTGTATTGCGCCCACCATATATACGAAATACTGCTTTTCATGATAAAATAGAAAATGTCAGCATGTTTTCACAATAGTATGTTATGCTGTAAAACTTTATTATATAGATGAAAAATCTCTGGCATCTATATACATCATCATAAAACATGAAATGATCGTTGCTTTGGTATGCAAAAAACTTTGTGCAGAAAGCCAGGTTTTCTGAGAGGTTCACCTACACAAACATTTTGACCATTATAGTGTACCTTTTGTCAGAAGTACAACATTTACTGAAGCTCTAACGCTATCAGAAATACTATATAACAACTATAGTCAGATAGATCTTCCACAATATTTTTTATTGTAACTTTTATTAAGTCTCCCAACCACAAACATCTTTTGATTTTGCACTGTACCATCCGCCTTTCGAAACCAAAATTGTGTCCGACACTTTTCTCAGGAATGGAAATTCATATCAACTTGAAACTTTCTGCAGATACTAGTAACAACATGTAAAGAAGTGTTAACAGTACTTTATATTATTAAACAGTTATTTCTCCCTTAAAACTTGGCAGTGGGGGGCTTGTTCGTCGATGTGCCTGCCCACTGACAATGTCTTGTTTAGTAGTTTATTTTCATTTAAACTTATCCGTACGACATTAACCAGGTGAGGTTTGGAACTCAATACTATGTTATAGGTGTATATTCTATGCCTTTACAATGGACCCATGTCATAAACAAAATAATTATGTAATAAGTTGTTCTAGTTTTTATACATGGGAAACTAAGTAGAGGTAAGTAATATTGTTTTAAAGCCAGTGAAGATCGTCTCGCTCATGTCGAAGTAGTCAGTTCTGTGATGATGATGGTGGAAACACGAGAAAACCACTAAAGAGCGAAGTGACTGACTCTCGCACACACAAGGATCTGCACGAGTGGCATTTGAACATAGACGGTGAGAGGCTCCTGAATAAGTTATTATATCAACAATTTGCCGGTCAAGTCATTCCCTTACCGTAACACATGCCACTGTACTATGCTATTAATGCTACTCCATGCCATAGTATATCAATTACTGTACTATATCTCATAAAGTTATGCAGTAAACAACATTTTATGATAGATTTTAAAATTTGATATATTTTTGTTTGCAAAAGTTATAGTTAACAATATTGCGGACATTATTTCGAAGTTAACACGTCCTTAGTACCATACTAAAACAGAAATGATGAGAGTTTACTGCTTCAAGGTTGGCTGATTTGCAATTGAACTACCCGACAAGAGCAGTGTAAATACTTAAGAAAGCTACATGAAAATAAAAAATGTTTTAGTGCACAAAACGGCCAGTTACAAAATGAGGTTCATGTATTACGGAAGACATATAAGCTAATTGATCAAACATCTTCAAAGCAACACGACGGCTAAGAGTGTACTAAATTGTACTTAAAACAGGCATCTAGAATCATATAACTGTGAAATAGAGGTCCAACGTAGCCACGGAGAAATTTTGACCGACATATCATGGAAAACATTATTATGTTGAACTCATATTGGTGCTAGTTATTGTTGAATCTTTATTGATCAATATCATAAAATACTATGACTCTTGTACTAGTTACAGATAAAACCAAGTATCCAATAAGTCTAAAACCAAGTATCCAATAAGTCTAAAACCAAGTATCCAATAAGTCTAAATGTTAGTTTGGTAATGATTATTACAACATTCAATTTTGTCATAAAAATGAATACAAAAAGTTTGAATGTGCATAATAGAAACATTTCTGTAATTTTCTCTCTCTCTCTCTCTCTCTCTCTCTCTCTCTCTCTCTCTCTCTCTCTGAAAAAAGCTTTCTGCATACAACAAAGCATTTAAAATCAAGTTTAAACAGCAGTTTGTATTGCTGACCCATTTATTATTACAGAAATCACGTGACAGCAGGTAATTAAAAGCATTATATCAACCAATCAACTGTTAATTAATCCTTTTAAAAATTAGATTAAAAAAATACATATAAACGTTTATTGATTATATAAATATAAAGTTTCCGAAATTTTATTCCATCTGATACATCCTCATTACTCTAAGTGAATTGCAAAGTTCATTAAGCCTCAAGTAATCGTAGGGTCAGTTGCAGATTTTTGAATATTTCTTTTTGGTAAGAATTCAAAATTTTGCATAAGACTGAAATTTCACTGAGTCATTTAAGTTATTGATCATATCGATGACGTGTTCAATGTTATGAGCAGTGTTTTGTAAATGACTGAGGGATTTTACACGAACAATAAAGTTAATGATTAAGTATCTGAGGCTATAACCTATTGGTATAACTTTTTTTATTTTCTTGTAATTTAAAAGAAAACAATTTGGAGCTAAAAGATACACTTAAAATTGACTAACACAACTAAGACCATTTTATAATTCAATGCTTTCCACTGTTATGATTATAGCACTATTTAATGGCTTTCCTTTATTCCATATAAATCGGTAATTTAAAGTTCCGTACGTGTACATTTAAACGTTAATTTGTTTTAAAAATTGAATCTATTAAAGCAATTTCTCTTACCAGTTTTCTCCGTCTTCAAACTACTATGCATACAAAATCCGTAAATGCATCCTATGAATAAATAGATTAAAAATCCAACAAATCGAATTTCCATGGTTAAAAGATTAAAACTCAAATAGCGAAAAAATATTAAAACAGGTATTTAAAAATGTAAAAACCCTGTATTTAAATTATTTAACTGGCTATAATTGAGTTCCACATGGGAGGAAATATTTTTGAGGCTGATGGTTAGCGATTTAAATAGGAGTACATTATATTTTATATGTCTTTTTGGAGGTGAGAAATGAGAGAAATGGAAAGCGTGACTTAACAGCCCGTAACAAATGGACATCTGTTTAAAATCTAACCTTGTCAAGACAAGTTTTTGTGTTTATGAACATCTTAATTGGGTTTTTTCTGTTTTCTTTTGCAAATTAAAATAGTTCCTAAATATCAACTGTAAAGCTAAACTAAATATAAGCTAGGTGTTACTTAATTAGATAAATGACAAGCAATATGTTTTTGAGAAAAAATTGTAACATTGGTACATGTATATGGTTTTATTTGAACCAATTAAAAATTACAAAAATTAATCTTAGGTTAAAAGATTTGTATACTCACAGATTGGTTTAATTGACAATTCTTGTAGTTATTGTTAGATTGGGATGAGATATTCATGTTTTGTTGACATTAATGCACGTTTTTGACGTTATTTTCGCCATTTTACAAACAAATTTCAAACAATATTTTTCACCAGGTGTGGTTGGAATCGAAGATTGATGTTTCTTCATTAATGATTCATACTTTTTTTAAATTTAATAAAGTGACAGAGTTGTTATTTTTTAATTATTTATTGATGTGTTTGTGCAATATTTATTTTTAATGTATTTTTTAAAATTGATTGATTGATTGATTGATTGATTGATTGATTGATTTATTTATTCATTTATTTATTTATCTTTTTATAGATCCCCGAGTTCACACGAAGATAAAACAAAGAAAAGCATGATTGTAAATACTGCTTCCTTCATACCACAAATACCATATAGATGAAGTGTAAGCCAACTCTGTATTGGTGTCATCTAGTTTGTGTTTATTTTGTTCCGTTTTATACTTTATGCATCGATTTTGGTAAGAGGGACAGCAGCATGTTAATGGCGTTGTTACCAATCATTAAACAAAACAAAGTTGTCCACATTTTGATCAAAATATTTATTTTAAGTAGTCAATTGCTTGTTGACAAATAATGTATGCTTTTATGATGCAGGAACATATATTAATCAAAGTTATTTAAACGATGAATTATCAACTTCCGAAATTAAATTAAAATAAAGTGTGTACTATTTTGTGCAGTAATTAAATTTCTTTAGTTACTTATATGATGTGCTACTTTTGAATTTTATTATTTTATTTTATAAAGGTTTAAATGTAACACAAGAAAAAAATAAAATAAAATAAAATAAAATGAAATGAAATAAAATAAAATAAAATAAAACCTTTTTATTTTAATACATCAAGTTTGTATTGTTTTCTCCACTCATCTAAGTAGAGTGATGTATATTGTATATTATATATTGTATATTGTTTTATTTATTATAACTAACATTAAAAACAATAAAACAATCATAAATTAAAACACATGAGAACCCTTAAAGAATTAACAATTAACAATTGTAGGGTTCATAAATGAAAAAAATTGGAATAAAACATACGACATCAACATAACAATGGACAACTGACATTTTGTTTCCGTTTTGTGGTTATGGACGGCCAAATTGAATACAATATTTTGAATAAAACATATGGAATACACAATTAGCAGTCATACAGAGTATTAAAGCAGGGAATGAATAATCTAACAGTGTCCACAGGTAACCAGATGGTGTCTAACAGGTAACCAGATGGTGTTCCGAAGGTACCAGATGGTGTTTCGCGGGTAACCAGATGATGTTCCGCAGGTAACCAGATGGTGTTTCACGGGTAACCAGATGGTGTTCTTTCATATGACACTTGTTATAAATGATTGTTTCAAGGTCTATTTTAACAGCAATGTTTTTTTTTGGACAACCTACTCTCGTAGTCGATTCAGGACGATTGTATTAATACATCGATTGCACTTCATATTGATAACTTCCTGTATTTCATTTTATCTACAACACACGCGTAACCATTTTGCGCTTGCACAGATTTAGAATGTACGTTTTGGTCTTTTTACGCCTTCTGCATCTGATTTACAGTATCATGTCCAAATCACAATACTCAATAAGTGTCCGCCAATTGAGAGATGCCACCACATCGAAAAGACAGAAAATACACTATTGAAGCAACTAATATAATGTTTTTAACCTGTATTTGAGATAACTTCACGATCCGCTAAAAACATAGACCTAATTGCGGGTGTAGTTTTCGAGTCAAAAAGGACGATGTTTTCCATAAAGTGCAATAACTCTTTATTATTGATATAATGTTTCGTTTCAAATTTAATCGCTTTTCTAAATATATATATATATATATATATATATATATATATATATATATATATATATATATATATATATATACTCCAAAATGTTTTACTTCTATCGAGTCATGATCAAGTGTGCCAAAAACACTTCGCGTAGGCTCTAAATTGCACCATATGTAAGATAGTTTTAGCGCTAGCATTGTCAACGAACACAAAATCTCAAAACTTTTTATATAAAAATTGTATTATCATATGTTCCAGTAATGTCCATAAACGTGTTTGAGATATTAATAGTATCAATCAATATATTTTTAATTTTTGTGATTTTCAACATTTAATTGGGTATTAACTTTGTGGTGTGTGACGCGGTTGTATCATTTGCATTTTCTAGCAGCAAAAGTTACAAAAAAGTTGATAAGACTTTAAAATGAAATCACTCACTCACTCACTCACTCACAACGTTTCGGTTTTGTTGATGCAGTTTGTTATTATAGAATATATTAGTATATAAATAAAAATAAGAAATAAGACTTAAGCTATGAAGCAATTCTGTTTCTAGCAAATTTGATTGTTATGTTATTTATTTGGATTTTCAATATCTGATATAAGTCAAAACCATTCCCAAGTATTTAAGAACACAACGGAATTCTTTTTTAGGGAAGTGCCATTCGTAACCGTGTCTTTCACTCTTTTTAATGTAAACCGTACCCACAACACGTAAGATCTGCAGTCTAACTTACATTTAGCTTAAATGTACACATAAAGAGTTCTGTAAATCATGTAGATAGTATACTGTGTTCTATTAGAAGATAGTATACTGTGTTCTATTAGTAGATAGTATACTGTGTTGTATTAGTAGATAGTATACTGTGTTGTATTAGTAGATAGTATACTGTGTTCTATTAGTAGATAGTATACTGTGTTCTATTAGTAGATAGTATACTGTGTTCTATTAGTAGATAGTATACTGTGTTCTATTAGTAGATAGTATACTGTGTTGTATTAATATGCATGTCGACAATCTTGACTACATTGCTTTTGCAGTTTGCCTTTGTTTAAAAAAAAAATTCTATGAAATAATGACACATTTTTACATATAGATGTGCTTATAAAAAGTCCTCATTTAATGCATGTTGTATTTATAATTTTTTTTCTGTCAAAAAGGATTGATTTATACTTCTCAGATGTTAGAAATTAGAATTAGATTAAAATAATGACCGTTAAAGATTTACATTATCATATTTACAATAATCTTTTCATTTGTCTCAGACATCATCACTTTTCATCATGTTATATAAAGCGAACCTAGGTTCTGTCAAACAAATAGCGCAAATTTTAAAACGCACACGTTGAGGTTGTTATTTTTGTCGTTGGCTGGAATTGTGTCGTGCTTTTTGATACATTTACTGTTGTTTTTGTTGGCTTGTATTGTGTCGTGCTTTTTGATACATTTACTGTTGTTTTTGTTGACTTGTATTGTGTCGTGCTTTTTGTAACGTTTGCTTTTTTTATCGCTGGCTTGTATTGTGTCGTAGTTTTTGTTACCTTGCTTTTTTAACTTTCACTTGTATTGTGTCGTACTTTTTGTTACATTGCTTTTTTAACTTTCACTTATAGTTTGTCGTTTTTTTTTTTTGTTACCTTGCTTTTTTGTCATTGATTTGTTTTGTGTCGTGCTTTTTGTTACATTGTTGTTTTAATCTTTGACTTGTATTGTGTCACGCTTTTGATACATTGCTGTTTTTATCATTGTTTTGTATTGTGTAGTGTCGTGCTTGTTGTTACATTTCTGTTTCTATCGTTGGCTTGTGCTGAGTCGTGTTCTTGGTTACCATTGCTGCTGTCAAGAAGAAGTGTTTTGTTTAAAATTTCATTAACCTTTTGTAAATCAATGATATTATGACCTTTTGTCGCCCACTGTCGGAAATGTCTATCTGGTTATGCTTCACTGTTTTATTCTTTCATTGCTGTTTTGCTTTACTTGTGATTTTCTTTTCAGTTACAACTACGTTGTTAAATGATGTTATAAAAAGCTGAATAAGTGTAATGTTATTTATTAATTGTTTTTCATGATTTTAACAATTTCATGCACGTATGTTTGTCCAATCAAGTATCAAACAATCTGCTAATAATGTAGTATACAAAGCTTAGATAGACAAACTGCATACAAAAGCATAAAGAATGTCAGAAGCAGATCCAACTTATAGATAGTCAATGTAAGTAGTTATGGTCCTATGATGGTACCACCAACAGTACTATGTTCAAATCATTAGTTCATTTGGTAGAGTACTCGCTTTGTATATAGGATGTTGGGGTTCGAACCACGGCGGAGTCTGACCAAGTCTTGAAATATAGTAATGACTTTTCTTAGTGTCAAGAATTCGACATTTAAAAATGGAAGTCACGCCATTCTTTAAATCATTAGTTCAGTTGCTAGAGTGCTCGCTTCGTATATAGGATGTTGGGGTTTGAACCCGGCTTTGTCTGACCAAGAATTGCAAGTTTGTAGTGACTGTTCTTAGTGCCAAGAATTCGACATTTAGAAAAGGAAGTCACGCGATTCTTAAAAATCACGACAGGCGTAACATGCTAAAAAAGTTTCCTGCATATTATCCTAATCGTACTACCAAGGGTAAAAATTAGACTATCAACCTATTACTGAAATATTTCTGAATGGGTTGGAAACAACCCCCGTTTAATCAATCTTTATGGATATAAGTTTGAAAAAAACAACACAAGGCAACTATTGTACATATTTAATCTTCCACATTTATCTCTTATACAATTTGTTATGACGAAACTCGGAGGATACTGATACATCCAGTTTGCACAAGGCAAATGATGCAACCACTTTGTACCAGGTAAATGATACATCCACTTTGTACCAGGTAAATGATGCATCCACTTTGCACCAGTTAAATGATACATTCGCTTTGCACCAGGTAAATGATACATTTGCTTTGCAGCAGGTAAATGATACATCCACTTAGCACCAGGTAAATGATACATCCACTTAGCACCAGGTAAATGATACATTCGCTTTGCAGCAGGTAAGTGATACATTCGCTTTGCAGCAGGTAAATGATACATCCACTTAGCATAAGGTAAATGATACATCCACTTAGCACCAGGTAAATGATACATTTGCTTAGCACCAGGTAAGTGATACCACCACATAGCCCCAGGTAAATGATACATCCATTTTGCACCAGGTAAATGATACATTGGCTTTGCACCAGGTAAATGATACATTCGCTTTGCAGCAGTAAGTGATACAACCACTTAGCACCAGGTAAATGATACATCCACTTTACACCAGGTAAATGATACATCCACTTTACACCAGGTAAATGATACAGGTAAATGATACATCCACTTTACACCAGGTAAATGATACATACACTTTACACCAGGTAAATGATACATCCACTTTGTATCAGGTAAATGATACATCCACTTTGCACCAGGTAAATGATACGTCCACTTTACACCAGGTAAATGATACATCCACTTTGTACCAGGTAAATGATACATCCGCTTTACACCAGTTAAATGATACATTCGCTTTGCACCAGGTAAATGATACATTCGCTTTGCACCAGGTAAATGATACATCCACTTAGCACCAGGTAAATGATACATCCACTTAGCACCAGGAAAATGATACATTTGCTTTGCACAAGGTAAGTGATACCACCATATAGCCCCAGGTAAATGATACATCCACTTTGCACCAGGTAAATGATACATTGGCTTTGCACCAGGTAAGTGACACATTCGCTTTGCAGCAGGTAAGTGATACAACCACATAGCACCAGGTAAATGATACATCCACTTTACACCAGGTAAATGATACATCCACTTGACACCAGGTAAATGATACATCCACTTTACACCAGGTAAATGATACAGGTAAATGATACATCCACTTTACACCAGGTAAATGATACATCCACTTTACACCAGGTAAATGATACATCCACTTTGTACCAGGTAAATGATACATCCACTTTGTACCAGGTAAATGATACATCCACTTTGTACCAGGTAAATGATACATTCGCTTTGTACCAGGTAAATGATACATCCACTTTGTACCAGGTAAATGATACATCCACTTTACACCAGGTAAATGATACATCCACTTGACACCAGGTAAATGATACATCCACTTTACATCAGGTAAATGATACATGTAAATGATACATCCACTTTACACCAGGTAAATGATACATTCACTTTACACCAGGTAAATGATACATGTAAATGATACATCCACTTTACACCAGGTAAATGATACATCCACTTTACACCAGGTAAATGATACATCCACTTTGTACCAGGTAAATGATACATCCACTTTGTACCAGGTAAATGATACCACTTTGTACCAGGTAAATGATACATCCACTTTGTACCAGGTAAATGATACATTCGCTTTGTACCAGGTAAATGATACATCCACTTTGTACCAGGTAAATGATACATCCACTTTACACCAGGTAAATGATACATCCACTTTACACCAGGTAAATGATACAACCACTTTGTACCAGGTAAATGATACATCCACTTTGTACCAGGTAAATGATACATCCACTTTGTACCAGGTAAATGATACATTCGCTTTGTACCAGGTAAATGATACATCCACTTTGTACCAGGTAAATGATACATCCACTTTGTACCAGGTAAATGATACATCCACTTTACACCAGGTAAATGATACATCCACTTTGTACCAGGTAAATGATACATCCACTTTACACCAGGTAAATGATACATCCACTTTGTACCAGGTAAATGATACATCCTTTTTGTACCAGGTAAATGATACACCCACTTTGTACCAGGTAAATGATACATCCACTTTGCACCAGGTAAATGATACATCCACTTTGCACCAGGTAAATGATACATCCACTTTGCACCAGGTAAATGATACATTAGCTTTGTACCAGGTAAGTGAAAAACCACTTAGCACCAGGTAAATGATACATTCGCTTTGTTTCAGGTAAGTGATACAACCACTTAGCACCAGGTAAATGATACATCCACTTTGCACCAGGTAAATGATACATTCGCTTTGCAGCAGGTAAGTGATACAACCACTTAGCGCCAGGTAAATGATACATCCACTTTACACCAGGTAAATGATACATCCCCTTTACACCAGGTAAGTGATAAATTTTATAACATATTTTATATTGTGTTATAGATAAATTTGACCTCATAGTTTGAAGAAGATAAATGTATAACAAGGTTATCATCACGATGTGTTATAAGGTGAATTTTATGATCAAACGGCTCAGGTGATTAACATAATTTTGTCACGTGAAAGGTTCCCAACACAGTTAGCCTATAGATTTCTTATAACATAGTATGATTTTGATAAGGGCCAATTTTTGCAATATACTAAGTTTGTGCTCCCTATTGGTATCAAACGCAAAATACCGAAAGGAAGGTCGAACGAAGAATGCAAAACAAACAGCTGATCGGAATTTCATTCCGCTACGTTACCATTTCCAATGTCATCACCATAATACTTCTAATAACCTTTTTAACCTTTTGGTTTTACCTGCCTCAGATCTCGTTATCATAATTGCTAAGGACCGATAATTCAAAACAGACCCTGTATGAACGAGAAACTTCTATTACAACGGCAACAGTTGATATTTGCTTTCATCAAAATATTTGAAAGCTTTATTTAATCAGGCTATACGAAATTAATTGTTTGATACACGTGTCGTATTTCATACAAAAAACTGTCTTAGAACACACAAAACATCAACCACAAATATGCAAGTAGTACCGGCATAACCTGCGTCTTTTGTTTTGAAACTCAATATATATATATATATATATATATATATATATATATATATATATATATATATATATATATATATATATATATATATATATATATATATATATATATATAATCCAAAGTTTTTTCAGTTCTTTACGTAATTTATACGAATTAAAATTGTCAGAATGAAGGCAATAGTTTATTTCTGTTTCTTCCTTCCTTTCTTTATTTCTTTCTTTCTTTCTATTAATTTTTTTCCTTGCAAAAGCTTATTTAAAATGCCAAACAACTAATATGACCTATTTAGCTAATTTTAAAATGGTGAAAGTTATATGGGTGAAAATATGTTTTCAAAACGGTTAAATGATATAAGATTTTTTGGGACAATCATTATTCTTTAAAGTTAAATAAAATAAAACAATTTATTTCAAATAATTTTAAGTCACAATTTCAACGTTTATGATGTAATTATTAGTTTCCTTCTTTATACTTCTCTCAATATTATCCCCGTTTGACGTCACATTCTTCAACCGACGATAACTCTTCCGCCAGATGTCGCGATTTATCGGAAGGGTCTATGGTGCTGATATTACAGTTTATATGGGAAGACATCAGGGTGCACGCACCAGTTTTAGTACTTTCACGTATAGCTAGAGTTTAACATAAATATAATCTTATAATTAGCATGTAGGGTTTTTAGGTTAACATTGTTGGCCGAATATTTTAAAAAGTATCAATTTTTTAAATCCCTAAAATGCATTGTCTCAGAATAAAGTTGCAAAATTTATTTTTATGTAATATCACAAAGTCATGTTAGAAAATTATATGCGTCTGTTCCTCCATGAAACAATGTAGCAATGTATACACATGTCGTTTGATGGTTTGTGCATGTACTTAACAATTTATGCAGGAAGTTTTTTCAACTTGATTCAATAAAGTTTTGTTGCATAATCTTGACTGAGATATAAAAAAAACAGGAAGATTACATCACAAACAATAAATAAGGTAATCGTTGTTTTTGATTCAAATACATGTATTTATTACTGGAAACACAAATTCTTCGTTGTGAAATAGTTAAATGCAACGCCTAATTCATATATTGTTCTATGCCTAACATCGACTAACAATGAACACCATGATGCAAATAACGAGGGACACTCTGACGTTATCTATAAACCCAAAGGATATCGAAAGGATTTTTTTATTCATGATCCTTGGGCGTTAATAAGTTAATGTTTACGTGAGTAAATAACTAAAGTAGTACTGTATGGATGACGTGTTTTATGTGTTGATATTTAGGCCTTTATTATAAATGTTTTGACGTTTTTCTAGTTGGTTTGTTTTATTACGGCTATACATCGTCACATCTTATATACATACATGTTAATTAATACAGACTTTTACTAACGTTTTAGTCAAACTTTGTGTCTAAACAAATGTAACCAGTAGTCTTGGGTTCAAATAATACAAGAAAGGTTTGTCCCGATTCTTAAATCTTACACAAGAGTTTGCCACTCGCAGACAAAGTTTCAGAATGATAACAATTGTATATTATATAGTTTTAAAAGTCAGTTTAAAACCAGTCATTATTGTTAAACAAGATGTAGTAAATTTGTTAATCTTAGAATTTTATAATGCGAATTTTTGATGTAATTAAAAATAAAAGTAAAAACTTTGAAAACTGGCAAATTTAGTTATAAAAGTGAACGTCCATCAAGGAGGTGAGGCCGGGTGCGCCGGAAGGTTAATCATCTCCTGTCTAGCTGGCTACACCCGTCACGTTCAAGTCAATTTTGAGAATGAAAGGAACAAAGAACTATGGTAAGTCGAATATATCCAATATAACTTTGGATACAGTGATTACATATTTATCAACAATATTGTGATGACGGCCATAAAAAATTTTAAGGGCCTTGGTAAGGCTTAGGCTTGCAATATCCTTGAGTGAACAATTTAATTGTAGGTAATTTGCTTCGTTGTAGAAAGACCCCGTAGTAGGAACAATCTGTACTATAACGTATTAAGTGTGAATGATTTAACGACAGTCTTCACTCCAGATTGACGGTTCTGTAAAATTCTGATTCATAAGAATAAAGAAAGAACTCAGTAAACAAAGGTACACAGTTTTGCTCATTGGTATACCGATTGTTTGTTGAAATATAATATTGCCAAACACAACAAATATGTTGTCTATCAAAAACTCTAACATTTTGTTTATGGTATCTTCAGTATATTTATTTTTTGCAGTATGTATGGTGTTTTACAAAATAACCAGAATCTCTGTTAAGCACTAGATATTTATATCTTGGTTTACCGTTTTTTGTAAAAGAATAAAAAGTGAATGATTTGTTTAAAACGTGTTTTCAATTTAGAATAAGGAATAGTGGTGTAAATGGTAGAAAAATAAAAGCTTTTTTATACTTAACCGAAAATAGAGTATTAGAAACGAGATGGAAGTTGTTCTTTAGAAGTTTTGATAATTCACATTAGGTTGATGCCAGATGTAGAATAGACTTTTTCTGAATGAGTCTGAAAGCCAAAACATCACAAAAAGGTTTAACTTTTTTTAAATGTAAACTGTCCAATGTGTAAAAAATTTAAAGAAAAAAAAAAAAAAAACAAATCATTACTATTTCAAAGGAAAAAATACCCATTGCCGTAATTAAGTATACAGAACCACGCCTGTAAACTCTCTCACTAAAGTAAGTCGATTCTTTTGGATACTTAAGAGAAATATACATTATATATGAAACATTGAGGTTTTCCGGGGTTTTTTATATAAAATATTTCGAAAGAACAAGTTTTTTCTCTATATAGTATAACAACTTCATGTAAAAATTGCCTTAATCAGAAATGTTTTTTGATTTTTATAGCTTTTTTTAAAATTTTATTTTTACTTTCTCGAAAAAAGTTGGATTTTAGTCAAATATTCAACTATAAGCAGAACAAAAGTACAACATTTTTAATGGCGTCTGAAAATCTCGTGTGAATTTAAAAGTTTTATAATTATTTGTCTTTTATATGTTTATCATGTCATGCTACCACTTAAGTAATGGTGTTTACACAAACAAGTTTTAACACCTGGTTATACATTGTGTAAGATATACGTGCGTGTACCTGAATGCTTTCTCAGAAGATACTACCGTCGTAAATCTTCATACTTATTATGAACCGTAAACATTGACAACAAATGAGTCCAGGAATGTGTAAATATCACAGTTAACCTAGATCATTCCTGGCATAGTTACAGGTACAGGTATTTGTAATTAAATACCTGCATCTTACGTTTACCTGGATGACAATGTACAAGTTTTGTTTTACAAGTGTTTATTTCATCAGAGAGAGAGAGAGAGAGAGAGAGAGAGAGAGAGAGAGAGAGAGAGAGAGAGAGAGAGAGAATAAATGCAGGAATAAACAAATAAATAAGTGCTTCCTCCATTGTTCCAATTCTTTCACTTATATTATAATGGCATTTATAATGAGAGAACCGTGAAAATAATAGACGACAGTATAAATATGTATGTTTTTCATTTTTTTTTTAACATGCCAGTTTCAGCATATATGCAAAGAAAATAAAATGTTAGTCCATAATGTTAGTGAAACCAGGCTTTGGCATAGCAAAATGGTTCTTACGAGATGCTATATAATACTTATACTCTTTTGGTATTAAAACGTGTATTTTGAGAATTGTAAAACAAACAATTGAACTTTAAATCAAAAACTGCAAAAATGCTTATAAATAATTGTTAACTTAATTTAACGAGTTACAATATCTATTCATTTCGCAGTAAATATTTTTAAGTATCTTCGACATGAAAAGTGTTTTGTAACATTGACGTTAATGATAGTTCTGGATTCCTCTGATGGTCCGCGCACCATCCGGTTTGTATTTGATTGTATTCTAGAGTTTAACGGTAATGGTAGTAATGGCCATAGTAAGCTTATTGTAACTTATTATCTGTTTTTCAGTGAAGTTAGACGACAACGAGTGTAAAGTCAACCACAGCTTATAGAAGGAGTTAGCTAGAACACTACGAAGGTGTAAACTGAACACATTGTCCAGACTTTGTTATTTGGTGTTAAGTAAATTTGACCTGTCCACATGTTTGCTCTTTGGTACACGTGTCTATATACAGTAAATAAAGTCATGACGACGGTAGCAGAACCGTTCGGAAAGAAGGTATTTTCTAATTACATGTACTTTGTATGAAACGAATTATATATCAGCGGAAGTTCATTAAAAATTGCACAAAAAGCTTAAAATCCATTTTCAAGATTTTTTATTTATTCATTTTTTTCAATATATAATTTTTTTTTCTTGTTTTAACTTTAATTTTTTTATGTTTTAAGGCAAATACCACCGCTTTGCACATCGTGCTTTTTTCCAGCAATATATTAACTTTGTTTTAAAGAGAGAAATAAGAGTAGATAATAAGTTAAAATCTGTCTTTAAATTATATCCACACTTTAATGACCTGATAAAAAATTATTTTTTCGCAAAATAAGATTGAAGCAAAGCTAGAAATGGATTTGATTGTAGAAACGGATTCCCAGCTAATGGTCCCTCTGATTCGCCCTCTTTCTTCATTTTAAACTGTCTCTGCAATCGTTTGACCTGTCGCACCATATCTAACGGCTGAGGCGGCCGTCTCGACTGCTCAACGTTACCATACAGACTGACAGGCTGGCCGCTGTAACAATCCATATAGATGTTGGATTTCAGAACTAATAATGGCTGACAACCATTGGCAACTAGTTTACAGTCACGTGGTACATGGTGATTCCTTTCTCTGATGCCAATCCTAGATAAAGAAAAAGAGGAATAATTGTATTGACAATCCTATGGTAAAATGAATGAGTAACTGTCATAATAATCTTGTCTATTTAAAGGTGTGCTAACAGTACTTTTTTCTCAATTCGCATACAAGACCTATATTTATGTTTAATGCACCCTCCAAAAACATATTTTATTAAACAGTTCTTTACGCATCATGATGATTTTCAAATGATAGAGTGTTATCAATAAATAAGAGCTATATCAATCAGAATTTAAGACCCCCTTTAAAGTTTTATTGTTGGAGATACATACCTTTTCAATTTCTTGTAATTCCTTAATTCGGGGATCAAAAATGTAGTGGTGGTAGGAGACTTGTTTTTTTTCAGTGTGTCAGCACACTTACAATGTCTAGTTATTATTATTGTTGTTGTTATTATTATTATTTTTATTATTATTATAATTATTATTATTATTATTATTATTATTATTATTATTATTGTTGTTGTTGTTGTTTTGTTTTTTAATAAGATGGAAGATTATATGTATATTTTCAGTTTCTTTATTATAAATCATTTATGACAGTTTCCAAGACAACGACAGCTATTCTTATTATTTATATGGTGTGTAATAATTCTGCAAAAGATCAATAAGTTAAGAACAATGTTGTCTGAGAAAACATTTGTAACGAATTTTAGCAAAAGGTAGAATTAAAATATTTAAAAATAATGTTTTCCACGTTAAGGAGAAATGGCCAGACCCACGCAGCCATAACTAAGATTGCTCACACAGTTATCAGAAGTTACTGCAATAAACCTTACATCTTATCTAAGGGTACTTTGGCTACAGGTTCCGAACGCGATTTTATTTCTAAGCGCGATATTAGTAATATTTTACTACTGTTAATCCATTTATATGTGTAAAACATACCCACAACATCTAAATCCTTGATCTGAACATTCACACTCCATACAATCTCGAGTTTGAAATCTTGAACCAATCATTATATCCATGGAATAAGAATTTTTGTCTCCATTTGGAAAGTATTGACAATATCTCCGCCCCGGACCATAAACTAAAAGAAAAGATTCAAATACAAATATTTATAAAGAAGGTCTTTAAGCAGTTGGTTCGACACGGTTTAACATTCTATCACCTGAAATTTTGTTCATCTTCTAAGACTGATTCTATTCGCTAAGCATAAGTTGCAATTAAGATTACATTGTTACCTACTAAACAAACAATTTGTTTAAAACAGGATTTTTTTTTTTTTTAATTGTCCTGATCAAAGATTAAAACATTAATTACCAAAAATATGACACAAACAAATCTTATCAGATTTTAACATTGAAACTATATTAGCTCATTTTTCAAACTTATTTTAAGGCTTCAATTCATCCATGTTTTTATTGAAATACATATATACCAAACTTAAAAAAAATAATTCTCGCCACGGTTTTATCAAAGTTTAACCCCTCTCTCTCTCTCTCTCTCTCTCTCTCTCTCTCTCTCTCTCTCTCTCTCTCTCTCTGTGTGTGTGTGTATGTGTGTGTGTGTGCGTGCGTGCGTTAATTTTGGGGTTCTACCACTAAGTTCAAACCATCCAACCATTTCGGCGATTATAAAGTAACACCCAGCAAAAAAAAAACTTCAAAAAGGAAACAATATTCTTATATGTTCTTGAACTGCGATAAGACATTTCGCTTGTATTATTGCCATTTGATATAATGGCCATGAAAAGTTTTTGCACTATTTTATTTAAAATATTTATGTTTTATTAATGTCTTTGTAATATTTTAAAGTATGATAGGTCAAATGCTTTGAGTACAAACCTTTAAAACTTTTCAAAAAATTTTGTTCGAAATGATATAAACAATCGTAATTGCTTTCATCGGAAATTTACAAAAAACTAATTAGTTTAAATTAAAATAAAGGCGATACTCATAAATGTTAGTGCTTTGTATTTTGTACTGTATATATTCTGTATTTGTATTTAAACTTGTCATTGCACATATTAATATCTGCTTCCTAAGATAAAATAAAATAAAAAATTAAAAAATTAAAATTAATTGAAAATTTAATTAATTAGTAATTAAAACATGACATTTAATTAGTTTAAAACAGATGTATTTAAAATGTTAAGGAGAAGCATTTATTTTTGGGTATGTATGGCTCAACATTTGCAATTTTACTGACAAGCTTACACAAAGGTCCGCCATGGGTTTGAATCTAGACGTTGCGTTGGACTGTTATCCGTAAGCCATACCACCGATGCTCCTGAAACAATGCATAGCCGTCTTAATTTTTAATTGATTTAAAACTAAGGTTTGTTCCATCATGCAAACATTTCCTAGATGGATTTGGATTCATATAATTTTGGAACTTTAGATTCATTAATTTTCTATTGTTTGGCTTATGTTTTTATTTATCAAACTTTTCGGCCCTAGTGTCACTGATAATGAATGATTATCAGAAATGTACACATATGGCACATCAAAATTTAACAGGTATTTGTGTTAAATATTAACTTATGGCAAACATGGTTAAGTTGTCCATTTAAGATTTAATCATCTTTAAACTTGACATTTCCGGTAAAGCTGTAAATTGACCACAGAAAGCAGTTGACTTTTAAAACGTATTTAATGTTTTTAACTTATTATAAGTTTCATATGCGGAATTTTGAATGATTATAAAATAAAATATTCAAAATTTTGCAAGTGACACAAGATTTAACCAATAAGATCAATAAATTATATACATATATGATTTGAAAAAAAATTGAGTAATAATTTATCATCTCGTGAAATTTGAATATTTTTTTTTTAAACAAGTTTTAGAGTCATTAATGTGTTCTAACACAAAAACTGTATGTATGTATTTATATACCCATAATGCAATGCATACCTGCTTCTTTACATTTCGTATTGAACTATGAAGATCTAGAAATCTTTTGAAAGATAAAATTACATACTTCCACCATTTTCTCTTTTTAGACTGTTATAAAAACATATTCCTGCTGCTACATCCAATATCCAACATAAAAATAACACATATGTAATAGTGATGGTGATCTTAGCCATTAAAGTATCTAGGAAAATCCGACAAAATCCGGGGCGTCTTCCAAACAAATTCCGACCTTCTTAAAAGATTTTAAGCTATTGTAATTTGTCTACAAAAATTGTAATATATATATAATTTTACCGAATAAAGTTTTGGTCAACTACATTTTAAATGGACAGCCGGACAGTGGTCATGTTAGGCTCGAACGATTATTTTTGTTGATATGATATGCTTGTCTCGATGACAAGTTTTAACCTTTAACACCTTGTCTGCGGTAAGTATCTAACAAACATTTCTACCTTTTTATATCACATAAAAAACTACATAAGGTCGTGAAATTATTATTTATTTCATTTACCTTGACAAAGGTCTTTGATCAACATTCTAAATATAATACAAATATTCAGTAATTGTGACATTAATGTTACAAAAATGTGTTCCAAAGATTATAACATCAAGGTTATATCTTGAGTGTTGTTTAGGGATTCATAAAATAACTTCTTAAGCAAGTTCGCAAATGTATCCAATGTATGGCAGTACCTCAAAAATAACTCTAGTGCGTCGTGTTCGTCAACTAACCTTTGTCTAGTACATTATTACCATGACTCCATTCATTTCTTGTGCATTCACTGTGGTCAATCTACAGATAGTGCTTGACATTGTCATTTGCATCAAAGAATTGTCATTCTAAAGTGAAGTGGTTTTTATTATTATTACACCCTTCCTCTTCTTTCGTACATCATCGTCCGGCATGTCATTTTAGCAATGCAGCGTAGTTAAGCCTAGGGGTCGCTGTCTGTTAAACATCTTTCTCAGTGAGGTGCCAAAATAAAACATTTTTCATTGAAGTACCAAAATTAAAACCACCAAAATAAAACCACCACATTTTGACAGAAAACCGCCAAAATATCTTGACGCCAAAATTTCCCGATTTACGGTAATGTTTAGTACAAACAGTTTATTGGTTTCATCTTTGACAAATTATTATGATAGTTTGAAAAACGTATTAGTTTCTTCCCTTACGTTATAGCCAGCACGACTCGTAATTAGCATTAGGGCGTTTTATTAACTACATTTGCAGGTATAAAATCAACACACTAGGCTAAGTTCCCTTTTACAACATAAATTATTGTGCTAATTGGAAATCAATCTTCTGAAGGTAGAGTTGTATTTATCATTTAAAGGTCAATCTGTTAATTTACAACTTGCAGGTGTTCACGAAGTTTTGTGTATCAAACAACACCTTACAAAAGACAACATCCTTCTTCTTCTTATACAATGTATATTCATTTCACAAAATTTCCAAATAAGCATGTGACACCTCTGCTAAAATGCAAGTTTGAATATACTAGTATATATATATATATATATATATATATATATATATATATATATATATATATATATATATATATATATATATATATATATATATATATATATATCGCGCATCATAGATACTGCACAAATGGATAAAGTATATTTGGTGATGGGAAATTCTATCCAGTTTTCTCATTTTAGGTGACAGAGAGATATAAATGTCATATTGTCATTGTTATTTATGTTACATAATGAAGAAACCGTAGTCATGGTGACAGACAGATCGATGACCAACTTCAATAAAACCGTTCATTATGAAGAAACCGCAGTCATGGTGACAGACAGTTCGATGACCAACTTAAATAAAACCATTCATAATGAAGAAACCGTAGTCATGGTGATAGACAGTTCGATGACCAACTTAAATAAAACCATTCATAATGAAGAAACCGTAGTCATGGTGATAGACAGTTCGATGACCAACTTAAATAAAACCATTCATAATGAAGAAACCGTAGTCATGGTGACAGACAGTTTGATGACCAACTTAAATAAAACCATTCATATTGAAGAAACCGTAGTCATGGTGACAGACAGTTCGATGACCAACTTAAATAAAACCATTCATAATGAAGAAACCGTAGTCATGGTGACAGACAGTTCATTGACCAACTTAAATAAAACCATTCATAATGAAGAAACCGTAGTCATGGTGACAGACAGATGTTTAAATTTTAGTGTTAAAATAGAACAAGCTAATCAGGAGTACAGAGTGATTAAAAAATCTAAAATACTAAATTTTTTTTGTCTTATTTACTTATTTATTTGTTTTCTATCTATCTATCTATCTATCTATCTATCTATCTATCTATCTATCTATCTATCTTTTTTTACACTCGGTGGTATTACTGACCGTTATAACTGTCTGTATTTTGATTAGACTTGACAAGACGTTTATTTAGTATCTGACATGTGTTTATAAATATATCACTGTTATTGATATTTTAATCATAAATATTGACATAATAAATATCAGTAAGATGTAGGTTTATAGACATAGAATTGATTTGTCACTCAGACATTTGTGTGCGGTATTACCTACACGTACCTACAACTGTTACAATATGATACTAAGTTGTATCAATATTAATTCATTGTAATTAAAAACATGAAAATTGCAGATGAATAATACACCAACAAATAGAACAGCAAAAAAGTTACTGTACATAATCTTCCTGTACAAATCACCATCGGTTTGCACTCTCAAGCCCTTCAGGTATTTAGGTATGAAATGCAGAGTCGGTAGGTTGTTTTTTGCTATTTTCGCTGAAAAAATTTCTAATTAAACATGTTAAAAATTGACATTTCTTCTGATACGATTTCGAAATATAAAGTCGCTCATTTCGAAGATCTTTAAACGTTTTTAATTAATCTGGATCTAAGCATTTAAGCTTTTTCCCTTTTAAAATATAAAATTTTGTGATCTTTAAAATATATCTTCTGAAAATCAATGGTAATTTTCTGTTTCAGATGTCTGGAATTTTTATTTAGTGTTTATGACTTCGAATGACCTGGATGCCATAAATCTAACTAGAATGCCTTTTTTTTCACTATAAATGTATAATTTTGCTCTTATATAAGTACATTGTATTTAGTAGTTAAATGTAGGTTATCGCTAACACACCGTTTCGTTATTTATCAAATAAAAGGCGTGCTTAACAAAAGATTGAAAGGGACAACAACTTCGGTGAAGAATAACTTTTCATTACCGAACAAATGTAATTGATACTTTGACCTGTGATTGAGTTTATATCTATTAAGCTATTTGCAAAATTGATGACCATTTTCCTTTCCATTTCTTAGATACCACATTTATAAAGGGTCTATCAAAATAGGACTTATTTAATAAATCAGTAAACATGAGCTATATAACGTCCTGTCATGTGCTGATTTTGAATTTCTTTTAAAATAATGCATTCAAAATCAGCACATGACAGTCCTACACATGTTTTAAAAACATAAAAATTATTAAATTAAAAACAAGCTTTTATTGTCAGTTTTTAACCATCATTTTAGGCGACCGGTGAGGCAAGTAATTGACCATGATTTCGGACTGTGAATATGTAATTGATAATAATCTCGGGTGGTGATCCTTGGTAGATGTAGCCTCTTGTTGATTGTAGTCACTCCTTCTAGCCAACTAAGCCTCATGGAGTAAAATTGACAAGTCCATACGGGTTATTATTAACTATGTACAGTACCATTAACACATGCCAAACACATCATAAACATGAAATATGTCTTCATATATCTCATCTTAAAACTCTTAATATCTGACTAAAATTGTCCTAAAAGTGCCACCTGACGGACAATATGTCCAACTGACGGAAACAATGATAAATGTCCTCGTTTATCGCTGTACAAATACCTGACGAGGAATATAAAAAATTCCCGTCTTATTTTTCTTCATTTTTCCTTGTTTGTACTGTCCAGAGTTGTTGTGGGAATAATAATTTTTTAACACATTTTTCCTTCCACGTGTGTAATACATTTGTGACTAATTGAGTGATATTGTTTAAGATAATTGCTTTGAAAGGCATATTTTAAAACACATATGTGGGATTTTATGGACAAAAAGGAGAAATGTCAAATTAACAACAATTAAAATAATTTAGTATTTTTCAAATGTTTACTGAAAAGATATGAAATTTTATGAAGCTGAGAATGTAACATATTTTTATGTTTAATTTTTGTAATTCCATTTTGTGTAAATTAAATTAATTTACGTACCACCTATTAAGTTTTTGTATGATAGTTAATGTTGATTTTAACACAATTTACACACACACCAAGTTTGAAAACATCAACATGAATAAATACGTGACAACGATAGTGGCATGTCATGAGCAAAATTTTGAATATTTTTTTGGTAAAAATTCTTTATTCTGCGCATGACAGTGTGCATAGTTAAATGCATTCGAAACATTCATGTACATAACTTACGCAACACGTATGCATACCGATGTTCAAAACGGGCGTGTCAAAATCTGTTATTATAATGTGAACTTGATTTTAGTTACCAAGAAAATTTAATCAGCACTGCCATGTGCTATTTTTACATATTTTTTCTTTCATAAAAATAAAAAGTAGCACATAACAGTACTTTTGGACTGTTAAGTATAAGATATTATAGTCCATAAATACCCAAAATTTCCACCATACTGCCAGTTAAAACCTGAGAAGTTAATTTGTTTAGCTATTAATAATAATAATAATAATAATAATAATAATAATAATAATAAGTAATATATGTTTATTTATCTGTATAAATATCTTATTATTTTTATAATACACAAAGATAACGACAAATATCACCATGGAAACACAAAAAGCGCGAGATCTCGTTAAATGGGTAACGGCGAAGTTAAAGTCAACGACTTATAATAAAATAAATAATGACTAGATTTCACTCAAATTCACTGCACTTGCATACCTTAGTCCATACTCACAATCAATACTACAATATCTGTGAAAATACAATATTTAAAACAAGGTTTTGTTGAACAATCAGTGTGTAATTCAAAGCGTTCCTTCCGTATCTGTGACGGATGATATCCACGATATATCCTAAAACATATATACACAAACAAAACTAATCTTATCACATTGTTCAGGTACAGCCAATCATTTCACGCCAAAAGTAATGAAATAAAAATAAAAAACGCTACTTGGCTTCATAACTAATAGAAAAGTTTTGTAAACATATTTTAGCGATTCATTTTTGAATACAGTTTTGATTTTCACCAGCCATATGTTTTAGAACTAATCGTCAGGGGGAGGGGTACTACCCCCACCGTGACCGGTGTTCTT
Source organism: Tegillarca granosa (assembly GCA_029721355.1). Lineage (NCBI taxonomy): Eukaryota > Metazoa > Mollusca > Bivalvia > Arcoida > Arcidae > Tegillarca > Tegillarca granosa. Next base: position 39,906,677 of record CM056606.1, on the reverse strand, counting down.
AGATAGATGATTCTGTCCTGGATTTAAGGGGTGTTTTCCAAACAAATTTGCGTACGGATCAGAGGCTCCGTGGATACCGCTAAAGGCATCTTTAGAATTTCCTATAAAGAAAGGATCGTTTGGAGGTCCATTGTTATTATTGTTAAAGAGATTGAAAAGATCTAATGGCGGTGTCAAAGTGGTTGTAGCACCACCCTCCCCCTCTCCTCCGTTAGCAGAGGTTGTCGGTTCTAAGGCAGTTTGGCTCAATTTAAATAAAAAATCTCCAAATGCCGGACTTTTTCGATTACTTGGATACGCAGGCGCCATGTTTAAGGAATCAAACGGCGAAGTAGTAGTGACCGGACTCCCTTCACCTTCACCACTGGCGGCATGTTTATGTTTGTCCATTAAGGCGTGCATTTTGTGTATCAAACGTGTGTGCTTTATAGGCATTTTGGTGAAGCAATCTAATTGAGGATTTGAAGCCAACACAAACACGGCGTTACAACCATCAGCTTTTACCATACACCCGGGCGGCGTATAGAATAACCTTGATGCAATACCTTTTCTGAAATTATACAAATATGGTAAAAGTTTTAACATCCAAACAAAATTAAATTTAGATAAGTTAAAGTTAGATTTCAGGATAATTTAATTTTGGCAACAACGTCAAAAGTCTATATTGAGGTTAAAATTTAATGCATATAGCCCAGTTTGAACTGCACATTCTGACCAATTTACACATTGCAGATTACCAGATTTATATTGAAACGTAGACACTTTTCGGGAAAATACGTACTTGGCAATAACCAATAAAACAATAAGACAAGAGAAAATATTATATTGAGACAGTTGTGAAACTTCTACTTAGATAGACGCTCGATCTATTTACAAAATGATATCAACACATAACACGAATTATAAAACGTCCTCCTTACAACAGTCACGTAAGTTAATGTCCACTGGTGTTTTAGGGTATCCCTGGAAAAATACAACTATCCGACTTAATTTACAATCAGCGGTCTATATATACGAATTAATTCACCAAACAATAAACTTTCATTTTATTTTTATACAAATACTTAAGGATTTGAGGTACTGTTTCCTGGCCTGATGTTCGGCATAAAGAGAACGAAGTATCGACTTGTTCACAGATAATGGGACTTGATGTGGTATGTGGTATGCTTTTTGGATGTATTGACTTCGTGAGCTAACACAATAAAACTCACTCGCACATCTAACACATACAAGAACTTAATTTCAGATTAATCCTTAAAGATTGATAAACTTGTTCTTGTCATAAAAAACTGAAAAATGACTGCTCTAACGTTAAACAGCATTACAGCCAACCAATCAGATGAGACATCGAATAAACTCGATTGCTTTTAAGGCTGATATTTAGATATTAAACTATAGCCTATCTATATGTCTAATGTTTTGTACAACTGCCCCCCACCCCCCAATCGGTCATAATTATCACTGAATAATGAAAGAAGTGTTCTCTGGAAAATTAAACTGGATTTGTTAAATCAAGCGACAAATATCGTCAACTGTCGCTTTACAATTGGTCATTTTATCTTGATTACCTGCAGCATATATAACCGTAATCTGTACACGTGCATACACGACAGTCCAAAGTCTCAAATGAGGATCCCGGCATTAGTTGTAAAGGTTTGGGAGGTATAAATTCTTCACCGCTGTGATGGATGTTTTCATTTTCATGTTCACAGTAATGTCTAACTGAGCCGAATTCTGAATCAAATAAAAGATACGTCAAAATAAGAAAATACATGGCAAAAAAGCAAACAAAAAATAATAAACTTTGATAAGATTTCATAATAATAATAATAATAATAATAATAATGATAATAATAATAGAAATAATAAATTACTATTTATTTGTGACTTTTTGTTTACATTTATTTGTTTGCTAGCTTTATGATAGTTATCAAAATTGGATTCCCTTGTGTGTATACTGTTATATATTACTGTATATTATACATCGGAATACTGTCATATATATGTTCATTTTGAATGTATTTTATGATTTAATTCAATAATGATATATAACAATATCCTTCATCAGATATATATACACATGTATGTACTGTAAAGCTTACTTAATAGAGTACTCGCTTCGTCGGAAGTCGGAATTCGAACCCCGACCGGGTTTGACCAAGACTCAGACATTGGTAGTGTCTGTTATTTCGCCGAGTATTCGGCATTTGGAAGTGAAAGTCATGGGGTCCTTCGGGGGAGACCTAAAAAACAGATGCCAGGGCAGGCATGGCAATGAACCCTTCCTGCACATTTACCTAAGAGCACTGCAAAGGTTAAAATTTCTGCCATTTCACTTACAACTGATGACGTTTCAATATAAGTGAAATATTTTTGACTTGGACGTAAAACTCCATTTAACCAATCAAATCAAATCAAATGAAACACCATTCAGTTGATTGGTTGATGTATTTTATACATCTTCAAAAATTCATTACGAACGAGTTTCAATGATACGCCCAAATATGGTTTAACATTTTCTTTTAATTACTGTTTCTATTTTTTTATTATTAAACGCATAATCAAAGAATAAAACAAAACTTGGCCAAAAACAGCGACAAAATTGACAGCACATTTTTTACTGCAAAGAGTCACATTCACTGATTATCAAGAATATCTCCACTGAGAGTAAGAACCTAATTTGACTACATACATATATACATGTCTGTACATATTTCAAGACAAATACCAGTTGTCCAGTCAATTATTGTTCTATCCCGAAGTAATTGCGCCAGAAAACATTTTGTGACTTGCAAACTTTTAAAATCTTAAATACAAAGTTAAGTCTACAATAGACCATTTGCCAATTAAATGTTCCGAGTCATCGTGAATCATTTTCCTATTTAGATATTACAACGACGAAGGACAAAACCTCTGAATTTTGGGGTTTTTTGTACAAAAGCACTGTTTTTACCAAGTGTTATTTCTATGTTGTCATTTTATTCAAAAAGTTTACCAGACAAGGCTAATTACATCTGAGACAAAATAAAATGGTTTAAAAGATGAAAATCTTATTTTTAGCTTTTTGTTTGCCAAGAGAAGTCATGTTTTATGTAACGAAAAACCGTTCAAGTTGTAAAATCTTAATAGAAAACCGATTCATATTTCGGTCGGAATTTTAATTGGCAAATCTAGTATTTACTCATAAAACGCGTTTTTGCCAAGAATTTTAAAATTCAAATGGTGAAAGTTTGAAAACGTTTTTAAAAGACTGGATTTCTGTTCAATTTCTCAACGTTTTCTATTTGAACAATATAAACCACTGAATGGAATGGTCTGTAAATATATAACACAAATACCTGTAAAATGTTTATGAGTCATATGTGCACATTTCGGAAAATCATTCCTTATCAGTGACACTAGGGGCCAAAAAGTTTGATAGATAAAAAACTTAAGCCAAACAGTTGAAAAATAATTAATATAAAGTTCCAAAATTATACGAATCTAAATCCAGCTAAGGTATGCGTTGCATGAGGGAACAGACCTTTGTAAATTATTCTAGTAAAATAAGCAAATCGATTTGTATGTCGTATGTTAATTATATTGTGTTTTAAATGTTATGCATTTATTTCGTGAAATATTAAACTACTTAATTGTAAAGCTGTGATGTTAATTACTTATTTACATAGGTATACTTGTTTTCAAATTCATTAAACGTACAATGCATTCCTCCTTTTTAAGTTATGATTTTTTAACACGTGATAAATACCAAAACTGACCTGGTCGTATGTGTACATACAATATATAGTATGGAGAGGAGTGATTTAATAATGTTTTACGCCCCGGTCAAGAATTTTTTTACATCAAAGCAGTCGGTTCGTGATAGGTGGAGAAATCCAGAGTGCCCGAAAAAAAACACCTACCTTCGGCAATTTTTCTCACACTAGGATCTGCCCGATACGGATTCGAACCTAGGTGGTGAAAGGCAATGTGATTCGTAAACGCGCGCTTTAGACCAATCAGACACCAAGGTCGTTATATACATGGAATAAAGAGACTGTCTGCAAGATGTCAGGTATATACATGTATATATATTACATTCAAAAAGTAATGTATTGCAGATGTAAAGTATTACAGTTAGTTACATTTTGATGGTTTCTGTGCAATGGTTTTGTTAGTGTATCAACACACTTAGGATAACATTTCGATTACAATTAGATTATACATGTGCAACAAGAACTTTGCTACAAAGATAAAAAGCATTCAAATTTATCAAATTGTATCATTCATTTAAACTGAAAACAAACTTTCATTATAAAGTTAGTCAAGTATTTACAATATCTAAATACTCCATGCATTAAAATTAATACAAGAGTTATCTCGCTTGTCAGTAAAAGTTTTATTCACAACATTTACTCACATCTTATTTTTGAAATGGAAATGATAAGCTTTTTAGAGATCGTGTGTTCCCGTGAAAACTTACAACATTTTTTAAATGACCATCTAGTTGGTCTTTATACAGAGTGTGAATACATTAACAGTAAGAGAAGAACTAGACGTCCCTAGTCTTTTATAGGGAACAGGTAAACTAACAATAACATTTAACTGTATATTCCATGCAAAAGAATTGATAAAAAACGTAATGAATTACCTGTAACTTCTTGTTTTATTCCGTGGAAAGTACAGTAACCATGAACGTAACGAAAAATTGTCAAACAATTAACCACTACAAACCAAGCATACATATCGGCTTAATGGTAAAAGCCGATCTAAATCACATCAAATGTCAAATCAAAGTTTGGTTTTCTAACAAGTTAGTCTGTAGAACCACTTTACTTCAGACAAAGTTTTGAAGTGAATTATTGGAAGTAATCTACTCAATTTTAATACTGCGTTGTAAGGAAATAATAGTCATAGATTCATGTTAACAGGTGTAACGTAGGTCCGGTTTAATGATCATTGACTTCAGAAGGATATTATATTATTTAATACTAAATTTCCGTATTGTTTTAAAAAACAATTAAAAACTCCTCATGTTGGAACTATTATAAAATTGTTTTACAAGACAGCTGTGAAAATGGAAAATATTGTTAATTAATTATTTAAATATATATTTAAATGCATTTCGTGCAAAAAGACTTATGCAGGTGTATAGATATGTGAAATAGTTTGACTTTAACGTCATTGAACTCGGAATTTATGAGGTTTAGGGGATACAATGATTTGTAGCTAAACAACTGGGGCTTGACAATAAGCAATAAACAAGACAACATAGAATGATAGACAAACAAACGAATAATAGTCGACAAATCAAAAATGACAGAACAGTAAACAAACAAAATATGAGCAATCAAAAATGACAAAACAGTAAACTAACAAAATATGAGCAATCAAAAGTGACAGAAAAGTAAACAAACGAAATACAAGCAGTCAATAACGACAGAACAGTAAACAAGCGAAATATGAGCAATCCAAAATGACAAAACAGTAAATAAACGAAATACGAGCAATCAAAAATGACAGAACAGTAAACAAATACGAGCAATCAAAAATGACAGAACAATAAAACAAGCGAAATAAAAGTAATCAAAAATGACAAAACAATAAAGCAAACGAAATATGAGCAATCAAAACTGATAGAATAGTGAATAATCGATTTACGAGCAGCACATAAATATGAGCAATCAAAAATGACAGAACAGTAAACAAACGAAATACAAGCAATCAAAAATGACTGCAGAATAATAAACACACACACACACACTGCCCTGCCTTTATGATACAAAATGAAAATTAAAGGTCATAAATCGGATTGATATTTAGCCATTTACAGTTAAAAACTGGTTTTCGTTTCAATCAGGCAAACAGTAGCAATGTCGGGAAAATTCCGTTAAAAATTTTACATTTTCGATTTAATTAATTAATTAAATAAATAAATAAATAATTTTTCATTCTTTCTAAACTTTATCATTATTATTATTATAATTTGATTTTCAATTTTTTTTTTACAAAAGATAAAACTTAAAAGATACTTTTTTATCCTCTAGTTTTATATGCATTTGAGTAAGTCTACAACTTTATATAATTGTTGTCACAATCTATGACAATTTTTCCTGCAACAAGTCTATTCAAGCCTTGTCACATATTTCGTTTTTTTTTTTTTTAGAACAGGTAAGATGTAGTTATGGGATAGTTAACGAAACAGGTACTCAGAAAAAAACTATCAGAAAACAAGCACAATTTACGTTACAATGCATATAAATCTCATTGTATAACTGTCGCGGTTGAGACTTCACCACGAAAATCTCGAATATTAATACATCGCGAATGTTTCTCGTTATACAGTATATTGGATCTCATGAGAAATAATTTGAAACAAGCTGGTCAAAAAACAATCTATGGTTAAAGGGAGATAACTGTAATGATTTGCGGTATTTTGAGTTGGGTTGAGTTGAGTATTGGTGTTTAACGTACCAGTCAAGAATAATTCACTTATATCGAAACGTCGCCAGCTATAGGCGAATGTACAGAAATTTTGCCTGTGCGTTGCGCTGATGGCATTATACAGCATGATTCTTTATCGTGTCACGCCTACCGTGACACGGGATCTCGTTTATTTTAAGTTCCCATCCGAAAGAACCGTGACTTTCATTTCTTAATGCCGAGTGCTTGGCGAAAGAACAGTCACTACCCACTATCAAGTCTTAGGTCAGACAGTGTCGGGGTTCCGAATCAACGACCTCCTACTTACGGAGCGAGCACTCTACTAACAACTGGCACTTTGAATGAACGCCTCTGATTTCAAAATAGATGTATATATATTTTAACTGTAATATGCCATCGGAACTAGTGCAGAAATAACTAAAACAGTTAACTCATACTTCCGTTTGTCGTCCATGCTGTGTGCACAGATTATGCAATATAACAGCTGACTTATTCATTAAATTGTAATAAATTTACGCATGACGTGACCTGTGACTGTTATCATTTCATTTACATGGAAATGGTAGTAAAATTACAACACAGTTATATATATATATATATATATAATCCGATTTGTCAGTTGTCAGACAATACCATTTTCCGCATTTTCACGTGTAAAGATTAACGAAAATTCATATCCAAGTTATTGATAATAATAATAATAATAATAATAATAATAATAATAATAATTAAAAACATGTCTGCATCCCACAGAATTCTGATCTAAAATAATTTTACTTTCCGCGGAGATCTGATCTGTCGTATACTGTTGTATCACAGCGCAGTACAAGAATATGAAGAAACACGATTTTTGTTAATACTTATGACCTATACCAGTTACAATCTAACAGTTATGCTGTCGACTGCTTGTAGTACCAGGATACTCAAATATTTCAAAAACAAACATGTTTACCTGATAGCCTTGTACACTTCTCTTAAAATCCAGAACAAAATATCAATGATTAAGTATAAATGTTATTAATATTTGACGTGATAAAAATGAAAAACCTACAACTTAAAAGTACGCACTTACCAGTAAATCAGGGACAGTGATTCAGTATTGAAGTTTCTTGTTTTTTATTTGCACATAAATAACCTTGGATGAATATTTTATTCATTACATGTCAATGTTGGTCAAAATCCCACTGGGGACTTCGGGACCATAATTCCAAGAAAAGTCCGGAAACTGGAGTTTCTGTTAGTATTGAAATGCTTTAAACAAAGACTTGTTACTGTGTGTAGTTTTAAAGAATTGCTTCAAACAGTTTCAGAAAGTTTTCCATAAATACCTGACAATTAACATGGTTTATTTATGTAGGTATCTACTATCACTGTCATCAAGTAGGTATCTACTATCACTGTCATCAATTAACATGGTTTATTTATGTAGGTATCTACTATCACTGTCATGTTTTCTCAGAAAAAAAGTTGTGAAAAATGAGTATTAGATAGATTTAGAGATTTACACCGTACAAAATTTTCCAATTGTAAACCTCGAAGGGCCATAATTTACAAATATAATTTATAAACTTGGTTAATAAAATAAGATTCTGTCATTATTGATGCTTTTCATCAATGGAACTAGCCAGCGTAATACGGGATCAATACTTCTTAACGTTTGTGCAGAATGAAATGGATAACGTTTACGTCAGAAATTCCCCCAAAAACGTCGTAATCACGGGTATTGTCGCGTTAAGTGACTCGGTTGTCAACAGAAATAATTGTCCCGCAAAAATGCTATGAGGTGTTACGTGGTTGCATGGAGAATTCCATTGTAATAAAATGAATATTTATAGTTTCGGAGACTTACTCCGGAAGTAACAAACAGATGGAAGCTTTCTTTAAACAAATAATGAACTGCCAATCCTTGAATATAAAAGTTTTCCAAAAAAAAAAAAAAAAAGGGGGAATAGCTATTTTAATGCTTAAGTATTTTTATTTATTTATGAAAAACATTTTATGTTGCATGATATTATAGAATTGTAAAAACGATTTATGAGGAACTGGAAGTTTCAGACTAAAATTCAAACCTAGTGGCGAAAGGTAGCATGATCCGTAAGGCATTGATTTGAACAATAACGTAATCATTAAATACAATAAAATAGATCTATGTCAGATTCTTAAACAAAGCGGAAACGGGCAAATTTAGATAAATACGTGAACTAACAACAATGAAGTGAGGCCGGGTGTTCCGGAAGTGTAAACACCTCTTGTCTAGCAAGTTTTACATCCGCTACGTGTGAAAACAAATTTGAGAATGAAAATAAAGACTAAAGAAAATCAAATTTATCCAAAAATAAAACTTAATAAGAAATACAGCTCCAGGAGATGCGAAAAAACGTGTTTCTTGCTTATGTGATAGATTTATCTCACTAAATTGGTAGTGCGATATTTTTCCATATCGCACCCAGCGTGCGCACGTATAGCCTATCTCAATTGAACATTTTTTTTTCATATCAAGGTTAATAACTTAGTGGGAAAAACTTCATGTATATGAAAAACATAAAAAAGACTTTTTATGATGAATAATATCATTTTTACTAAACTAAATCGTTGTTTTGTTTTGTCGCGTAGATTCACAATCTATTGTGAGGGAAACGTTATTTTTATTGTTGCGTGTCTTGTATTCATCCGCTAGCAAATACATGTAGTAGGGATTCCGGTATTTTTTTTTTTCGTAAATTATATGCGAGAAAAATAATCAATTATTCGACTGAGGTCGTGATAGGAATTTCCCCATCTCGACCTCAAACTCGTAATAGATTCTCTTTATAGGGAAGAAATTTGGTAATGTAAAAACATAAATATATAATAAACTCGTCTTTAGCACTAAATACGGCGTCTTTCCCTGGACACAGTGTTTCTATTTATTCCAAGATTGATAAACTTAATCACATGATAAACAAAATTCCACAAAACCAGACTGGTTCAGGAATTCTGCTATCTAACACAACCATCCCAAGGATATAACACATCAGGTAAATCTTCTCTTATTTTACATACTCAGTAATTTATTTATGTATTTTTTCTAATTGTTTTATTTTGTATAATATGGTTTTTTTTTTTTGGTTACTTCTGACAAAACATTGCAAATATCCACTGTTTTGTCTCTTCCATGCAAGCTGCGGATAGTGATGCCCAATACCCGAGTATTCTACTTGTTTCTCATATTTACTGGAATTTTTCTCTATTTATTTATTCTTTCTTACTTTCTTTGTTTATTTCCTTGTTTCTTTCCTTATTTATTATTATTTTTATTATTATTACTATTATTATAATAATAATTATTATTATTATTATTATTATTATTATTATTATTATTATTAATATTATTATTATTATTATTATTGAACACTAACGAAACATACACTGATCGTAAACAATTTTGATTTAGCAGAAAGATAAATTGAACAAAACGCGACCAAAGTGTTTCATGGTATATTGTGTCAAACGGACGGAAAACATTAGATCTTAGGGTCGCACTAGTGTACATATAAAATGCTTGACAGGATTAAATGTCCATTATATTTTCGGCACACAATTAGTCGTATATTAATTATCACCGTGTATAATTAACAAAATTCGCCTAAATCATGACAAAGGAGTCTTATATAACGCCATTTTATGACGTGTTGTTTTTGATGGCCTTCAAAATTTAAAGGTCACACTTAACAAGATCATAAAAAAATTGAAAAAATGAAAAAATTGATATGGTTTCAATCTTTATTGGCAAAACAGGGAAAGAAAATGGGGTGAATTTTTATAAGAACTGGAAACTCTTTGTTGTACTGAGGTATAAAACTTCAACAATACTTAACATCCTTAAAAATCGTAGCGTTAGGCCACAATTAAAAATATCTTTGTTTCCCCTTGCCTGACCCTGACTAAGTAGGTAGGTTTTTTTTCTCATAAGTGACTATCAATATTTTTCACGAATAACAATTTAACACCAAGATTGCAACAGAAATATTCAATGACTAGAAAAAATTTAAATCACAATACCGAACAATAAGCTTTAACCAATAGAACTTCTGACACTGTCTGACAGAATCTTGCTGAACACACACACACACACACACACACACACACACACACACACACACACACAGCATTTTTCAATAAAATTTTTATCAGTCGACGGGATCGGTCGCGTAAGGGGAAACATACTATATTGTTATTTTGGCCGTATGAAGTTCACGTGTAATGTTTTTGATATTTTCCTTGATCTTTATATTTTCGAAATATTTTTTTAAATATATTGATGTAGGTTCGAGTGTTTCTGGTAAATCAAGACCACTTGTTAAAACATTAACGTCCAACTAGTATAACATCAAGTGGGTCACAAAAAACTCGAATTGCAAAATATATGTTTATAAACCTGAGTTGAATAAATTATAAAGCATTTTATAAACATAATAAATCAACGTACATCTTATGTAAATTTTATTATGTTAAAAGTGAAAGGGTAACTAAACAATATTCAGTTTTACTAAAACCCCGCTTTTCAAACATTGAAGCCACATTGAATGTAAATTTACAATTTATCCTTGTTATAATGTGTAGAAAATGTCCATTTTGAAGTAAAATTGAAAGCTTTTCAGAGTATGCAGACTTTTTAAAATGAGATTTTTAGCAGGACCTGAATTTTGCATAAGGTCACATCTAAATAAAACGTCACTAGAATAAATTGTAAAATTACTTACAATGTGGCTACAATCCCCGAAAAAAACGGGGTTTAGTAAAAATGAATATTGTTTAGTTAATATTGTAGTAATACTGCTTAAAAAGGAACCTTTGACTGTTTTATCATTTTGTTTTCAATTTCAGTCCTGTACATTATGTCAACCCTTAGTGAATATATAGAGGATATTATTAAGAGGTCTGGAGGATTTGGTCGATTTCAGCTTCTACTGTGTGTAATCATCCTGGGATCGAAAATCTCAGTTACGTGGACCACATTAATGATGGCGTTCGCAGGAGCCATTCCAGATTGGTGGTGTAATCACGATATTACAGATTCTGAAATTTCCAATACATCGTACAAATCTTGTATGGCAAACAGCACAACTAAATGTAACAGTTATAAGTACAACAACGAAATGTACACGCTTGTCAACGAGGTAATATAATGTTTTGTAGTAGATGAGCTCTAATGCTTTCTAGTAGTAGTAGTAGTGGCTGTTGTTGTTGTTGTTGTTGTTGTTGTTGTTGTTGTTGTTGTTGTTGTTGGTTGTGATGGTGGTGGTGTAGTGGTTTTAGCGGTTTATTTTCATCATTCAATAAATTTAAAATATACCACTTTAAATGTACTGAAGGATAAAATTTTAAAAAGGTAGCAACAGTAGTAGAAGCAGTAGTGGTAGTAGTAGTTGTTGTTGTTGTTGTTGTTGCTGTTGCTGTTGTGGATGTGTTGTTGTTGTTGTTGTTGTTGTTGTTTAGGACATTAAAAAACCAGCAACATAACAAAGTTCGACATAAGGGATACTTGTAGTTTTAAAAGTTGCACTTTTTGTCGCTCGCGTTCATTAAAATATGAAAATAGTCCTACTTTCGATGGTCATACTGAACACATAAATGAGACGAGATGCAAAATGCACTACCGGATACAAGTTCAAACCCGGAATCTCCAGCAGTGAAGCTCTAATAGCTGAAGTACCAATCACCTCGGAGTTAAATACAGTTGGGTGAATCTGTTTTCTATATGACAACAAGCTATTTGTATACCATTGTTGAAAGAAGTTTAGAAAACATCTATCTCATCAACTTTTCATCAGCCAACTTAATATAAATCGTAACATCAAAATTTCTATAGGGGCTAAAACGTTTTTCAAATAATATTCCCTTTCGTTTCAATATGAAGCATTTAACATGTTTTTAACATGACCCCATAATTTTCGCATAATTATTTTTTTTTGATATGAAAAGCAAGCGCGTTGGTTTGTTACCTATTTGTAACATGTGTTTTCTATGTAAATCTATGTTAACATGTGTTTTACTGTGTGTATCATGTGTTTTTCTCTGTGTAACGTGTTTTTCTATGCGTCACATATGATTTTCTGTGTGTAACATGTGATTTTCTTTTGAACACGTGTTTTCCTATGTTAACATGTGTTTTCCTACATGTATGTGTAACACGTGTTTTCCATGTGTTTTTCTATGTTAACAAGTTTTCCTATGTGCAACATGTGGTTTCCATGTGTTTTTTCTGTGTTAACATGTATTTTTCTATGTGTTACATGTTTTCCTATGTGTAACATGTGTTAACCTATGTGTTACATGTATTTTCCTATGTGTAACATGTGTTTTATTCTGTGTAACATGTGTTTTTCTATGTGTAACATGTGTTTCCCTATGTGTAACATGTGAATGATTTTTGTGACATTTTTTACAGTTTGACTTGGTTTGTGATAAAGATTGGATAACAGCGACTGTTACGACTATACAATTTGGTGGTTTATTAGTGGGATGTTTTACAATGGGACACCTTGCTGACTTAGTAGGAAGGAAACCTATTTATTTTCTGAGTCTCTTAATTTTATGCGTGATGAACGTAGTTGCCTATTTCTCGGTGTCCTGGCAAATGTTTGCAGTTGTTCGATTTGTTCTTGGATTTGGGGCTGGAACTTATTTAACCGTGTACTTTCCATTAATGATGGAATTCATATCGCAAGGTGCCAGACCTGTTATTGCTGGTTTACCATCATGGACCATGTGGGCTGCACTTCTTGGACTTGTGTCGTACCTCCTTCCTAACTGGAAGCACCTACATTTGGCCACAGCCGTTGCCACAGCTCCATGGCTCTTAGCATGGTGGTAGGTATATGTGACCATTTATCTCTCTAGTTTTCTATGTTATATCTTTGGTTGCCTTTTTGTGCCATTTTGAATTATTTCACAGTTAAAATCACGTCTTCTTTTTCATTTTAAGACCTGGTACTAGCCGAACAAAGAGACAAAAAGTGAAATTTTACAAATTTGAATGTCCCCGGTTTCCCAATCATTCCTTAACTAAGACTTTACTTGACTTAAATCTGGCAAATCTTAAACCTTAATAATTTGGTTTATTGTTAAGATATCCAGAAATATCAGATGTCATTTAAAAGACGTCATCAAGCTTGTAACATCTGTATTTTGTTTTATCACAAATATTTATTTGCCACTTTCTAAATTTAAGTTAAGGAAAATCTTAGCTGAGGAACGATTTTGAAACCGAGGCCAGATAACTAACAACATTACAAAACAACTGAGGAAGTTTTAAACGTCGTGTAGAAGCTACCGTAATTATGGAAAATGATATTGGTTATTTTGGATTCTTTTAACGCTTTTTGCCGAATAAATGCAAATACAAATATTTTATATGTTAAATATTTATTACAAAAATGTTTAAGATTAAAAAAAACAAAAAAACAGCTACTTACTCTTAACTCTTAACCTTAAAGCTACTTCTTCTATAGTTTATATATATATATATATATATATATATATATATATATATATATATATATATATATATATATATATATATATATATATATATATAATTATTTATTTATTTATTTTCGAACATTTTAAGGTTCGTTCCAGAGAGTTTCCGCTGGCTAGTAAGCAATAATCGCCTCCATAACGCTGAAAAGGTTATTGAGAGAATAGCTAAAATAAATAACTGTACAATGCTAGATCTTAGTGATGTCGACAAAGTTATGTTGAAAGAAGAAAATAATACTCAAAAATATTCCGTATTGGATTTATTCCGGGAAAAACAGCGGCTAAAGAATACTCTACTGCATGCAGTCATGTGGTCAGTATTCATTCTGCCAGTACCTATTGTTAATGCTATTTTATATGCGACAGCAAATGACTGTTGTTGTCATTCACTTGTGTCATGTTAACGCCGGAAGAGGCGCCATCACGTGCGCACGCAAAGGTGCATTTTGTTCGCCAAATCTGTCATCATGTAAAATTTAAAAATCGACTACATTTTTCTCTATACAAAGTCATTCTTTGTTAATCAAGGATGTCCAAGGTCAAGGTCATTGTCAGTTCAGTTCAAATAAGTTGTTTTATTCTGTTGTTATCAAAGTTAGGCAGTTTGCAAAACTATACTGGTAAAATAAGTAAAACACTGTGGTAATAGTTTTATTTTTATACATTTTATATATTTGTTTAAGATTTATATATATAATAAGAAAGGTTTTAAAAATTGTCCGATCCAATTTACCGTACACTGACATACTGCTAATTGACTTCTAATTAAACAGAGTTTGAACAATTTTATTCAGTTTAGATAAAATAATCACCGCTTTTCAATTGTTCAGAGACTTAATAGACAAAAATTAAAACATTGAATATTAATTATACATTTCCCATTTTGTAGGTTTTCGTGTGGATATGTGTACTATGCTATATCATTTGGTGTTCAGAAGTTATCCGGAAGTCTGTATCTCAATTTGTTTCTACTTAGTGCAGTTGAGATACCAGGAAATGCTGTTACTATGGTGACAAGTCACTAGTAACTATCTTTTATTTATTTATTTAATTAATTTGTCATTCTAAAAAAATTGCAATAAAATGTAATTTTTTTACAAATTTATTGTATCTTTCTTTAAAAAATGTCAGGTAAGGACATTTTATGATATTTAACTGAGAAACAATAAAATTCAACAAAGTATGAAATTCAAATATAGGTTGATATTTTTCAGAGGCGTTCATTATTTACCATACAATGGATATAGGAGGATAGTTACCTACTATAGTTATATTTTCATTCGCTGTCTACAATTCTGTAATTGTTTTTAGAATTTGTACACGTTTAATTCTTAGGCAATATAGCTCATTCAAAAATACCTTTTTTTTTGTAAGCTCGACCAAATATATTTATTCGGCCGCCTGTAAATTTCACTCTGTCGCCTGTGTATTTTATTCGGCCGCTTGTACATTTCATTTGGTCCTTAGTTTACTTCTTTATAAAACATTTCTGTCATGCCTGTTATTATGTGTACGAAGTCGATGACATATTGTTTTGCTGCGTTTATTCTCTCTGAGAAGTTTTAGCTATATCACTGCCTTGCTCGGATATTGATTAGCCAGTGTTTTGAAACTTTACAAGGATAACATCAGAAAGATTGTAGTTATGACAGCTGTTATTCTGTTTTTGTCCTGAGTAATATTTTTCTAGTTTAAGACCTAATAAAATGTTTTCGTATGGGAAACATACTTTTTGTATTCTATTACAGCTCACTATTTTAATTTTACGCCTAAAATGCTGTTCAACTACCATTACATGGCACATTTTGTCGTTTGCTGTGCTGTAAAAATGTACTTAGATTTATTTAAGATCATATCTCTAAACCACGAGTATATTTACATGTTTCTGGTCGACACACATTTAAGTGTTTTTAATTTCAATCTTTATTAATTAACAAAATGTTATTAATATTATTCGTATTGTTTCAATAGTTTATCAATTTTACTTTTTTGTGTTTGTGTAAGTATTGGCAGAAAATGGACGTCATGTGGCTTCTTTTTGATAAGTGGATTATCTTCCTTAGCAGTGGCAATTGTACAGACCTTAGAATTAGGTACAAGACTTAAAATCATACATATTTATTTGTTTATTTTTGAATTTTCAGAGTTTTGGATTAACAAAATCAGTTTTATCGGTATTAATTTTCAAATCGGTTTAAGGATCGCTCATTTTATAACACTCAAATGTATTCTAAAACTATTTAATTTGTGAGCATGAACTTGAGAAATATGTCGGTAATAACGTATCCTCTATTTAATAGATTTATATCTGTTGATAAGTACAAAGTCGCTATATCCAAACTTATAATGTATATATTGTCTTCCCATAGTTGCAATGTTCCTTTCATTCTCAGTTTTTTTATTTGTTTTGTTTCGCACGTGACGGGTGTTGCTAGGTAGACATTGGTACTTACCTTTCAGGGGCACCTAGCCTTACGTACCTGGTGGAAGTTCACGTAATGTCCTTTATATAAAGTCTATGATTCTTTGTGGAAATCTTTGGTTTCAACCAAACTTCTTTTACACATAATTGGACAGGTATCAAAATCGTTCACTACAACCAAATAATTGTTTATTCACTTAATCAACAGCAATCATAAATTTACAATTCTCATAAGAAGACGTAAAAAAAAACTCGTTGTCGCAAAAAATATTCATCCAAAAGTATTTATTAAATATTTGAAATGAATATTTTGACATTTTTCGCATCAGCAGAAGAAATATCATTATATGGATTTTATCTTACATTGATGAAATTTTAACCCAAAAATCTTTTTACGCTTAAACTGTTTCTTGCAATATTATAGTGCGCAAAAATGTTTTCAGTTTAAAATCAATTAAATTTAATCATAATAATTGTTTACTAGAAGAATCGTGTTTTTATTTTAGATACTAGTTTATCAGGTTCTCTTATCAATGGGTTCGCCTTGACATCTAAGCTATGTGTGGGAGCTGGCTGGGTATCGTTAGCAGTTCTTACATCAGAAGTGTACCCAACTGTCATAAGGTGAGAGGTCAAATTATAAAACGGGTGTTGTCCAGCGAGTTGTATTTGTTGAAATATTGTATGTTTGGTTAACTTCAAAGGCAACACTGCTATGGAAGTAATTAGTTACCCGAGTATGGGGTATGACACTTACATGTAACTGCTAAAAGTACACGCTACTACAGACAAATAGAATTAAATACAGTGTTTATATAATGTATTATAATCTAGTCAAGGTAATTTTACTTACAGAGACGCGGTGACCCTGGAACAAGGATGTTAAAAAATTTAAACAAATAAATAAATAAAAAATTAAAATAATAATAATAATAAAAACAGCTTTCATCTAGCGATCTGAAATTTTTTTAACCGATCATTTGCCAGAGTGGATTCGAACCTAGGCGACAAAAACATTGTAATCCGTAAGCCAGCAAATTCGACCACCGGGTCAGCTGACTAATCATTTTTCTAAATCATTCAATCTCGTCAGATAGTGTTTTCCAATAACTATCGCGAGGATACAAAAATTGTTCTCCTTAGATTGTCTGATTGCATGGTTTCGAGAACTGTTCTGCTGTTACAAGTCCTAAATGTATTTAAAAACTCTGTCACATTTCGCGAAAACCTTCATTGTATAAATTGAAACACTCATGAATTTCTCTATTTATTTCTTTTCTTTATACAAAAGAAACATTGGTTATGGATTTCAAAACACAGCAACACGTGTTGGTGCAATGGTTGCTCCACAGATGGTCTTCCTTGTAAGTATAGGTTAATTCAGAATAGATAGGATCCATGCAAGAGCAATATTTCATGAAAAAAGGCTAGACACGTCCTATCATATAAAAATAAGAACGATAACTCAAACATATAACTTTAGAATAACTTTTTTCAGTTATATTTTTTAAACATTTTACATACACATGCAATTATATTTAAGGAGAAACAATTCACTCGCGCAGACTTTTAAGTTTGTATTAGCACCAATCTGTACTCGTGTTATTAAGTCCCCCAAACGAAGTTAGGTAGACATATTAGTTTTACTGTGTTTCTTATTCTTCTTCTTCTTCAACCCTTGTCCAGAGCATTTCGCAGGGATGGCCTGTCCGATTATTTTGAAACTTTTCAGGAGTAATAAGGATGGGGTGCTTTGGTGACTTTGTTTTCTGTTTTTTCAAAAAACAAAAATAGCTATAAAATCGAAGTTTAAAAACATTTTTATTAAACAGTTATTTCTCCCGTAATACCTGACATAATAGAAATGCTTTTTCAAATGATATCGTGTTTTGAATAAACAAGAGCTATATTTATCAGACTTTAATGTCCTTTTCAAAAACATATTTTGTATTTAACAATTACTGTAGAAACTTGGTAGTAAGGTAATACATGATAATTAATAAACAAGAGTTATATTATCATAGTGCAATGCCCCTTCCAAATGGATGAGTATAGCTGTATCTTTTGTAATTTATATCGTTTGTACATTTTTTTTTTCTTAATTAAAATAATGGGATATCATTAGGATGCTACCTAAATGATACTTTGACTTTAAATATATGTATCCTACTCGAATGAATAATCTCCTCCACATCATCATAATTAAAATCAAAAATTGTCAATCCAATAACAATTTCCAGTTTCAAAGAAGGATATTTCAAGTCAAAAATATTACTGCTTTATTTGTGGACTTGGTATTGGCATCCCATTATAATAAACTATTGTTTTGACACTTGCTTAAATAAATATATCATGTCATCTGACAAAATGTTGCGAAAGTTACCAAATATTGCACCGTTATTTTTGATAAAGAATTGAAATCTATAAATCTGTAGGTAGGCTCATAAGTTTTAAGATGATGCTGATGCTGATGACGACGACGACAATGATGATGATGATGATGATGAAGATGAGTGGAGTGGAGTAATTGTTTACGCCCCAGTCAAGATTCTTTCACTTATTTCGAGGCGGTCAGTTCTCGAATTGGTGAGGAAACCGGAGTGCCCGGAGAAAACCACTGATGATGATGATGATGATTATTATTGTTATTATCATTATTATTATTTCAGGGAGAGCGTTACACTGGTATTTTGTATTATCTAAGTGGAGCTTTGATGTTGTGTTCATCATTGTCAGCATTTTTATCGTCAGAAACACGTGGCGTTGTCTTACAAGACACACTCGGAACAAACGAGATATCGACACATGATCACGTGATCACATGGTCACATGATCACAAGAAGAAACACGATAGTATAAACCAACAAAAGGAAGCGATCAAAGTCATAAGTTTGTGTAAACTGGACAATAAACAAAGTGAAATGGAGAAGAGCTGAATTTGTAAATTACTTTTATAATAACAATACTATCTATATATCAAATATAATTATTAAAAATGTGAAAAGTTTTGATAGAGTATTATACAGGTTAATCGTAATTAGATTTATAAGTTTATATCAAAACGTAGTTCATTACATGTCTTTGATCTGAAGCAAGATTTGTATATAGGCATTTGTAAAGTGTAAAATTGAATTCTTCTGAATTTTATCCGGTCTCCTTGAACCAATAGCAGCAAAGCAAATTCAAAACAAAAAATTCGGAAAAGGTGATATCTTTAACGTTACATTGATATCCCCCGAGAGAGAGAGAGAGAGAGAGAGAGAGAGAGAGAGAGAGAGAGAGAGAGAGAGAGAGAGAGAGAGAGAGAGAGAGAGAGAGAGGGTTGATTTTTTCATCGATTCAAGAGTTTATTAAGAAGCTTTTGCTGTTATCCCCTTTTTTGGTGTGTTGGGGGGGGGGGGGGGGCTGTAATTTAACAGATCAATCACTTTTAAACTTATAAAACTAGTTCAAATGTCCCTTTCAGTTCAAATTTTCAATTCAGTTCAAATGTTCAAATGTCCATTTCAGTTCAAATGCCACTTTCAGTTCAAATGTCTCTTTCAGTCCAAATGACCTTTTAGTTCAAATGCCCCTTTCAGTTCAAATTTCTATTTCAGTTCAAATGTCTCTTTCAGTTCAAATTTTCAATTCAGTTCAAATGTTCAAATGTCCATTTCAGTTCAAATGCCACTTTCAGTTCAAATGTCTCTTTCAGTCCAAATGACCTTTTAGTTCAAATGCCCCTTTCAGTTCAAATTTCTATTTCAGTTCAAATGTCTCTTTCAGTTCAAATGTCAGATAAGTATTTATTGTTCATTTCAATTTTAATGATTAAATTGACATTCAAAATTTTGTGTCGTTTTTATTCCAGGTAAAATAGAGACTTAACTTCGTTAAGTGATATAAATCTTATCAATATTGAAAAAAATTTACAAAAAAGAATAATGATTAATAAAAACCTTATCCTTGTTTTAAGCCCTAATCAAGGTTTTTTTCTCTTATATGTCGAGGTAGTAAGTTCTTGGATGGTGGAGGAGAGATTCAAAGTGTCATGTGCTGATTTTCAATGCAATATTTCAATAGAAATTCAAAATCATCAGATGACAGAAGTATTGGAGGAAACTACCGACATTTGTCTAGCAAACAGACAAACATTCTTTTACAATAACCTGCCCAGGAGAGATCCGAACTAGGACGCTCTGAGTTGATAGTTCAATGGACAACCCTTATCCTTTAAAATAGCATGTCCCTTTCAGTTCAATTGTCCATTTCAGTTCAAATGCGACTTTCAGTTCAAATGTCCCTTTCAGTTCAAATGTCATTTCAGTTCAAATGTTCCTTTCAGTTCAAACGTCCATTTCAGTTACAATGTCCCTTTCAGTTCAATTGTCCATTTCAGCTCAAATGCGACTTTCAGTTCAAATGTCCCTTTCAGTTCAAATGTCAATTTCAGTTCAAATGTTCCTTTCAGTTCAAACGTCCCTTTCAGTTCAAATGTCCATTTCAGTTCAAATGTTCCTTTCAGTTCAAACGTCAATTTCAGTTCAAATGTCCATGTCAGTTCAAATGTCCATATCAGTTCAAAAGTCCCTTTAAGATCGAATGTCCATTCAGTTCAAACGTCCATTTCAGTTCAAATGTCCCTTACAGTTCAAACGTCCATTTCAGTTCAAATGTCCCTTTCAGTTCAAATGTCCATTTAAGTTCAAATGTCCCTTTCAGTTCAAACGTCCCTTTCAGTTCAAATGTCCATTTCAGTTCAAATGTCCATTTCAGTTCAAATGTCCCTTTCAGTTCAAACGTCCATTTAAGTTCAAACGTCCCTTTCAGCTCAAACGTCCATTTGAGTTCAAATGTCCCTTTCAGTTCAAATGTCCATTTCAGTTCAAATTTCCATTTGAGTTCAAATGTCCCTTTCAGTTTGAACGTCCCTTTCAGTCCAAATGTCCGTTTCAGTTCAAACGTCCATTTCAGTTCAAATGTCCCTTTCAGTTCAAATGTCCATTTCAGCTCAAATGTCCATTTCAGTTCAAATGTCCCTTTCAGTTCAAATGTCCCTTTCAGTTCAAATTTCTCTTTCAGTTCAAATTTTCATTTCAGTTTAAATGTTCAAATGTCCATTTCAGTTCAAATGTCACTTTCAGTTCAAAGTCACTTTCATTTCAAAAATGTCTCTTTCAGTTCTAATGTCTCTTTCAGTTTAAATGTCATTTTCAGTTCAAATGTCCCTTTCAGTTCAAATGTCCCTTTCAGTTCAAATGTCACTTTCAGTTTAAATGTCCCTTTCGGTTCAAATTTTCATTATAGTTCAAATGTTTAAATGTCCATTTCAGTTCAAATGTCATTTCAGTTTATATGTCATTTCAGTTCAAATGTCCCTTTCAGTTCAAATTTCTCTTTCAGTTCAAATGTCCATTTCAGTTCAAATGTCACTTTCAGTTTAAATGTCCCTTTCGGTTCAAATTTTTATTATAGTTCAAATGTTCAAATGTCCATTTCAGTTCAAATGTCTTTTTCAGTTCATATGTCATTTCAGTTCAAATGTCTCTTTCAGTTTAAATGTCATTTTCAGTTCAAAAAGTCCCTATTAGTTCAAAAAGTCCCTTTCAGTTCAAATTTCTTTTTCAGTTCAAATGTCCCTTTCAGTTCAAATGTCCCTTTAAGTTCAAATGTCCCTTTCAGTTCAAATGTCCCTTTCAGTTCAAAAAGTTTCTTTCAGTTCAAATGTCCCTTTCAGTTCAAATGTCCCTTTCAGTTCAAAAAGTCCCTTTCAGTTCCCTTTAAGTTCAAATGTCCCTTTCAGTTCAAAAAGTTTCTTTCAGTTCAAATGTCCCTTTCAGTTCAAACGTCCCTTTCAGTTCAAAAAGTCCCTTTCAGTTCCCTTTAAGTTCAAATGTCCCTTATAGTTCAAATGTCCCTTTCAGTTCAAATGCTCATTTTCAGTTCAAATGTCCCTTTAAGTTCCCTTTAGTTCAAATGTCCCTTTCAGTTCAAATGTCCCTTTCAATTCAAACGTCCCTTTCAGTTCAAATATTCCTTTCAGTTCCCTTTAAGTTCAAATGTCCCTTTCAGTTCAAATGTCCCTTAAAGTTCAAATGTCCCTTTCAGTTCAAAAAGTCCCTTTCAAATCCCTTTAAGTTCAAATGTCCCTTTCAGTTCAAAAGTCCCTTTCAGTTCAAAAAGTCCCTTTCAGTTCCCTTTAAGTTCAAATGTCCCTTTCAGTTCAAATGTCCCTTTCAGTTCAAAAAGTCCCTTTCAGTTCCCTTTAGGTTCAAATGTCCCTTTCAGTTCAAATGTCTCTTTCAGTTCAAACGTCCCTTTCGGTTCAAAAAGTCCCTTTCAGTTCCCTTTAAGTTCAAATGTCCATTTCAGTTCAAATGTCCCTTTAAGTTCAAATGTCACTTTCAGTTCAAACGTCCCTTTCAGTTCAAAAAGTCCCTTTCAGTTCCCTTTAAGTTCAAATGTCAATTTCAGTTCAAATGTCCCTTTAAGTTCAAATGTCCCTTTCAGTTCAAATGTCCCTTTCAGTTCAAACGTCCCTTCAGTTCAAAAAGTCCCTTTCAGTTCCCTTTAAGTTCAAACGTCCCTTTCAGTTCAAATGTCCCTTTCAGTTCAAATGTCCCTTTCAGTTCAAAAGTCCTTTTCAGTTCCCTTTAAGTTTAAATGTCCATTTAAGTTCAAATGTCCCTTTAAGTTCAAATGTCACTTTCAGTTCAAACGTCCCTTTCAGTTCAAAAAGTCCCTTTCAGTTCCCTTTAAGTTAAAATGTCCCTTTAAGTTCAAATGTCCCTTTCAGTTCAAATGAGTTCAAATGTCCCTTTAAGTTCAAATGTCCATTTCAGTTCAAATGTCCATTTCAGTTCAAACGTCCCTTTCAGTTCAAATGTCCATTTCAGTTCAAACGTCCATTTCAGTTCAAATGTCCCTTTCAGTTCAAATGTCCATTTCAGCTCAAACGTCTATTTCAGATAAGTATTTATTTATTTTTTTTTTTCAGTTTTAATGGTTAAACTGACATTCGAAATTTTGTGTCGTTTTTATTCCAGGGAAAATAGAGACATAATGTGACTTTTTTAATCTTATTCATATTGAACAGTTTTTACAAAAAAGAATAATGATAAAAAAAAACTTATCCTTGTTTTAAGCCCTAATCAAGGTTTTTTCTCTTATATGTCGAGGTAGTAAGTTCTTGGACGGTGGAGGAGGGATTCGAAGTGTCATGTGCTGATTTTGAATGCATTATTTCAGTAGAAATTCAAAATCATCAGATGACAGAAGTATTGGAGGAAACTACCGACATTTGTCTAGCAAACAGACAAACATTCTTTTACAATAACCTGCCCAGGATAGATCCGATAGTTCAATGGACAACCCTTATCCTTTAAAATAGCATTGAAGGACCAAATTTGACTAAAAAGGTTTATTGGTCGCGAGAATTGACCTGCATCTATAATTAAATTTAGAAGAGGAGTATAATGACATTAAATAAATTGTTAAATTTATTTTTAATTATCAATTCAATTTAAGTTAAAAAAAAAAAAAAAAAAAAAAAGCTGAAACATCTTCCAAAGGAGAATACACAAAAATACACACTGCGACTTACATCTCCATTTTTTTGTTTGCGACATTTGTCAATGCTCATGTATTTCGATCTATAAACCAATTTTATATTCAATTTATATTTTATGAAAGAGTAAATAAGTCTACTGGAATGACTGTAGAACATCAACGGGTGATGACTACTGGACCTTTGGTTAAATAATAAAAAATATTAGATCTATACTGGACTAAATTTCTATCTATCACACACACACACACACACACACACACACACACACACACACTTTGTCAAAAAAAAAATAAATGAAAGAATATATATATATATATATATATATATATATATATAACCAATAAACAGAAAAGATATGTAGAACATAAGTTAACAATGAAAGGTAGAAATTCTATGTGATTAAAATCACCCATAAGCACAATTCTACCGTGGTGTCCATACACATCGCAAAGTTCGAAGAGTTTGATAATGTAGTCTTTGTACAGTTCTACGGTATTTTTTGTTGTTGGCAAATAAACTTGAATTATATACAGCGTTTCAAAGTCGCCCAAATTCACTTTAATCGATCGCTACAATTCTGTCGTCTGGTGGATCAATTGTTAAGGGTTCTATAACATTACTCAAACGTTTATGTCACAATAAACAAACGCCTGCCATGCCCACGCGACGAGGAAACACTGGATGCAAACTAAAATCAACAGTCGATAGGTAGGCATAGTTCTTTTTAATACAACCAAGAACAACATATGTTCGGATATTCCGCAGATGTCAATGCTTTCCCGTTGTATCACATCTGACAAGTAAACATAGCTCGATATTATCCCAGCAACCTTCCAAGATAGAATTGTTATTGTATACCTTATGAAAAGCAAATAATAATAATAATAAATAAATAAATAAATAAATAATTTATTAATTAACTAATAATAAATAAAAAGATAAGATGTAATTAAGCAGCTAATCCTCTATTTGGTAATAGGAACTTGGACGGCATCATTTTCTTGTAGGCCAAAAACCTTTGCTTTCAACTTCTCCTTCGTGAAAGCAGTATCTCGTCGTCGGTTGTTCATTAATCTAACGAACGTGCAAGTAAGGTTCTGTTTTCTTATATAATCTTTAATTTGTTCAACTTTTACCGACTTTAAAACTTTGCCAGATAAAACCGTTTATACGAGTGCGTACTGAACACGGCATGTGTTCCATCATTTGCCGAGATAAAACCGTTTATACGAGTGCGCACTGAACACGGCATGTGTTCCATCATTTGCTGAGATAAAACCGTTTATACGAGTGCGCACTGAACACGGCATGTGTTCCATCATTTGCTGAGATAAAACCGTTTATACGAGTGCGCACTGAACACGGCATGTGTTCCATCATTTGCTGAGATAAAACCGTTTATACGAGTGCGCACTGAACACGGCATGTGTTCCATCATTTGCCGAGATAAAACCGTTTATACGAGTGCGTACTGAACACGGCATGTGTTCTATCATTTTCTTTGTTGACAACCGAATCTGTTGTAATAACTATTATCCTTCTTTTTACGATGTGGAACTGCCTCGTCTGAAGCCGGATGGTCATTGTTCTCGTCATGTTGGTGTGTTATATTCTTAATGCTTATCTAAGTGTTCGATGGAATTCGCGGAAGGTTTTTTGTTAATGTGGTCCGATTCATTTTACTGCGATGGACATTCTGAGTGGAATCTGAACTCAAGTTGTGATCATTACTGCTTATTACGTCATAGTCGTGATCCATTTTATTGTGGATAGATAGATAGATTGAATGAAAGAATGAATAAATAAATAAATAATATATATATATATATATATATATATATATATATATATATATATAAATGAATGAATAAACTTGTTTATATATAATCTTGTAAAACATGTCAATAAACTCCAAACCCGGAGAGATAAAGGTAGATTAGGTGATAAAGCATCAGTTTAGTAATGTAATATTAACATTTATACACACAGATATATACGGTCATAGTGAGTATATACACATCGATATACAGAGGAAGTGAGTATATATATATCTAATTTTATACACACAGATATACGGAGGAAGTGAGTATATACACATCAATATGCAGAGGAAGTGACTATAAAACATATATATATCCATGTTTATGCACACAAATATACGGAAGAAGTGAGTATATACATATCGATATGCAGTGGAAGTGAGTATATAAATATTCATGTTTATACTCACAAATATACGGAATAAGTGAGAATATACACATCGATATACAAAGGAAGTGAGTATATATATCTAATATTAAACACACAGATATACGGTTGAAGTGAGTATATATATCTAATATTTAACACACAGATGTACGGTTGAAGTGAGTATATATATCCATATTTAAACACACAGATATACGAAGGAAGTGAGTATATTTATCCATGTTTATCTATTTGGTTATTGTTCCCAGAGGCTTCTAAAAAGTTTTTATAATTTGATTTTGCGAACTCCATTTTTACTGTAGAGAAGAGATTTGACCTGTTCTTGGACCCAACACTACTATGTATGGTTTCTCAACAGAACACTTTGTTCATTTTTTTTTTTTTTTTTTTTGAAAAATACTAATCCTTCAGAGGCTTATCAAGATGTTCTACAAGTTGACCAGGCAACCTAATTATGTACCTCACATGACCTATATACGAACTTAACATAGCTTTTGTTTAAGGAATAAAATTAAAGTTTCGCCGCTTCGATATAACTTGTAAAATTTGGACCATGGCCTAAAAAGCAATTACTTATTTTGCAGGTAGATTATAAACAATGACAAATATCAGCGAGTACCTAGATGACATTGTCAAACAGTGCGGTGGCTTTGGTCTTTTTCAGATTCTACTATTAATAATCTTATTGACGGCCAAACTTTCCGCGGCATGGACAACTTTGATGATGTCATTTGCTGGAGCTATTCCTGAGTGGTGGTGTGAGCAGACAGATTCTATTTCAAAGAACACTTCAGATGTTTATAAATCGTGTATAATAGATAACACAACAAAATGTCGAAGCTTTAAGTACGATGATTCTATGCATACACTTGTCAATGAGGTAAAATATATAAGGACATCTTTATCTACTTCAACTGTCTATGAGTCTTTCATACTACCTCAAGAGCGGAAGTCGGAGTTTGAACCCGGGTCGGCTCATACGGTTTAAATTGCGATACTTCCCTTTCGTCTAATTTTCGGATTTAAGTGGACAGAGTACTTGTTACGTTGCCATAGTAATATGACTGAGGTATACTTATCAGCAGTTTACTGTGAGAGAAGTGTTAAGGACAAACCATAAACAATGCAAGCGAACTTGTTGTACGATCCCCGGATTACCGTCCCGTCTAGACGCCCTGATATTTGATGTTTTTTTCTGTGTTCTGCAGGATTGTGCCATGGAAGCAATTTTTAATATCCGCAATGTCCATGAATTGAAACCTTGCAGGCTTATTAACTGAGCATTTCTATTGTGTGAGAAGCTAAGAATACCAAACCGAGTACTATCGGCCTTAGTATTAATTTGTTAAATTATTATTTTCTTTAGTTTTATAAATTATAGTTCGCTTTGACTCTTATAAATGCTTTTTCATTTCAAACATTTATACTTTCAGTTTTAAAATGTTGCATTTGAACTGTAAAAAAACTTAGAACAACACAAGGTTTATTTTTATTGAAAGAGATTTTCTTACATGAATAGGTCGGTGGTCTAGTGGAAAAAATGTCTGGTACACTGTCTTAAATAAATCATAAAACGTATCACACATTTGGATTTAGATACAGCTCAAAATTAAATGAAATACAAAAGAAAATAACCGTGCGATATCAGAAATATCAGGGCATCTAGACAGGACAGTAATCCGGGGATCGTGCAACAAAACCCTTTGTCTAATCGCCAATCGCTAAAACTTTGATAATGCAGCGTAATATAAAATGTTAGTGTAATATACAATTCAGTTATCGTTGATTGAAAGCTAATTTGAAAAATTAAAAGCTTAAATAAATAAATATATATATATATATATATATATATATTTAGTCACAATAAATTTTAAATATCTCTATACAATGATTTGCATGTTTGATTCTTTTACAATGCCAGTTTATAACAGATATTTTTTGTTATTCCAGTTTGATCTGGTTTGTGATAAAGACTGGATAGTGGCTACTGTTACAACAATTCAGATGGGTGGTTTACTTGTTGGCTGTTTTACGATGGGTCACCTCTCTGATTTTGTTGGAAGAAAACCTGTATTGTTCTTAAGTTTATTGATGTTAACTGTGTTGAACTTGGTGGCTTATTTTTCAGTATCGTGGCAAATGTTTGCAGTTGTTCGTTTTTGTCTTGGATTTTTTGCAGGAACTTATATTATAATATATTTCCCGCTGGCTACAGAATTTGTCTCCCAAAACGTTAGGCCATTTTTAACCGGAATACCATCATGGGTTTTGTGGGCAGCATTACTTGGCCTTGTTGCTTATCTTCTGCCTAATTGGGCACACCTACATTTAGCAACAGCGATTTTTACCGCACCTTGGCTCCTTACATGGTGGTATGTATCTTTTTAATTGTTAATAGTTTGTCGTGATAGTATTTGAATACTTAAAATTACAATTGTACTTGATCACAAATAAATGGACATAAATGAAACTAGATAAGATCATTTTTACAACACATTGTAACCGTGCATTATAAAAGCGGGGGAAAGTCTGTATTGTAACTAATAGCAAGATACAATAAAACAATCTCTCTCTCTCTCTCTCTCTCTCTCTCTCTCTCTCTCTCTCTCTCTCTCTCTCTCTCTCTCTCTCATACCGGAAATATACAGGCTTAAAAGCCTCTATGTCATATTCACATGATTTATGTTTGTTTTCAAGGTTTGTTCCCGAGAGTTTCCGATGGCTTGTCAGCAATAAGCAGTATGACAGAGCGGAAGCAGTTGTAAAGAAAATGGCCCGGATTAATAAAGCGGAAGTGCCTAATTTAAATGAAATAAAAAAGATAACACTAACTGAAGAAACTGACAATAAGAAATACACTGTTTTAGATCTATTTAGAGGAAAATATCTAATAAAGAATACATTACTTCACGCGGTTATGTGGTAAGTTTGGATTGATTGTGTTTGCAAGGTCCACTTATAATGAAAATCGGTTAGTATATTGTAATGTTGTTTAACGTCATAACAGTATTTTTCAGGTCAAAACATTTTTCTCAGCTTTATTTAATGCCTATTATTATTGAGATTTAAATACGATTTATTGATGATAACGATCCGCCAACTTTTTGAAGCTCATATTATCATTATTACCCCCCCCCCCCTGAAAATATTAATCAATCGAAATTGCTGCTGGATCTTTAAAGTATTTCTTATTTGTCTAGCTGTTTGATATATTCAATTTTACTGTAACAAGAGATATATCAACATTGCAAGATATTTAGAGTAATAGGCAAGTTAATCAATGACTTGTCTCGTACTGTCTCGTGTGTTGTGACATCTCGTCTTGTATTTTTTAGTTTTGTGACATCTCGCTTGTGTTATCTCGTGTTGTGACATCTCGTCACGTGTAATCTCGTGTTGCCAGGGTGACATCTCGTGCTCGTGTTGTGACATCTCGTCGCGGTACAATCGCATTATAATCGGTGTCTGTACTTGTCTGTGGCAATTGACACAGTATTAACTAAAACTGAGCTTTATATTTAAGGTTTACCTGTGGATATGTGTACTACGCTATATCTTTTGGCGTTCAGAAGTTATCCGGAAGTCTGTATCTTAATATATTTCTTTTAAGTGCAGTTGAGATACCTGGAAACGCTCTTACTATCATTACCAGCAATAGGTAAGTTTTATAAACATTTATCGAACAGTTTATACTGCTGAATAACAGTGGGTATAAATTTGCCCTCACATCACATGACCGTTTGTCGTCAGAACTTTTATGACACTGAATCAATGTATGTGAGATCTCGGTGGCCGAATTGTTTTAATTTCACGCCTAAAGATCACAATGCCTCTCAACGCCAACGTACAAAATAAACCTGGACAGATCCTAGTGTTAGAGAGTTTGCTAGTTTGCTTGCCGAGGGTTGGTGGTTTTATCCGAACTCAGGACAAAATTAACAGTTCTTAAGACTGATGTTTTAAACAACTTTTAACTCTATGGGGTTATTTATAAAATAACAATTTTGGTATATAGATAAGTGAGTTCAACTGTGAGATCACTATCATCCTACCTGCCTATTTCATAAACATTGCTTTATTTAAAAAAACAACTATACATTGAACGTTTACGTTATGACGTTCATGTAAAAGTAATGCCCCAATGCTCCTGAGCCATTTTATTTCTTTTCCTAGCTTAGAACATATTTTATAATAAAAATTCATTATTTAACCATTTAACTGTTGAAAAAAATTGGGTTAACAGTCGATATAATTACCATTGCCTTGTAACGCAACCCGAATAACGCGCGTTATGTATTCATACGCCTTACTAGAGAGCAATCGTAATTAATAGTCGATATAATTACAATTTGTCTCAAACACTGTTTAAGAGGGCAGACAAATTGAAAATGTAAATATTTAAATTTGGATTAAAAAATTAAGATGAATTCTATGACAGCGGCTTTAAAATATGTACAACAATATTACAAATTTTAAGTTTGTCAAAGGTTCAACATTAAAAAAAAACTATTTTCACCATATTTATTTCGTGTGCAGATTTAGAAATTTACGGAATGAAATTCTGGATGATTTAACAAAATGTAATTACATGTCTACAGTTGTTATTATTATTTTGTCATTTTACCTTTCAGTAAATTAACACACACATATAACATATAGAAAAAGAAAAGCTAAAAACCTTATCTTTTTATATTTAAAAAAAAAAAACGGAAACATTCGACAAAACATTCGATGTTTCGGAAACTTGCACCATTTTTCTTAGATAATACTTGGTTGGATGAGCATGTGGGTATGTTGTAATTAACCCCCAGTCCCGGCATTGCTTTCTTTGGATCTGGCCTTGCATACATATATAAGTTATTTCTTTATTTGAATGTAGGATAGGCAGAAAGTGGACATCATGTGTATTCTTCCTTTTGAGTGGATTAGCAGCTATGTTGGTTGCTATAGTTCAAACCTTACATCTAGGTATGTAAGCTATATACAAAACATATGTGTAAAATAAAGTTTGAAAAAGGTTTGAAAGTTAGAAATATGAATGATTATTCTTTAATCCCGCTATTCATATTTAAAAAGGGAACTTATATATATATATATATATATATATATATATATATATATATATATCGAACTCGTAATTATGAGGTTGTCGGAATGGGGAATTGGAAAGTAAAAATGTAAAGATGACCTATACATTTAACTAACAATAATTGGCTTAGCCTTTTAATCCAGAATCTTCTGCCAGTGAATAATATTAATTAATGCTTAATAATTAAAAAATATCCCGAATTTTGCTTCAGTCTAGCATCTACAAAATGAATGATAAATGTGTTGAAAACATATCGACGGTGT
The DNA here is from genome assembly GCA_029721355.1 of Tegillarca granosa. NCBI lineage: Eukaryota > Metazoa > Mollusca > Bivalvia > Arcoida > Arcidae > Tegillarca > Tegillarca granosa. The sequence goes on along the minus strand of CM056606.1, from coordinate 39,875,196 downwards.
ACAAAATTTGTTTTATAAAAGATTCGAAAAGAAACAATGTATGTATCCAGTTTCTTTTTTCTTTTTTTTTCCTCTTTTTTTTATACAATATTTTATTTAATAATAACATGACATACAACATGCATAACGATTTACAATATAGAGGATCCTGGAACAAGAGTAAGAATCTTATATTAACCAGTTTCCTTAAAAATCGGCACAAAACTAATAATCTGCATGACCTAGAAGAACGTATGGTAATAATAAATAAATAAATAAATAAATAAATAAATAAATAAATAAATAAATAAATAGATAAAAAATAAAGTGTAGGTTTTTAAAAGACAAATTCAAAATATTTAAATGTACAATAATTCACTATGTAAATTATGTGTTTTAAGAGACATATGTTAACCTATAGATTCAATATACATTAAACGGGATTGAGTCAGAAAATCTCTTTGTTAAAAGAATGTAATTTTGCACTTTGTCAAAAATAACAATATTTTCGTCATAAGTTAAGTTTTGATTCCCAAATAATAATAAATTAATGTCATAAGGGGCGTTTATAGTATGAATAGTAGCATTTCTGATATGATTATACAAATTACATTGTAGTAGAAAGTGTTGAGTAGTTTCGGTTTGACCGCATGCACAATAGGGGTTTTTAACAAGATTTTTTGCAAACAAATGATGATTTAATGAACTACATTTTAGCCTTAGTCTAGTGTGATAAATTTGTCCTATGCGACTACCTGAATAAAAGTATTTGGGAATTTGTAATTTATGGTTTAAAAAGGATTTAAAAATGTTTAGTGAACTGTTTCTTACTGATACAGGAATATTGTTCCAGTCTCTAATAGTGGAGGGAAGGAATGATTTATAATAAAAATCTGTCCTACATAATATGGTTTCTAAATTTTGAGACGAACGGGTGTTATAAGAATGAATTTCTGAATTTGTAAATGAGATCATTTGAGAAAGATAAGTAGGAGATTGCTTATGATACATCTTAAAAAATTGAATTAATCTATGTTTTTTTTCCTTCTTGTTTCCAATGTTTCCCACGCCACGTCCTGATATAATAAATTTAAACTTGTTAACCTAGTCGCCCCAGTTACTATTCGAGCTGCTTCAATATTTACACGTTCTAATTTTTTAATATACTCGTCTGTCAGGTTGTCCCATATGACGTCACCGTATTCCATTAGAAGTCTTATAAAGCTGAGATAAAGAGTTTCTAGAGAAAGGCGGTCAAGTTTGAATTTCAGTTTTTTAAGTATAAAGAGTCTAGAATTAATTTTAGATAACAATTCATCAACATGCTGTTTCCAAGTCCCATCAGAGGTAAGAAGCAATCCAAGATGTTTATGGGAGTCTACTTCTTGGACAAGAGTACCATCCATGTATAAAGCGGGATGAAAGGGTTTAATTGCTTTCTTAGAAATAATCAGTGATTCAGTTTTTTTAGGATTAAAAGAAACTAGCCACTTTTGGGACCAAAGATGTATTTTTGAAAGATCAGAATTAAGATTCTCGGCCGACTCGTAAGGATTTTCAACATTAACATAGAGTGAGGTGTCATCAGCAAATAATCTAATACTACATCCTATATCAGCTACGATATCATTAATATAAATGAGAAAAAGGATTGGTCCTAAAATAGATCCCTGGGGAACACCGGCAGTAATAGGTAAACAACAAGAAGAAACAATACTTGAAACCACCCGCTGGTGACGATTACTTAAATAACTTTGGAACCATTTCAGCAATTTCCCCCTTATCCCGATAGACTCAGTTTTAACAAGTAATCCTCTATGCCACACTCGGTCAAAAGCCTTGCTTATGTCACAAAAAACTAATCTAACTTCCTTACCAAGGTCAAGAGCTAAGCCAATTTCGTTACAAATAGAAAGAAGTTGGTTTACAGTGGAGTCACCATGCGTAAAACCTGGTTGAAAACTTGTAATAATCCTATTTTCATAAATTTAGTTAAGCAGATATTTGAGAATGCATCTTTCCATAACTTTACCAAGCACATTAAGCAGTGAGATAGGTCTGTAATTGGTTACATCTGAACGGTCACCTTTTTTGAAAACTGGAACAATATTGGCCATCTTCCACGGAGTTGGAGTATGTAAATTTAAAATAAGTAAAATAGTGGTTCACATAGTTTAGAAGCGGCGATTTTTAAGAGTCTGGGGCTTTATGAATCTGGACCGGGAGCTTTAGAGACATCGAGTAATGAGAGAACATCTTTGACATCAGAAGAGGTGATATTGAAGTCTTCCATTATACAAGCTGACAGTGGTAAAATTGGAGTGTCAATGTTTTTGTCGTTTGTTGAGTAAAGTATTCATTTAGTATATTTACTTTGTCTATGTCGTCCGTGTATATATTCCCGTCATAAGTCAAAAGAGGAAGCGTGTTATTTTTGTTATTGTTACCCATAAATGTTTTGGCAATATGCCACCAATTTTTACTCGTCATAGAATTTGAGTTTAGTTTGTCTGAGAGCTTTTTACAATAGTCAGCTTTAGCATTCCTAACAGTAGTAACACAACGATTTCGTAACAGTCTGAATTTTGCCCAGTGGCCTTGAGTATTCGATTTTTTGGCTATTTTATGGATTCGTTTTCGTTGTCGAATAAGTCGTCTAATGTCATTTCTCATCCATGGTTTGTCGTGTCGTCTGATAGTAACTACTTTGTTAGGGATAGTTTTGTCAGCTTCAGCTAGGATGCAAGTTGCAATTTTAGTCGCTGCTTCGTCAATGTCATTACTGTCTATTATTGTCTTGAAGTCAATGTTTTGTAATTTTTCCCTAAATAGTTGAAAGTTGCCATTTTTATAGTCCCATATCTTTCTATTAATACAAGTACATGTATGTTTGGGTTTTTCTAGTCGTAGAGTCAGATATAAAGGACAATGATAGCGAACATTAACGTCATAAAAGGTCTCTCCAACACCACAAGTTTCTACTAAATCGTCATTGTTTATAATAAATAGGTCAATAAGTGAAGAAGTATTTTTTATCAAAATGTGTAGGTTCTTGTATTAGTTGTTTTAAGTTAAAAGAGTCGAGTAGATGTCCAATTTTTGTCTTGGAATTTTTTAATTGATCGTCATTAAAGTCGCCTGTTAGTATTAAGTAATCGGAAGAAATGTCTGTTGCTAGGTCAATTGAAGATTCGATTTTGTCCCACGTGTCCTGTCCGGTGTTTGGTGGTCTATAAAACGTGCCTAGTAAAATTGATTTTCCTTTGATAAAAATTTCAAGCCAAATGCATTCAAGTCCGTCAACATATAGATCATGTCTTTCCTTTGCGTAAATAGTATCCCTAACATATACAATAACCCCTCCCCCAATTTGATCTGTTCTGTCGTGTCGAAAAGGTTTATGGTAGCCGTCAAGGCGGACGTCTTCGTCGAGAACAAGTGAGTGTAACCAGCTTTCTGTAAAAGTCAAGATATCAATTTTATTAAGTTCTGATTCTATTATGTCGATTTTGGGCATAATGCTTTGTATGTTTAAATGCAGAATTGTTAAAAATTTACTGGAACTAAATTGACTAGAAAAGGATGTATCATTTGAAAAGTTACTAGAAAGGGGACCAGGGTTTTTCTCTACATCACCAGATTGATATAACAATAATATGCATACACGAATATAATAACAATATAATAATATATATAATAAGTACTCAGTGAAAATATTTAACCGGTGCAGGTTGAAACACGTTTTAAGAATAATATTGAGCGAAGCTGCACTACATTTAATTAAGGGAGCAAAGTTTCTTATAAAAACATACAAAGTTTCAATTGACATAAGTATAAAAAATAATAAAAATATTGAATACACTGTCATACATGTAAATGAAAAAGGTAAGCATAATAAACTGAATATACCCGTTGTAGACAATACAACAATACGACACGTTAAGGTAATTAACGCCAAAATTATGTTTAGAAGTGGATGCGGTGTAACTACACACTTTGTTATATTAACTGTAGTACGTACGATGGCCGATATCAGCCGTACAAAAACGCACATCACTAACTACAAACTGTACTTAATTTTTATATAAATATGTACAGAAAATACCTTTACTAAACATAAACTGTACATAATAAAACATTATGTACATTTTTTGTTGTTACTAACGCGAACTTGTACCAATTAAATGATTTGACATTTTGTCAATTCTTAAATCTGGTTCGAATTATCTTGTAAGTTCTAACTTTGCCGAGAATTGTTTTCTTTCATCGAATAAGTGTATCTTAATAAATAAAAGCAGTTCTTCACAAAAAAAAAAAAAAGTGTCTTATTTTATATAGCATGTTACTATATTCATTGTCCATTAGATTTATTTCTTACCTAATTTCTGGGGTATTTACAGGATCGGATACTTCTTACATGATCTCTAATTATATCCCACTTTAGTTGGGCTGGGTATAATGATTTTGACTTGTCTGTCTGTCAGTCCGTTGTTAGTTTTCCTCATCATTTTCATCAGATCAAGTTTACGTTTTCTTTTACTCCGCTGATTGTTAAAAAATACGAACCTTTGTCTTTAATAATTTCAGTGAAATAACAATTTTCGGCACTTTTTGCTCAACATTGTCAGATATTACACTGATTTTGGTATGTGAGTTCACCAAAATGTTAAAAACAAGTTTACATTTCGTTCCGATCTGTTGATTTGTATTCTATGGAAATTAAGGCCCTGTGTATTTGAAAATTAATGTGCAAAAAAAAAAAACAGTTTTCCACATTTTTTCCCCTAAACACTTGCAGATATTGCACTGATTTTTTTGATTCAGGAGTTTTAATAGAATGCGTTACCTTTTGTTCCGCTCTGGTGATTTCTGGAAATAACGGACCTTGGTATTAAAAATTACACTACAAGAACAATCTTCCGCAGTTTTTGACCAAACGCTTTCAGCTTTTGAACTTATTCTTGGTATGTGAATCTACCACGATGAGTTACAGATCAAGTTCACGGTTCATTCTGATTTTTATGTTTTAATGGTTATGACAGATCTTTGACTTTGATAATATTATTCCATATTTGGGAGCGGGTGGTATGTGAGCTCGATCACTAAGGTTTTTACATTTATTTACAGGGACAAAGATACACTGGTATATTATATTACCTCAGTGGTGTTTTACTTATATGTTCATCGCTGAGTGCTTACTTCGCATCAGAAACACGAGGCGTGGTCCTTAAAGATACGTTTGAGACAAAAGAAGTGGATTTAAATTCTGCGAAAATTGAGACGGCTGTGCCAAGCGTTACACGAATAGTTAGTGCCAAATACCCCTCAGAATATGATAAAACATTATCAGGACAAGATGGAAAGTTTGGCTTTATCAACACTTATTTGTGATCAGTCGGAGTTATTCTTTAAAATGACAACAGCCTTTATTAGACAAGAGCGGTTGTCAGAAAATGTAACCTCAGGAAGAATTTTATGTAAAATTAAATAACCTACCACTTTTTCTATTTCTGAAATTAAATTGAATTAATTTTACTACAGTAATTACAAGAGCATTTTACTACAGCAAAAATATTTCAACAATTACAACTCTTAGTTCAAAGGTGAATTAATTAAAACAAAAATAGAATTTTTATATAGAAAATAATTACAATGACTAATTAAACACCCGCTGGTAATATAACTTAAAGACATGTTCCACAAGTACTGATGAAGAATAAAGATAATGATAATGCATTATATAGTTGTATCTTGTTAAAAGGCGAAACACTTTCAAAGTTATATAAGTTCTACTACGTATTATAAACACATTAGAACTCGGTATTTATTTTTGGTTTCACTTATGACAACACAATACAACAGAAAAGTAACCGAAATTATAAAAATTGTGATTAGCACATGATCGATCTAAAACACGTAGGTATATATATTTGTAAAACATAAATCGTTGTTACAACTGAGTTTAAGCTAAGTTTCGAGCCACGTTGGTATGAAATAAAAAAAAAGTTTATTCTAGTATATACAAAAATAGATAAAAAAGTAAATTTTAATTTTAAGTTATAGTATATGGTATGGTTAACATATCTTGAAGTAATTGTATATTATAACAGCTTTTTCAGTCTAAATTGTAAAACAAAATATTATATTATTATTATTATTATTATTATTACTATTTATTAATTTATTATTATTACATGTATTATTAATTTATTTATTATTATTACTATTATTACTATTATTATTATTATTATTATTATTATTATTATTATTATTATTATTATCAATGGTTATGAGACCGAATTTTTCATCTGATAGATCTTTTACTTTTGCTCTATTTATGTATTAATTAAGATGTACGTACTTATTTCTATACTCTGTCTATTATATTAAGCTTTATCTAAAGTTTCCAAAGTTTCTGGTTACACTAGTACATAATTAATACAACAATTTGGTTTGTACGTTTTAACAATCAATGCACGGAGTAGCACACACAAAGTTGTCTGACTTAGTACTTTGGCTTTTTAATCAAATATAAAATTTGAGGACTATGGACATTTTGATTTCAAACTGTTAGTACCAGGATTTTGTATTATATCTAACAAATCAAACTGCCTTAACAAGGCGTGGTGCTTCAGTTTCTATGACCACGAACGTTCCAAGTCAGAATTAAAATAAATTTTACTAACCTTACCTAATTTATCTGCAAAATTTGTTCTGCATTGCTTTCCATAAAAAAGTTACTAAATTGATGTCAAACGGTCTTGTGTTCACGTATTTGGAGACTTGTTAGGGTCTTTAGATCGTTGTCAATCAGTCTTGTTTGATCAGGTTTTGAGACGTGCGGTGTTAAAATCTTTTACACGTTGTTAAACAGCCTTGTTGATCAATATTTAAGACTTGTTGAGATGACAACTTTGGATCGTTGTCCAAGCCTTGTTAATCAATTTTTTAGACTTGTTGAGATGAGAACTTTGGATCGTTGTCAAAGCCTTTTGGATCGTTGTCAAAGCCTTATTGATCAATATTTTAGACTTGTTGAGATGAGAACTTTGGATCGTTGTCCAAGCCTTGTTGATCAATATTTTAGACTTGTTGAGATGAGAACTTTAAATCGTTGTCCAAGCCTTGATGATCAATATTTTAGACTTGTTGAGATGAGAACTTTAAATCGTTGTCAAAGTCTTGTTGATCAATATTTTAGACTTGTTGAGATGAGAACTTTGGATCGTTGTCCAAGCCTTGTTGATCAATATTTTAGACTTGTTGAGATGAGAACTTTGGATCGTTGTCCAAGCCTTGTTGATTAATATTTTAGACTTGTTGAGATGAGGACTTTGGATTGTTGTCCAAGCCTTATTGATAAATATTTTAGACTTGTTGAGATGAGAATTTTGGATCGTTGTCCAAGCCTTGTTGATCAATATTTTCGACTTGTTGAGATGAGAACTTTGGATCGTTGTCCAAGCCTTATTGATCAATATTTTAGACTTGTTGAGATGAGAACTTTGGATCGTTGTCCAAGCCTTGTTGATTAATATTTTAGACTTGTTGAGATGAGAACTTTGGATCGTTGTCCAAGCCTTGTTAATCAATATTTTAGACTTGTTGAGATGAGAACTTTGGATCGTTGTCAAAGCCTTTTGGATCGTTGTCCAAGCCTTATTGATCAACATTTTAGACTTGTTGAGATGAGAACTTTAGATCGTTGTCCAAGCCTTGTTGATCAATATTTTAGACTTGTTGAGATGAGAATTTTAAATCGTTGTCAAAGTCTTGTTGATCAATATTTTAGACTTGTTGAGATGAGAACTTTGGATCGTTGTCCAAGCCTTGTTGATCAATATTTTAGACTTGTTGAGATGAGAACTTTGGATCGTTGTCCAAGCCTTGTTGATTAATATTTTAGACTTGTTGAGATGAGGACTTTGGATTGTTGTCCAAGCCTTATTGATAAATATTTTAGACTTGTTGAGATGAGAATTTTGGATCGTTGTCCAAGCCTTGTTGATCAATATTTTAGACTTGTTGAGATGAGAACTTTGGATCGTTGTCCAAGCCTTATTGATCAATATTTTAGACTTGTTGAGATGAGAACTTTGGATCGTTGTCCAAGCCTTGTTGATTAATATTTTAGACTTGTTGAGATGAGAACTTTGGATCGTTGTCCAAGCCTTATTGATCAATATTTTAGACTTGTTGAGATGAGAACTTTGGATCGTTGTCCAAGCCTTATTGATCAATATTTTAGACTTGTTGAGATTAGAACTTTGGATCGTTGTCAAAGCCTTGTGGATTAATATTTTAGACTTGTCGTGTTAAGATCTTTAAAATCATTGTCAAACAATATTTTAAGACTTGTTGAGTTGAAAATTTATCGTTATAAAACAGTGGGCTTTTTTTAATCCAGTTTAAGACTAGTTCAGGTATAAAATTTGGATCATACTAATTAAGGTGTTTAATCCAGTTTAAGACTAGTTAAGGTATGATATTTGGATCATTGTCCTACAGTCTTGTTTAATCCAGTTTAAGACTAGTTAAGGTGTTTAATCCAGTTTAAGACTAGTTCAGGTATGATATTTGGATGATTGTCAAACAGTCTTGTTTAATCCAGTTTAAGACTAAGTAAGGTGTTTAATTCAGTTTAAGACTAGTTCAGGTATGATATTTGGATGATTGTCAAACAGTCTTGTTTAATCCAGTTTAAGACTAAGTAAGGTGTTTGTGTTTAATCCAGTTTAAAACTAGTTCAGTTATGATATTTGGATGATTATCAAACAGTCTTGTTTAATCCAGTTTAAGACTAGTTTAGGTGTTTAATCCAGTTTAAGACTAGTTCAGGTATGATATTTGGATGATTGTCAAACAGTCTTTTATTGGAGTTGAGTTGAGACTTTTGGATTGTTAACAAAGGGTCCTGTTTAAACAGTTTTTGACTAGTTGAGTTTAGAGCTTTGGATAGTTTACAGACGGTTCTGTTTAAACTTTTTTTTTTTTGACTAGTTGAGTTAAGAGATTTGAATAGTTTACAAACGGTCCTGCATATCCATTTTTTGTTTGCCAAGTTAAGTTCAAATCATTGTTAGATTAACTTTTAAGTTTGTGGATTTTTTTTTCTGAAGTTTGTCTAAAAAATATCTTCCCGTGTTGTTAGTTTTTAAATATTTCACATCTTATTTAAACTTCTTTCGAAAGGTTTTCATTATGATTGCCAGCTATAAGTCATCCCGTCTGTCCTAATTATAAATATCTTGATAATAGACAGTATTATCATTATCGTCAGTCTAGTATTATCATTATCGTCAGTCTAGTATTATCATTATCGTCAGTCTAGTATTATCATTATCGTCAGTCTAGTATTATCATTATCGTCAGTCTAGTATTATCATTATCGTCAGTTTGTAAAGCTTTTAGTTAACTGCTTTGTTATTTAAATTTCAGACAAAAAAATCACCATTAGAATAGTAAGATTAAGTCATCAAAAACAGATTGTGACAAAAATTGCCACTTTGAATTAATACACTTTGGTTATTTATAAAAGAAAAATATCATGGGTTTTTTCCAGGCATCTAATTTTTTAAAACGCAAAGAAAAATGAGAAAGTGTCCTAGTTCGTTATTGGCTGGTGTTTTAATTACAGCAGGTTTGTTCTATATGTCAAAAAAATCGTCAGATATTCAGTCGAAATCAAATCAACGAGACAACGTCCAATTATCTCCAGTCAGGAAGAAATCAAATCTGAAAGATTCAAACTGCATAGATCATACATTTCAAAGTGTATACAGTTACGACACAAGATGGAAAGTCAACCAGAGCGTTTGCTATGGTTGCTACAACTCTGTCAAAACGAGGCTCAAGACTCGATATGGTGACACGCCTATCCACGTGTATAACCTACAAGAAGATGTGTATATTTCACATGAATTAACAAAGTTCGGAAGTATTGAAACGGGTAAAATCAATAACGTAATAAATCACTTTATATCGGATCCAACTTTGAATTTCATAGATGTTGGTGCAAATCTTGGTGTGTTCAGTTTAAATGTGGCTAAATTAGGTAGGCGTGTTTTAGCTATTGAAGCATTAAACAAAAATGTCCAGCATGCGTGTTTATCTATCAGAGACGGTGGTTTACAAAACAACATAAAAATTCTTCACAATGCTCTGTCTGACCGGTCTGGTATGGTTGTAAATCTTGGTGTTGATGTTAAAAACATGGGAGGAACATTTGTCGATTTTGAATCCGACAATATTAAAAAGACAAAAAGGCAGTACGGCCTTGTAATCAGTGGAACATATGGTTCAGTGCTCACAATTACTCTAGATAATTTATTAGAACTGGAAGAAATTAAAGATTTCAAAAATGTTATTATGAAAATTGATATTGAGGGATATGAATATAAGGCATTACTTGGAGCCGAGAAGTTTTTTGATTCGGTAAATGTGAAGGCAGTTTTGATGGAGTGGGTATTTCATAAACAGAAAAGCTCCGGAAACGGAATAGCAGAGTTCATGAGAAAGAGAATGTACAAGCCGTATTCTGAAGACGGAGTAAAGGAGCTTGATATTTTAAAACCTGAGACCTGGGGAGACTATAATGTGTGGTGGCTTAAATAGACTGTACTTACCAAGTCCTCTGTGAATTTTGTAGGACCACACTACCTTAGTAAAAATTATATTTTATAGAATCTTATGTCCTCTTAAATTTAAACTCAAGTTTTACTGACATGACTTTTGATTTTTTTTCTTGAGATGCCGGGTGATTGGAAACATATTTGCCAACCTTTACGAGATAAAAATAAATTTAATGAGATGAATTCGTTATCTGAATCGCAAACAGTTTAAACTATAAAATATTTACGAAATAAACGTACTTTTGTATATTTCAAAACTTAAGTTAATAATCCGGGGTGCGTTTCACGAAGCATACTTAGGAAAAAGTTCTTTCCTAAGTATGACTTAGGAAGAAAAATTTTCCTAAGTCCGTTTCACGAAACCGTCCTAAGTTTAAGAATGTTCCTAACTCTTTCCTAAACTTAGGACAGGTAGATAGCTGATTTAGGAAACAACTTGACATGGCGGCTGCCTATATATATATGTTACGACGACGACAGTTTCGCCGAGAGCGTGTTTTAGGGATAGAAACAACCCTCTTGATTATATGGATGATGAAGACATCATTCAAAGATATAGACTTTCCTGTCCCGTTATTCTAGAACTTTGTGAACTATTGAACTATGATCTTGAAAGGAACAATGCGGTCACACTCTATACCGGTGTCATTGAAAATTTTAACCGCCCTGAGATTTTTTGCAACTGGTAGTTTCTTTGGAGTGACCGGAGATATACACGGTATTAGTAAATCAAGTGTGTCCACAATAGTGACAGAATTTACTAATGCAATTACCCAAAGACATCAAAATTACATAAAATTACCAAGAACAGGAAATGAAATAAAGTTATGCAAGGTTTTTATAGCATTGCTAACTTTCCAAATGTATTGGGCGCAGTTGATGGGACCCACATTAAAATCTTAGCTCCCAAGAATGATGAGCATTTGTTTGTAAATAGAAAGAACTTCCATTCTATTAATATTCAATCAGTGTGTGATTCCAATTGAAATTTACAAATGTTGTTGCAAGCTTGACCATTTTCTTTTTGATTTCTGTGACTGTTCTGTTTACTTCATTTACCTCATTTACTTTTGACGTTATTTCCTACCACAACCTTTTCTTTATAGCATTTGATACGGTACTATTCAATTTTTGAAATAGTTTGTCTTTCCTTTTTTCTACTTCTCCGGTTATTGCAGTCAACTCGGCTATCGAAAAATGGAGCGATCTTTTAGCTTTATCCATGATTCGGTATACTTGTATATATCGTACCACTCAACACCCGGGTATATATATACACGGTGAAAATAATTTGAATATAAACATGCACTATAACCCAATGTGAAATTCCTGCAAACACCAACATTTGTATAAGTACACGATGAGAGTTGAGTGATACTACATTCAGTTATTTGTAAAAGAAAATATAATGTAAATGAAATGATTTAAAAATAAAATAAATTTAATTAATTGAGCACACACTATAATTGTGATCATATGTGATATAGAATGTACTTGATTTTATTTCACATTAGGCATTATTCATTGAAATCTGTATATAAATACACGAGGTGTTCCGGTAATTTTATTCCTAAGTTTTTCCCTAACTTAGGAAAGGCATAAGATACATTCGTGAAACGCAAGAGTTTGAACTTACGCATTACCTAACTCTTTCCTAAGTTCAAACTTATGAATAACTTAGGAACGAACTTAGGAAACGTACGTGAAACGCGCCCCTGGGCTCCAATAACACTGTCGAAGCAGTGCAAAACTTCAGTTTGCATGAAATAATAAGTTTTTACTAATCAAATCAAAGAAGAAATCTAAACAACCAATCAAATTGTTCGACTTAACATGGATAGGTTATACCCGAGAAGATTGCCATGAGAAAAAAAATTGTTCAACTCTTAATGACTTCCTTTTTTTTTACAGATCAAGATTATCCTTTATTTAAAAGGGGTTTTATCCTTTATTTGATAGGGGTTTTATCCTTTATTTGATAGGTGTTTTATCCTTTATTTGATAGGGGTTTCTATCCTTTATTTGATAAAGATTTTATCCTTTATTTGATAGGGCTATCTATCCTTCATTTGATAGGGGTTTTATCCTTTGTTTGATAGGGGTTTCTATCCTTTATTTGATAGGGGTTTTATCCTTTATTTGATAGGGGTTTTATCCTTTATTTGATAGGGGTTTTATCCTTTATTTGATAGGGGTTTCTATCCTTTATTTGATAGGGGTTTTATCCTTTATTTGATAGGGGTTTTATCCTTTATTTGATAGGGCTATCTATCCTTCATTTGATAGGGGTTTCTATCCTTCATTTGATAGGGGTTTCTATCCTTCATTTGATAGGGGTTTCTATACTTTATTTGATAGGGGTTTCTATCCTTTATTTGATAGGGGGTTTCTATACTTTATTTGATAGGGTTTCTATCCTTTATTTGATAGGGGTTTTATCCTTTATTTGATAGGAGTTTTATCCTTTATTGATAGGGGTTTAACCTTATTAGCTTTGAATCCTTATGAACTGGGTTTCTATCCTTATATTGATAGGGTTTCTATCATTTAGTTGTAAGGGTTTCTATCCTTTATTTGATAGGGGTTTCTATCCTTTATTTTGATAGGGGTTTCTATCCTTTATTTGATAGGGGTTTCTATCCTTTATTTGATAGGGGTTTCTATCCTTTATTGATAGGGGTTCTATCCTTTATTGATAGGGGTTTCTATCCTTTATTTGATAGGGGTTTCTATCCTTTATTTGATAGGGGTTCTATCCTTTATTTGATAGGGGTTTTATCCTTTATTTGATAGGGGTTTCTATCCTTTATTTGATAGGGGTTTCTATCCTTTATTTGATAGGGGTTTCTATCCTTTATTTGATAGGGGTTTCTATCCTTATTTGATAGGAGGTTTCTATCCTTTATTTGATAGGGGTTTCTATCCTTTATTTGATAAGGGTTTCTATCCTTTATTTGATAGGGGTTTCTATCCTTTATTTGATAGGGGTTTTTATCCTTATTTGATAGGGGTTTCTATCCTTTATTTGATACGGGGTTTCTATCCTTTATTTGATAGGGGTTTCTATCCTTTATTTGATAGGGGTTTCTATCCTTTATTTGATAGGGGTTTCTATCCTTTATTTGATAGGGGTTTCTATCCTTTATTTGATAGAGGTTTCTATCCTTTATTTGATAGGGGTTTCTATCCTTTATTTGATAAGGGTTTTATCCTTTATTTGATAGGGGTTTCTATCCTTATTTGATAGGGGTTTCTATCCTTTATTTGATAGGAGTTTCTATCCTTTATTTGATAGGGGTTTCTATCCTTTTTTTGAAAGGGGTTTCTATCCTTTATTTGATAGGGGTTTCTATCCTTTATTTGATAGGGGTTTCTATCCTTTATTTGATAGAGGGTTTATCCTTATTTGATAGGGCTGGCTATCCTTTGATAGGGGTTTTTATAATTTATTTGATAGGGGTTTTATTTTTTATTTGATAGGGGTTTCTATTCTTTATTTGATAGGGGTTTCTATCCTTTATTTGATAGGGGTTTTATTTTTTATTTGATAGGGGTTCTATCCTTTATTTGATAGGGCTGTCTATCCTTTATTTGATAGGGGTTTTATCCTTTATTTGATAGGGGTTTCTATCCTTTATTTGACAGGGGTTTTGGTGGTAATTCAGTTTCCTCCAACATCTTAGATCCGACTACTTCGATATTTAGAAAAAAAATTACTTGCGTATAAAACACGATTACCTTAGTCAACATAACTCCTTTAAATAGTCGTGTTTACAATGTCTCAAAAAATAAAGAAAATGTCAAAATATATATTTTAATTAAATTTAATGAGTCTTAATTGGTCCTTAACATTAAACAACATTTGTAGCCACAACATGTACCAAATCTACGGTGGCTGAATGTGGCCATATAGGGAACGCGGAAAATGGGACAGTTTTGCTATACTTGTCAAATAAATCGGCAAATCAACGAGAATATGTCCAATTATCTCCAGTCGGGAAGAAATCAAATCTGAATGCTCAAAACTTCATAGATCATAAATTGAAAATTCCAAAGTGTATACAGTTACAACACTGAAAATGCATTATAAATTAATTTTTTAAGCCCCGAAAAACGGCCCCCAGTATGATGTGTTTACATTGGTCAATGGGCCGCACTATAAAATTCAAAGTGTATAAAGTTACAACACAAAATGGAAAGTCAACCAGAGCGTTTGCTAAGGTTGCTACAACTCTGTCAAAACGAGACTCAAGACTCGATATGGTGACGCGCCTATCCACGTGTATAACCTACAAGAAGATGTGTGTATTTCACCGGAAATAACAAAGTTCGGAAGTATTGAAACTCAAATAGCATGTTTCCATTTCTTACACCAACTTTGGTCAATTCTTACAGGGGTGAGGGATGGTTGTTTGAATCTTTCAGCAGCACTAACCATAGTGTGATAATAAAGCAAAGAATGAATAAATAACCAAGACAGATTTATTAAAAAAAATTGTTCTTTATTTCCATAATTAAGGAAAATTCTATCTCTATTAGTCAATAAATGAATAGTACATTAATTATAAATAACAACTAAATATCCTCAACATGATATAATCTCATTAACTATTACTTCATTATTTTGTATCCAACTTCATCCTTAATTGGCACCTTACAAAATAATATACTGATTATTTAATACAAAGTTAGCTTGATTAAACAAATTTAGCATGAGTTAACTAGAGTTAACAAAGTTAGCACATGTTAACAAAGTTAGCATGAGTTAACAAAGATAACACGAGTTAACAAAGTTAGTATGAGTTAACAAAGTTAACACGAGTTAACAAAGTTAGCATGAGTTAACAGTCTATGTATGTCAGATCATCTTTACAAAATCTGTTGTGAGCATTATTTACAAAACAAATACTGTTACATCACATAATTCCACAGTATCCAAATTTTGTCTATTTTCAACCACAAAATTTCTGGACACCACAAACATGAATTATTTTGTAGTTCTATTTAAGTTATACTGTATGCTGTGTATTAATGTTTGCCATTTTCATTTATGGGTCAATTGTTTTTTTTAATTTCACATTTAACCTGAATGGAAAATATATGTAATAGATTTAAAATATATCATATGACCTTGAACATTCATACCAGGGAAATTTCTTGAAATGCATCATGGGAAGACTAAATTTGAACAATACCTATTGGAGGTAATGGTTGAAACTGAACATGAAATGATAAAATGTTGGGTACACAAAAACATAATGGCCTTATTACTGACATACATAAGTAATATTTCTATAATATTTTGTACATAACTTCATATAATATCTGATATAAAAGGTCTATGGCACAAAATAAAAGTAAACAATGGAGTTCAAGGGTATTAAAAATCTAAAATCTGTATAATAAATCATATAAAAGTGGATATAATTATACAATGCCCTCATAAAAATATACACAGAATAAATGAACACATATAAAAATGTAAAATAGGAGATCTGTAAACAAACCAAAAACTATAACATAACAAATACATAAAAACATAAAAATGTGCTAAAAATAAAAAACTTAAAAATAATGTTTTCTTTGCTGGTTAGCATTTATTGTTAGACTTTTATTAAACCTGCTAAACTGAGCCTCATAGACTCATGAAGTTCACTTAGCCAATCTTTACAAGCAACAACTAAAGAATCTTGAATCAATCTGAAGTCAACAAATGTTTGTTTGTTTGTTTTTTTTTTTTTTTTTGGTTTTTTTTTTTACAAATTCCTTTTGCCCCTTTGACATTATTTTATCTGTAAAACAGTTCTACAAGATTTCATTTGTATTCGTGTAAGAAAAAAATGTTCATTGATTCAAGAAACTGCTGAGTCTACTTATATGTATGAGTTGGCGCAAGATCTCCCTGAAACCTCAAACTGTTTACTGCTGGTAATTCAAGCATTCATATTACATACAAAAACATTTATATTTATTTGGTAACACTGACTTATTGAGGTGCCATTAATCTTCCTTAGTACCCCTTAGACTATGGTATAATAATATCCCCAAACATGAATTTCGGCTGTGAATTGCAAAAAAGAA
>CM056606.1:39730554-39858405 GCA_029721355.1 Tegillarca granosa | reverse complement strand
AAAATTAAATATATGTATACTCACACTTCCTCTGTATATCGATGTGTATATACTCACTATGACCGTATATATTTGAGTGTATAAAATGTTAATATTACATTACTACACTGATGCTTTATCACCTAATCTACCTTTATCTCTCCGGGTTTGGAGTTTTATTGACATGTTTTACAAGATTATATATAAACATGTTTATTCATTCATTTATATATATATATATATATATATATATATATATATATATATATATATATATATATATATATATATATATATAAAAATTTATTTTATTTATTTATTTATTCATTCTTTCATTCAATCTATCTATCTATCCACAATAAATGGATCACGACTATGACGTAATAAGCAGTAATGATCCAACTTGAGTTCAGATTCCACTCAGAATGTCCATCGCAGTAAAATGAATCGGACCACATTAACAAAAATCTTCCGCGAATTCCATCGAACACTTAGATAAGCATTAAGAATATAACACACCAACCATGACGAGAACAATGACCATCCGGCTTCAGACAAGGCAGTTCCACATCGTAAAAGAAGGATAATAGTTATTACAATAGATTCGGTTGTCAACAAAGAAAATGATGGAACACATGCCGTGTTCAGTACGCACTCGTATAAACGGTTTCATCTCGGCAAATGATGGAACACATGCCGTGTTCAGTACGCACTCGTATAAACGGTTTTATCTCGGCAAATGATAGAAACACATGCCGTGTTCAGTACGCACTCGTATAAACGGTTTTATCTGGCAAAGTTTTAAAGTCGGTAAAAGTTGAACAAATTAAAGATTATATAAGAAAACAGAACCTTACTTGCACGTTCGTTAGATTAATGAACAACCGACGACGAGATACTGCTTTCACGAAGGAGAAGTTGAAAGCAAAGGTTTTTGGCCTAGAAGAAAATAATGCCGTCCAAGTTCCTATTACCAAATAGAGGATTAGCTGCTTAATTACATCTTATCTTTTTATTTATTATTAGTTAATTAATAAATTATTTATTTATTTATTTATTTATTATTATCATTATTTGCTTTTCATAATGTATACAATAACAATTCTATCTTGGAATGTTACTGGGATAATATCGAGCTCTGTTTACTTGTCAGATGTGATACAACGGGAAAGCATTGACATCTGCGGAATATCCGAACATATGTTGTAGCCAGAAACTGTTGGATTTCTTGGTTGTATTAAAAAGAACTCTGCCTACCTATCGACTGTTGATTTTAGTCTGCATCCAGTGTTTCCCTCGTCGCGTGGGCATGGCAGGCGTTTGTTTATTGTGACATAAACGTTTGAGTAATGTTATAGAACCCTTAACGATTGATCCACCAGACGACAGAATTGTAGCGATCGATTAAAGTGAATTTGGGCGACTTTGAAACGCTGTATATAATTCAAGTTTATTTGCCAACAAACAAAAAATACCGTAGAACTGTACAAAGACTACATTATCAAACTCTGCGAACTTTGCGATGTGTATGGACTCCACGGTAGAATTGTGCTTAGGGGTGATTTTAATCACATAGAATTTCTACCTTTCATTGTTAACTTATGTTCTACATATCTTTCTGTCTGTTGACAGATATATATATATATATTCTTTCATTTATTTTTTTTTTTGACAAGTGTGTGTGTGTGTGTGTGTGGTGTGTGTGTGTGTGTGTTTGATAGATAGAAATTTAGTCCAGTATAGATCTAATATTTTTTATTATTTAACCAAAGGTCCAGTGGTCATCACCCGTTGATGTTCTACAGTCATTCCAGTAGACTTATTTACTCTTTCATAAAATATAGATTGAATATAAAATTGGTTTAAAGATCGAGATACATGAACATTGACAAATGTCGCAAACAAAAAAATGGAGATGTAAGTCGCAGTGTGTATTTGTGTATTCTCCTTTGGAAGATGTTTCAGCTTTTTTTTTTTTTTTTTTTTTTTTTTTTAATTTAAATTGAATTGATAATTAAAAATAAATTTAACAATTTATTTAATGTCATTATACTCCTCTTCTAAATTTAATTATAGATGCAGGTAAATTCTCGAGACTAATAAACCTTTTTAGTCAAATTTGGTCCTTCAATGCTATTTTAAAGGATAAGGGTTGTCCATTGAACTATCGGATCTATCCTGGGCAGGTTATTGTAAAAGAATGTTTGTCAGTTTGCTAGGACAATGTCGGTAGTTTCTTCATATACTTTTGTCATGTGCTGATTTTGAATTTCTATAATAATGCATTCAAAATCAGCACATGACACTTCGAATCCCTCCTCCACCGTCCAAGAACTTACTACCTCGACATATAAGAGAAAAAACCTTGATTAGGGCTTAAAACAAGGATAAGTTTTTTTTTTTATCATTATTCTTTTTTGTAAAAAACTGTTCAATATGAATAAGATTAAAAATGTCAAATTAAGTCTCTATTTTCCCTGGAATAAAAACGACACAAAATTTCGAATGTCAGTTTAACCGTTAAAACTGAAAAAAAAAAAAAAAAAAAAACAATAAATACTTATCTGAAATGGACGTTTGAACTGAAATGGACATTTGAACTGAAAGGGACGTTTGAACTCAAATGGACGTTTGAACTGAAATGGACGTTTGAACTGAAATGGACATTTGAACTGAAAGGGACGTTTGAACTGAAATGGACATTTGAACTGAAAGTGACATTTGAACTGAAATGGACATTTGAACTTAAAGGGACATTTGAACTCATTTGAACTGAAAGGGACATTTGAACTGAAAGGGACATTTGAACTTAAAGGGAACTGAAAGGGACTTTTTGAACTGAAAGGGACATTTGAACTGAAATGGACATTTGAACTTAAAGGGAACTGAAAGGGACTTTTAGAACTGAAAGGGACGTTTGAACTGAAAGTGACATTTGAACTTAAAGGGACATTTGAACTGAAATGGACATTTGAACTTATAGGGAACTGAAAGGGACTTTTTGAACTGAAAGGGACGTTGGAACTGAAAGTGACATTTGAACTGAAAGGGACATTTGAACTGAAATGGACATTTGAACTTAAAGGGAACTGAAAGGGACTTTTTGAACTAAAAGGGACGTTTGAACTGAAAGGGACATTTGAACTGAAAGGGACATTTGAACCTAAAGGAAACTGAAAGGGACTTTTTAAACTGAAAGGGACGTTTGAACTGAAAGGGATATTTGAACTGAAAGGAACATTTGAACGTAAAAGGAACTGAAAAGAACATTTGAACTGAAAGGGACGTTTGAACTGAAAGGGACATTTGAACTGAAAGGGACATTTGAACTTAAAGGGATCTGAAAGGGACTTTTGAACTGAAAGGGACATTTGAACTGAAAGGGACATTTGAACTGAAAGAAACATTTGAACTCAAAGGGAACTGAAAGGGTCTTTTTGAACTGAAAGGGACGTTTGAACTGAAAGGGACATTTGAACTGAAAGAGAAGTAAAAGGGACTTTTTGAACTGAAAGGGACGTTTGAACTGAAAGGGACATTTGAACTGAAAGGGAAATTTGAACTTAAAGGGAACTGAAAGGGACTTTTTGAACTGAAAGGGACGTTTGAACTGAAAGGGACATTTGAACTGAAAGGGAAATTTGAACTGAAATGGACATTTGAACTTATAGGGAACTGAAAGGGACTTTTTGAACTGAAAGGGACGTTGGAACTGAAAGTGACATTTGAACTGAAAGGGACATTTGAACTGAAATGGACATTTGAACTGAAATGGAACTGAAAGGGACTTTTTGAACTGAAAGGGACGTTTGAACTGAAAGGGACGTTTGAACTGAAAGGGACATTTGAACTGAAAGAGACTTTTTGAACTGAAAGGGACATTTGAACTGAAAGGGACATTTGAACTGAAAGAGAAATTTAACTGAAAGGGACTTTTTGAACTGAAAGGGACGTTTGAACTGAAAGGGACATTTGAACCTAAAGGAAACTGAAAGGGACTTTTTGAACTGAAAGGGACGTTTGAACTGAAAGGGATATTTGAACTGAAAGGGACATTTGAACTTAAAAGGAACTGAAAAGAACATTTGAACTGAAAGGGACGTTTGAACTGAAAGGGACATTTGAACTGAAAGGGACATTTGAACTTAAAGGGAACTGAAAGGGACTTTTGAACTGAAAGGGACATTTGAACTGAAAGGGACATTTGAACTGAAAGGGACATTTGAACTCAAAGGGAACTGAAATGGACTTTTTGAACTGAAAGGGACGTTTGAACTGAAAGGGACATTTAAACTGAAAGAGAAGTAAAAGGGACTTTTTGAACTGAAAGGGACTTTTTGAACTGAAAGGGACATTTGAACTGAAATGGACATTTGAACTTAAAGGGAACTGAAAGGGACTTTTTGAACTGAAAGGGACATTTGAACTGAAAGGGACATTTGAACTGAAATGGACATTTGAACTTATAGGGAACTGAAAGGGACTTTTTGAACTGAAAGGGACGTTGGAACTGAAAGTGACATTTGAACTGAAAGGGACATTTGAACTGAAATGGACATTTGAACTTAAATGGAACTGAAAGGGACTTTTTGAACTGAAAGGGACGTTTGAACTGAAAGGGACGTTTGAACTGAAAGGGACATTTGAACTGAAAGAGACTTTTTGAACTGAAAGGGACATTTGAACTGAAAGGGACATTTGAACTGAAAGAGAAATTTGAACTGAAAGGGACTTTTTGAACTGAAAGGGACGTTTTGAACTGAAAATGATATTTAAACTGAAAGACACATTTGAACTGGAAGGGATGTTTGAACTGAAAGGGACTTTTTGAACTGAAAGGGACATTTGAACTGAAAGAGAAATTTGAACTGAAAGGGACATTTGAACTGAAATGACATATGAACTGAAAATGACATTTGAACTGAAATGGACATTTGAACATTTGAACTATAATAAAAATTTGAACAGAAAGGGACATTTAAACTGAAAGTGACATTTGAACTGAAATGGACATTTGAACTGAAAGAGAAATTTGAACTGAAAGTGACATTTGAACTGAAATGACATATGAACTGAAAATGACATTTGAACTGAAAAGGACATTTGAACATTTGAACTATAATGAAAATTTGAACTGACAGGGACATTTAAACTGAAAGTGACATTTAAACTGAAAGGGACATTTGAACTGAAAGGGACTTTTGAACTGACATGGACATTTGAACTGAAAGTGACATTTAATCTGAAAGAGACATTTAATCTGAAAGAGACATTTTTGAAATGAAAGAGACATTTGAACTGAAAGTGACATTTGAAATGAAAGTGACATTTGAACTGAAAGTGACATTTGAACTGAAATGGACATTTGAACATTTGAACTGAAATGAAAATTTGAACTGAAAGAGAAATTTGAACTGAAAGGGACATTTGAACTGAAAGGGACATTTGAACTGAAAAGGACATTTGAACTGAAATGGACATTTGAAGTGAAAGGGACATTTGAACTGAAATGGAAATTTGAACTGAAATGGACATTTGAACTGAACGTGACATTAGAACTCAAATGGGCGTTTGAACTGAAAGGGACGTTTGAACTTAAAGGGACGATTGAACTGAAAGGGACATTTGAACTGAAAATGACATTTGAACTGAAATGGACATTTGAACTGAAAGGGACGTTTGAACTGAAAGGGACATTTGAACTGAAATGGACATTTGAACTGAAAGGGACTTTTGAACTGAAATGGACGTTGGAACTGTAAGGGACATTTGAACTGAAATGGACGTTTGAACTGAATGGACATTCCAACTTTAAGGGACTTTGGAACTGAAATGGACATTTGAACTGAAATGGACATTTGAACTGAAAGGGACGATTAAACTGAAAGGGACATTTGAACTGAAAATGACATTTGAACTCAAATGGACGTTTGAACTGAAAGGGACGTTTGAACTTAAAGGGACATTTGAACTGAAAGGGACATTTGAACTGAAATGGACATTTGAACTGAAATGGACATTTGAACTGAAATGGACATTTGAACTGAAAAGGACGTTTGAACTGAAAGGGACATTTGAACTGAAATGGACATTTGAACTGAAAGGGACTTTTGAACTGAAATGGACATTGGAACTGTAAGGGACATTTGAACTGAAATGGACGTTTAAACTGAATGGACATTCGAACTTTAAGGGACTTTTGAACTGAAATAGACATTTGAACTGACATGGACATTTGAACTGAAATGGACGTTTGAACTGAAAGGAACATTTGAACTGAAATGGACATTTGAACTGAAAGGGACGTTTGAACTGAGAGGAACATTTGAACTGAAATTGACATTTGAACTTAAAGGGACATTTGAACTGACATGGACATTTGAACTGAAATGGACGTTTGAACTGAAAGGAACATTTGAACTGAAATGGACATTTGAACTGAAAGGGACGTTTGAACTGAGAGGAACATTTGAACTGAAATTGACATTTGAACTTAAAGGGACATTTGAACTGAAAGTCGCATTTGAGCTGAAATGGACAATTGAACTGAAAGGGACATTTTAACTGAAATGGACGTTTGAACTGAAAGGAACATTTGAACTGAAATTGACATTTGAACTGAAAGGGACATTTGAACTGAAAGTCGCATTTGAACTGAAATGGACAATTGAACTGAAAGGGACATGCTATTTTAAAGGATAAGGGTTGTCCATTGAACTATCAACTCAGAGCGTCCTAGTTCGGATCTATCCTGGGCAGGTTATTGTAAAAGAATGTTTGTCTGTTTGCTAGACAAATGTCGGTAGTTTCCTCCAATACTTCTGTCATCTGATGATTTTGAATTTCTATTGAAATATTGCATTGAAAATCAGCACATGACACTTTGAATCTCTCCTCCACCATCCAAGAACTTACTACCTCGACATATAAGAGAAAAAACCTTGATTAGGGCTTAAAACAAGGATAAGGTTTTAATTAATCATTATTCTTTTTTGTAAATTTTTTTCAATATTGATAAGATTTATATCACTTAACGAAGTTAAGTCTCTATTTTACCTGGAATAAAAACTACACAAAATTTTGAATGTCAATTTAATCATTAAAATTGAAATGAACAATAAATACTTATCTGACATTTGAACTGAAAGAGACATTTGAACTGAAATAGAAATTTGAACTGAAAGGGGCATTTGAACTAAAAGGTCATTTGGACTGAAAGAGACATTTGAACTGAAAGTGGCATTTGAACTGAAATGGACATTTGAACATTTGAACTGAATTGAAAATTTGAACTGAAAGGGACATTTGAACTAGTTTTATAAGTTTAAAAGTGATTGATCTGTTAAATTACAGCCCCCCCCCCCCAACACACCAAAAAAGGGGAGAACAGCAAAAGCTTCTTAATAAACTCTTGAATCGATGAAAAAATCAACCCTCCCTCTCTCTCTCTCTCTCTCTCTCTCTCTCTCTCTCTCTCTCTCTCTCTCTCTCTCTCTCTCTCTCTCTCTCTCTCTCTCTCTCTCTCTCTCTCTCGGGGGATATCAATGTAACGTTAAAGATATCACCTTTTCCGAATTTTTTGTTTTGAATTTGCTTTGCTGCATTTGGTTCAAGGAGACCGGATAAAATTCAGAAGAATTCAATTTTACACTTTACAAATGCCTATATACAAATCTTGCTTCAGATCAAAGACATGTAATGAACTACGTTTTGATATAAACTTATAAATCTAATTACGATTAACCTGTATAATACTCTATCAAAACTTTTCACATTTTTAATAATTATATTTGATATATAGATAGTATTGTTATTATAAAAGTAATTTACAAATTCAGCTCTTCTCCATTTCACTTTGTTTATTGTCCAGTTTACACAAACTTATGACTTTGATCGCTTCCTTTTGTTGGTTTATACTATCGTGTTTCTTCTTGTGATCATGTGACCATGTGATCACGTGATCATGTGTCGATATCTCGTTTGTTCCCAGTGTGTCTTGTAAGACAACGCCACGTGTTTCTGACGATAAAAATGCTGACAATGATGAACACAACATCAAAGCTCCACTTAGATAATACAAAATACCAGTGTAACGCTCTCCCTGAAATAATAATAATGATAATAACAATAATAATAATCATCATCATCATCAGTGGTTTTCTCCGGGCACTCCGGTTTCCTCACCAATTCGAGAACTGACCGCCTCAAAATAAGTGAAAGAATCTTGACTGGGGCGTAAACAATTACTCCACTCCACTCATCTTCATCATCATCATCATCATCATTGTCGCCGTCGTCATCAGCATCATCATCATCTTAAAACTTATGAGCCGACCTACAGGTTTATAGATTTCAATTCTTTATCAAAAATAACGGTGCAATATTTGGTAACTTTCGCAACATTTTGTCAGATGACATGATATATTTATTTAAGCAAGTGTCAAAACAATAGTTTATTATAATGGGATGCCAATACCAAGTCCACAAATAAAGCAGTAATATTTTTGACTTGAAATATCCTTCTTTGAAACTGGAAATTGTTATTGGATTGACAATTTTCGATTTTAATTATGATGGTGTGGAGGAGATTATTCATTCGAGTAGGATACATATATTTAAAGTCAAAGTATCATTTAGGTAGCATCCTAATGATATCCCATTATTTTCATTAAGAAAAAAAATGTACAAACGATATAAATTACAAAAGATACAGCTATACTCATCCATTTGGAAGGGGCATTGCTCTATGATAATATAACTCTTGTTTATTAATTATCATGTATTACTTTACTACCAAGTTTCTACAGTAATTGTTAAATACAAAATATGTTTTTGAAAAGGACATTAAAGTCTGATAAATATAGCTCTTGTTTATTCAAAACACGATATCATTTGAAAAAGCATTTCTATTATGTCAGGTATTACGGGAGAAATAACTGTTTAATAAAAATGTTTTTAAACTTCGATTTTATAGCTATTTTTGTTTTTTGAAAAAACAGAAAACAAAGTCACCAAAGCATCCCATCCTTATTACTCCTGAAAAGTTTCAAAATAATCGGACAGGCCATCCCTGCGAAATGCTCTGGACAAGGGTTGAAGAAGAAGAAGAATAAGAAACACAGTAAAACTAATATGTCTACCTAACTTCGTTTGGGGGACTTAATAACACGAGTACAGATTGGTGCTAATACAAACTTAAAAGTCTGCGCGAGTGAATTGTTTCTCCTTAAATATAATTGCATGTGTATGTAAAATGTTTAAAAAATATAACTGAAAAAAGTTATTCTAAAGTTATATGTTTGAGTTATCGTTCTTATTTTTATATGATAGGACGTGTCTAGCCTTTTTTCGTGAAATATTGCTCTTGCATGGATCCTATCTATTCTGAATTAACCTATACTTACAAGGAAGACCATCTGTGGAGCAACCATTGCACCAACACGTGTTGCTGTGTTTTGAAATCCATAACCAATGTTTCTTTTGTATAAAGAAAAGAAATAAATAGAGAAATTCATGAGTGTTTCAATTTATACAATGAAGGTTTTCGCGAAATGTGACAGAGTTTTTAAATACATTTAGGACTTGTAACAGCAGAACAGTTCTCGAAACCATGCAATCAGACAATCTAAGGAGAACAATTTTTGTATCCTCGCGATAGTTATTGGAAAACACTATCTGACGAGATTGAATGATTTAGAAAAATGATTAGTCAGCTGACCCGGTGGTCGAATTTGCTGGCTTACGGATTACAATGTTTTTGTCGCCTAGGTTCGAATCCACTCTGGCAAATGATCGGTTAAAAAAATTTCAGATCGCTAGATGAAAGCTGTTTTTATTATTATTATTATTTTAATTTTTTATTTATTTATTTGTTTAAATTTTTTAACATCCTTGTTCCAGGGTCACCGCGTCTCTGTAAGTAAAATTACCTTGACTAGATTATAATACATTATATAAACACTGTATTTAATTCTATTTGTCTGTAGTAGCGTGTACTTTTAGCAGTTACATGTAAGTGTCATACCCCATACTCGGGTAACTAATTACTTCCATAGCAGTGTTGCCTTTGAAGTTAACCAAACATACAATATTTCAACAAATACAACTCGCTGGACAACACCCGTTTTATAATTTGACCTCTCACCTTATGACAGTTGGGTACACTTCTGATGTAAGAACTGCTAACGATACCCAGCCAGCTCCCACACATAGCTTAGATGTCAAGGCGAACCCATTGATAAGAGAACCTGATAAACTAGTATCTAAAATAAAAACACGATTCTTCTAGTAAACAATTATTATGATTAAATTTAATTGATTTTAAACTGAAAACATTTTTGCGCACTATAATATTGCAAGAAACAGTTTAAGCGTAAAAAGATTTTTGGGTTAAAATTTCATCAATGTAAGATAAAATCCATATAATGATATTTCTTCTGCTGATGCGAAAAATGTCAAAATATTCATTTCAAATATTTAATAAATACTTTTGGATGAATATTTTTTGCGACAACGAGTTTTTTTTTACGTCTTCTTATGAGAATTGTAAATTTATGATTGCTGTTGATTAAGTGAATAAACAATTATTTGGTTGTAGTGAACGATTTTGATACCTGTCCAATTATGTGTAAAAGAAGTTTGGTTGAAACCAAAGATTTCCACAAAGAATCATAGACTTTATATAAAGGACATTACGTGAACTTCCACCAGGTACGTAAGGCTAGGTGCCCCTGAAAGGTAAGTACCAATGTCTACCTAGCAACACCCGTCACGTGCGAAACAAAACAAATAAAAAAACTGAGAATGAAAGGAACATTGCAACTATGGGAAGACAATATATACATTATAAGTTTGGATATAGCGACTTTGTACTTATCAACAGATATAAATCTATTAAATAGAGGATACGTTATTACCGACATATTTCTCAAGTTCATGCTCACAAATTAAATAGTTTTAGAATACATTTGAGTGTTATAAAATGAGCGATCCTTAAACCGATTTGAAAATTAATACCGATAAAACTGATTTTGTTAATCCAAAACTCTGAAAATTCAAAAATAAACAAATAAATATGTATGATTTTAAGTCTTGTACCTAATTCTAAGGTCTGTACTATTGCCACTGCTAAGGAAGATAATCCACTTATCAAAAAGAAGCCACATGACGTCCATTTTCTGCCAATACTTACACAAACACAAAAAAGTAAAATTGATAAACTATTGAAACAATACGAATAATATTAATAACATTTTGTTAATTAATAAAGATTGAAATTAAAAACACTTAAATGTGTGTCGACCAGAAACATGTAAATATACACGTGGTTTAGAGATATGATCTTAAATAAATCTAAGTACATTTTTACAGCACAGCAAACGACAAAATGTGCCATGTAATGGTAGTTGAACAGCATTTTAGGCGTAAAATTAAAATAGTGAGCTGTAATAGAATACAAAAAGTATGTTTCCCATACGAAAACATTTTATTAGGTCTTAAACTAGAAAAATATTACTCAGGACAAAAACAGAATAACAGCTGTCATAACTACAATCTTTCTGATGTTATCCTTGTAAAGTTTCAAAACACTGGCTAATCAATATCCGAGCAAGGCAGTGATATAGCTAAAACTTCTCAGAGAGAATAAACGCAGCAAAACAATATGTCATCGACTTCGTACACATAATAACAGGCATGACAGAAATGTTTTATAAAGAAGTAAACTAAGGACCAAATGAAATGTACAAGCGGCCGAATAAAATACACAGGCGACAGAGTGAAATTTACAGGCGGCCGAATAAATATATTTGGTCGAGCTTACAAAAAAAAAGGTATTTTTGAATGAGCTATATTGCCTAAGAATTAAACGTGTACAAATTCTAAAAACAATTACAGAATTGTAGACAGCGAATGAAAATATAACTATAGTAGGTAACTATCCTCCCATATCCATGGTATGGTAAATAATGAACGCCTCTGAAAAATATCAACCTATATTTGAATTTCATACTTTGTTGAATTTTATTGTTTCTCAGTTAAATATCATAAAATGTCCTTACCTGACATTTTTTAAAGAAAGATACAATAAATTTGTAAAAAATTACATTTTATTGCAATTTTTTTAGAATGACAAATTAATTAAATAAATAAATAAAAGATAGTTACTAGTGACTTGTCACCATAGTAACAGCATTTCCTGGTATCTCAACTGCACTAAGTAGAAACAAATTGAGATACAGACTTCCGGATAACTTCTGAACACCAAATGATATAGCATAGTACACATATCCACATGAAAACCTACAAAATGGGAAATGTATAATTAATATTCAATGTTTTTATTTTTGTCTATTAAGTCTCTGAACAATTTAAAAGCGGTGATTATTTTATCTAAACTGAATAAAATTGTTCAAACTCTGTTTAATTAGAAGTCAATTAGCAGTATGTGTACGGTAAATTGGATCGGACAATTTTTAAAATCTTTCTTATTATATATATAAATCTTAAACAAAAATATTAAATGTATAAAAATAAAACTATTACCACAGTGTTTTACTTATTTTACCGGTATAGCATTTAAACGACTTCTTTTTTCATCTGCCTTACTTTGATTACAACAAAATAAATTAACTTGCTTGAACTGAATGGGAAACATTTGTCGTTTTATATAGTGGGTTATGTCCCCCTGAATACAGGTGGCGTACGAATCGATCCGGTCCTAGCTTGTTGCGACCGCCATATTGACGTACGTAACGTAGGCTGTATTATAATATTGAATGTGATGATGGCTAGCAACTTGGGGAATTATGGTTCGTGGGATCTTTCTGCACTCAATGAAGAACTTAAAAAGCGCGGTGCGAGAGTTTCAGGTCGGAAAGCGGAGTTAATAGAGAGGTACATATTCGCGAATAGTTTCCTCATTCAAAAAGTCTGAAAGGGCTTGGTCTCAATAACAAATAGATCTACATATTTTTCCAAGATTCAAATCATTCGATACGATGGCACTGACGCTATAAGCGAATTTGTGGTAATCATTTAATTAAACGATAGGCTGTGTCAACAGTCGTTTGTCATTTATGTTACAAAATGCCGACATTTCCCGACTTGGCAGGCATCTTTCTACTTTCATTTTACACTACAGTAAAATATAGGCTAAGTGTAACTGTCTATATAATCATTTACATATGATAATATTTTGGTGATTTTTTTATCATTAAATAACAGTAGTAGGTTTTTGTGTAGTTTATTGTTACAACAGTGGTGTGTATGCCCAAGAGGCAAGACAAAGTCCCAATTCTTGAATGGTGAAGGAAATCTAGAGTGCCCAAAGAGAATCACTGAGCTACAAGCAAACAGACAAACTTTACTTGTGACTATGTGTAACAGATTTTAACATGCTGTAAAAAGCATTTGTTGTAAATGCACATAACATATTAATCAGAAATATTCATGTATGGCAAATCTAGGTTCAATACCAGGCCACAAAATACTTAAGTTGTAAAATATTTGAAGTTTCTGCTGCTGGCCTTGGCACTTGGCTTTAATAGGTTAGAATAAAGACTGGCTTACCTAGTGTAAGACTAAAGGGGGGAAAGTAATACAACCTTTAGTTGCAGTTGCTCAGCTTGGCACTGTCGCTGAGCATTAATGCCTAATTATGAGTTAAGGACACAACCTGCTTGCCTACTGCCTTGTTAAATTTGCAAGGCAACCAACAGAACTGATTTCAATAATTTGGTTAAATATCTAACAACTGTTTGCAAATTAACAACCCAACCACTTCTTCATGGCAGAAAATATGAGTCTGTTGCCTTGGATCAGTACTCCAATAAAACTGAAGTTGTGACAGAATCATGTGGCATTCATGTAAGCAAAACACATCCATATATTGCAGCTTCACTTGATGCTTTAGTTGCTAATTCCGACAACTTTGTGGAAGTAAAATGCCCATATAGTGCTAAAGACAGCATGATTTCAGAAAGTACTGTTCCTTTCTTAAAAAACAAAGATGGTGATCTACAGCTCAGTACTACACATGATTACAACTATCGGATACAAGGTCAACTTTTCTGTACAAATGGAACTGAATGTGATTTAGTTGTTTATACATTCAATGATATGAGAATTGTAAATATTAAAAGAAATGAATCTTTCATTAATGAAATGGTATCAAAACTCACAGAGTTTTATGAAAAATATTTTTAAAATGCTGTACTATAGAAAATTTTTTATAAGGAATATGAAAAATATTCATTTTGAAATAATGGTAAATTATTGACTTGTTACATTTTTAATGGTATGCTTGTATTGAGGATTGAGACATAATGTCTTTAAAAATAAAAATAGGAAAAAATCATTCTTTAAAAGCTACTTGTCTAAGGAAGTTTTAAAATAACACTTTAATATTACATAAATTCTAGAAAGAATTAAAGATTTGTTAAAATTTTCTTAAAAGTTCATATTTAAATACATTTTTTTAACTTCGAAAGAGAATTCTATGAAAAATGTAAACACACATTCTTGTATTGTGAAAAAGTATACCGGTAGACTTTTGGTTCAACAGTAATGGCTAAATAACATGCAAACAAAATAAACTTTTTCTGACAAACAAATTCAAGAGTCTTTTTTAAATTAAATGTGAAGTACATGTACACTTTAACAATTTGTGTATTAAATTCAAGTAATATTCCAAAATATTCTTTACTTGTACCCATTGTAAATAAAATGTCATTTAAATAATAGTAGGTGTATTTTTTTTGTTATTTGTGTTTGTGGCTCAGTGTAGTCAGCATTAGCCTCGTAGTCCACTGTCTCTCACCACTGTGGGTTCATACCTTATATGGGCTCATATGTTAGAAAGTGGTTTCATCTGCCATTGGCCTTTATTGGTTGGCTCGGTATCAGTATAATGTGACCAGGTGGTATATAGTATGTATCTGCCAAACTGTGTATCAGTGTAACAGCAATATAAAGATAACATCAGTCTGCACTTGTCAAGACACTTCAATCATGCACCATGCATGTCATGACATGATTGTAGAATTGTTAAAGCAATGTTAAACAATAGATAAATCATCATCATCATAAAGAAGATTAAACATCATCATCATCAAGATTTCAACATCTTTACCAGCATGGGATAACAAAAAGATGAATATGAGGGACCATGTTTAAAGAATAATATCATCAGACTGAATATAATTTTGTCAAACATTAAAGAAAAAAAAATTATATTAAAAATAAGAATAATAAACTTTGAAACAAAGCAAATGCAATCAATTCTTATTATTACATTGACTTCATATGTGAAACAGAAGTCATATATAAAACTAAGATTTTTATTATGGTTTCTGTATAGATCCTGAATTGGAGGTTGTTTTGACCCAACTCGCCAAGGATTATTTTTTATGTTGTTTGTGCAAAATACAAGGAACGAGCTGCTAAGAGAGGGTGGTGCTTGCCAAAGGGTTACATGTAGGTCAACATTACTTGAATCCGAAAATCTGACGTTTTATGACAATTGGATTTCTCGAAAATCCGAGTCATCTCGGCCTAGCTCTTGGCGATAGTATATGTGTATGATCTATCACTATTTATAATTACAATAGAGTATAAGTCATTTGGAATGAGAATTGTTCGCATTTGATGAAAATAGCAATGTAAATATATTTACAAGGTTTGATGTACCAAAGACGGTTTCTCCGACATAATCGGAGGGCAAAAAATGTTCCCTGCAAACAACGCTAGTCTCCCACAATTTATATTTTTGTTCTGAAGAGTTCATGCGAATAGAAAATATCCACTTTTTCCTTAGTTTCATATCTTTGGGAAAATAATGCCCCCCTTTATTTGAACATCCAGGTACGCAATAACATGTTTATGGCATTTTGATAGAAAAATCTCCTCAGTTACAGTGTAAACAATGGCTACGGATGGACCGGATCGATAGCAGCGCCACCAATTTCAACGTAACGAACCATAACTCACAAATGTAGGCCATTGTAACTGACAGTGACCTTGACCTTGGACATCCTTGATTAACAGAGAATGACTTTGTATAGAGAAAATTGTACTCGATTTTAAATTTTACATGATGACAGATTTGGCGAACAAAATGCACCTTTGCGTGCGCACGTGATGGCGCCTCTTCCGGCGTTAACATGACACAAGTGAATGACAACAACAGTCATTTGCTGTCGCATATAAAATAGCATTAACAATAGGTACTGGCAGAATGAATACTGACCACATGACTGCATGCAGTAGAGTATTCTTTAGCCGCTGTTTTTCCCGGAATAAATCCAATACGGAATATTTTGAGTATTATTTTCTTCTTTCAACATAACTTTGTCGACATCACTAAGATCTAGCATTGTACAGTTATTTATTTTGGCTATTCTCTCAATAACCTTTTCAGCGTTATGGAGGCGATTATTGCTTACTAGCCAGCGGAAACTCTCTGGAACGAACCTTAAAATGTTCGAAAATAAATAAATAAATAATTATATATATATATATATATATATATATATATATATAACAATAAGTAAAATAATAACAGGAAAAGTTCAAAATTACATTTTCGCAAGTACTTTCATGCGTATGTTTCGCAATCTTCAGGCGAATAATTTATTGATTATTATACCATAGTAACGTTACTATGACGTCACAATGTTACAAGGGGAGATAATAATACAACGGGAGGTTATTTTGAAAAGCTTTGGAATTATCCATTTAATTTCGGTTTAAAAACCTCGATAAAATGTTGCTCTCTGGTTAACCTCTTAGTTTGATCTTCATCTAGACATTTGTAGAACGGGAAAATTTTGAAATCTTTGTTACCACAGATATCGATATGTTCACTGAGTGGTATTTTTCTCGTTCTCGGGTCTCTTATTTGCTGCTTGTGAACCCTTACACGTTCACATAGACTATTTCCCGTTTGACCAATGTAACTTTCCTTACATCCTTCACAATTAATGATGTAAACTAAATTCTTACTTTTACAAGTAAAATTCCAGTTTGGTCTAACGATTTTACCATTTACTAATTTTATGGAACTTCCAGTTTGAATATGCGCGCATGTACCGCAACGTGAAGAATATGCACCATAGTCACCGATACCACAAGAAGAAACCAACGTCTTCAAGAATTGGACAAATATTTACTTGCTCAGGATTACCCTCAACAACTCATAAACGTCACTAACAGATAAAGAAAAAGAAGCATTGATCAAGTTTGAGACCAAAACAAGCAACTTTTATGGACTCCCAAAGATTCACAAATCAAAGAAAATTCAAGCACAAATTCAGCAACAAAATGATACATATGTGCAAATTCATCAACCGGAAGACCTTAAGTTGCGACCGATTATTGCCGGCCCTGCTTGTCCGACACACAGATTAAGTAACTTAATCGATATCATTCTTAAACCGTTATGTACATTAGTACCTAGTTACATCCGAGATGATCTGGACTTTCTTAACCACATTCCCAATTCGGTACAAGAAAATTCAAAACTCGTAACTTTTGATGTAACCAGTTTATATACCAACATACCGCATGATTTTGGGATAAAGGCGGTACAATTTTGGATTGAGAAACACCGGAACTTGATTGATAGCCGATTTAACACCGAATTTATTCTCCAAGCAATCAAATTAGTTCTCTACAATAATTACTTCTACTTTAACGGGAAAAATTACCTACAAATAAAAGGAACAGCAATGGGTACAAAATTCGCACCAACGTATGCTACATTAGTAATGGGATTCCTTGAAAATAACTTGTATGAAGAATTAATTGTTCAAATGAATCCAGATATAGCAGACTACATAAAAAACAACTGGAAACGGTATTTGGATGATTGTTTCATCATATGGAACAACACGGATGACGATCTTGAAAAATTCCACAGAATACTAAACAACCAGCACCAATCAATTCAATTCACGATCGAAAGTAACTCCGAAAAAATTCCGTTTCTAGATATACTGGTATGTAAAGAAGGAACAAACCTAACAACAGACATCTACTACAAGTCTACAGATACACACCAGTACCTTAATTTTCAATCATGCCACCCATCTCATATTAAACGGAACATCCCATATTGCCTTGCACGAAGAATATGCACCATAGTCACCGATACCACAAGAAGAAACCAACGTCTTCAAGAATTGGACAAATATTTACTTGCTCAGGATTACCCTCAACAACTCATAAAGAATGGAATCGAAAAGGCAAAATCCATCCCAATAGAGGAATTGAGAACGACGATACAACAAACCACTACTGAAAACAACATCCCTTTTGTATCTACATATAATCCTCGACATATAGAGATGATGAAGGTAATCCGAACAAATGCACCTTCATTAACGCGTAGCCAAAGAATGAAGACTGTCCTGAATAAACACACTCTATTAAAAAGTAAACGGCAACCTAAAAACTTAAAAAAGCTTATCACCAGAGCCAAATTTGACATGCCGGGAAATAAGCTTCATTCATTTGAAGTAAAAACATGTGGTGACTCACGTTGCGGTACATGCGCGCATATTCAAACTGGAAGTTCCATAAAATTAGTAAATGGTAAAATCGTTAGACCAAACTGGAATTTTACTTGTAAAAGTAAGAATTTAGTTTACATCATTAATTGTGAAGGATGTAAGGAAAGTTACATTGGTCAAACGGGAAATAGTCTATGTGAACGTGTAAGGGTTCACAAGCAGCAAATAAGAGACCCGAGAACGAGAAAAATACCACTCAGTGAACATATCGATATCTGTAGTAACAAAGATTTCAAAATTTTCCCGTTCTACAAATGTCTAGATGAAGATCAAACTAAGAGGTTAACCAGAGAGCAACATTTTATCGAGGTTTTTAAACCGAAATTAAATGGATAATTCCAAAGCTTTTCAAAATAACCTCCCGTTGTATTATTATCTCCCCTTGTAACATTGTGACGTCATAGTAACGTTACTATGGTATAATAATCAATAAATTATTCGCCTGAAGATTGCGAAACATACGCATGAAAGTACTTGCGAAAATGTAATTTTGAACTTTTCCTGTTATTATTTTACTTATTGTTATATTTCATCTGTATACAAGATTCAAAGACTGTGGATTTATATATATATATATATATATATATATATATATATATATATATATATATATATATATATATATATATATAAACTATAGAAGAAGTAGCTTTAAGGTTAAGAGTTAAGAGTAAGTAGCTGTTTTTTTTTGTTTTTTTTTTTATCTTAACTTTAGATATAAAACTTAAACATTTTTGTTATAAAATATTTCACATATAAAATATTTGTATTTGCATTTCTTCGGCAAAAAGCGTGAAAAGAATCCAAAATAACCAATATCATTTTCCATAATTACGGTAGCTTCTACACGACGTTTTCAACTTCCTCAGTTGTTTTGTAATGTTGTTAGTTATCTGGCCCCGGTTTCAAAATCGTTCCTCAGCTAAGATTTTCCTTAACTTAAATTTAGAAAGTGTCAATCTCTTTCATAGTTACAAATAAACATTTGTGATAAAACAAAATACAGATGTTACAAGCTTGATGACGTCTTTTAAATGACATCTTAAATTTCTGGATATCTTAACAATAAACCAAATTATTTAGGTTTAAGATTTGCCAGATTTAAGTCAATTAAAGTCTTAGTTAAGGAATGATTGTGAAACCGGGGACATTCCAATTTGTAAAATTTCACTTTTTGTCTCTTTGTTCGGTTAGTACCAGGTCTTAAAATGAAAAAGAAGACGTGATTTTAACTGTGAAATAATTTAAAATGGCACAAAAAGGCAACCAAAGATATAACATAGAAAACTAGAAAGATAAATGGTCACATATACCTACCACCATGCTAAGAGCCATGGAGCTGTGGCAACGGCTGTGGCCAAATGTAGGTGCTTCCAGTTAGGAAGGAGGTACGACACAAGTCCAAGAAGTGCAGCCCACATGGTCCATGATGGTAAACCAGCAATAACAGGTCTGGCACCTTGCGATATGAATTCCATCATTAATGGAAAGTACACGGTTAAATAAGTTCCAGCCCCAAACCCAAGAACAAATCGAACAACTGCAAACATTTGCCAGGACACCGAGAAATAGGCAACTACGTTCATCACGCATAAAATTAAGAGACTCAGAAAATAAATAGGTTTCCTTCCTACTAAGTCAGCAAGGTGTCCCATTGTAAAACATCCCACTAATAAACCACCAAATTGTATAGTCGTAACAGTCGCTGTTATCCAATCTTTATCACAAACCAAGTCAAACTGTAAAAAATGTCACAAAAATCATTCACATGTTACACATAGGAAACACATGTTACACATAGGAAAACATGTTAACATAGAAAAACACATGTTACACATAGGAAAACACATGTTACACAGAGAAAAACATGTTAACATAGAAAAACACATGTTACACATAGGAAAACACATGTTACACATAGGAAAACACATATTACACAGAAAAACATGTTAACATAGAAAAACACATGTTACACATAGGAAAACACATGTTACACAGAGGAAAACACATGTTACAGGGAAAAACATGTTAACATAGAACAACACATGTTACACAGAGAAAAACACATGTTACACATAGAAAAACACATGTTACACATAGAAAAACACATGTTACACAGAGAAAAACACATGTTACACATAGAAAAACACATGTTACACAGAAAAACATGTTAACATAGAAAAACACATGTTACACAGAGAAAAACACATGTTACACAGAGAAAAATACATGTTACACATAGAAAAACACATGTTACACATAGAAAAACACATGTTACACAGAAAAACATGTTAACATAGAAAAACACATGTTACACAGAGAAAAACACATGTTACACATAGAAAAACACATGTTACACATAGAAAAACACATGTTACACAGAGAAAAACACATGTTACACATAGAAAAACACATGTTACAGAGAAAAACATGTTAACATAGAAAAACACATGTTACACAGAGAAAAACACATGTTACACATAGAAAAACACATGTTACACATAGAAAAACACATGTTACATAGAGAAAAACACATGTTAACATAGAAAAACACATGTTACACAGAGAAAAACACATGTTACACAGAAAAACATGTTAACATAGAAAAACACATGTTACACATAGGAAAACACATGTTACACAGAGAAAAACATGTTAACATAGAAAAACACATGTTACACATAGGAAAACACATGTTACACATAGAAAAACACATGTTACACAGAGAAAAACATGTTACACATAGGAAAACACATGTTACTCAGAGAAAAACATGTTAACATAGAAAAACATGTTACACATAGGAAAACACATGTTACACATAGGAAAACACATGTTACACATAGGAAAACACATGTTACACAGAGAAAACACATGTTACACATAGGAAAACACATGTTACACAGAGAAAAACATGTTA
Source organism: Tegillarca granosa (assembly GCA_029721355.1). Classification (NCBI taxonomy): domain Eukaryota; kingdom Metazoa; phylum Mollusca; class Bivalvia; order Arcoida; family Arcidae; genus Tegillarca; species Tegillarca granosa. The sequence goes on along the minus strand of CM056606.1, from coordinate 39,836,937 downwards.
ACATAGAAAAACACATGTTACACAGAGAAAAACACGTTACACAGAGAAAAACACATGTTACACAGAGAAAAACACATGTTACACATAGGAAAACACATGTTACACAGAGAAAAACATGTTACACAGAGAAAAACTCATGGTACACATAGGAAAACACATGTTACACAGAGAAAAACATGTTAACATAGAAAAACACATGTTACACATAGGAAAACACATGTTACACAGAGAAAAACACATGTTACACAGAGAAAAACATGTTAACATAGAAAAACACATGTTACACAGAGAAAAACACATGTTACACAGAGAAAAACACATGTTACACATAGGAAAACACATGTTACACAGAGAAAAACACATGTTACACAGAGAAAAACATGAAAACATAGAAAAACACATGTTAACATAGGAAAACACATGTTACACAGAGAAAAACACATGTTACACAGAGAAAAACACATGGTACACATAGGAAAACACATGTTACACAGAGAAAAACATGTTAACATAGAAAAACACATGTTACACATAGGAAAACACATGTTAGACAGAAAAACACATGTTACACATAGGAAAACACATGTTACACAGAGAAAAACATGTTAACATAGAAAAACACATGTTACACATAGGAAAACACATGTTACACAGAGAAAAACACATGTTACACATAGGAAAACACATGTTACACATAGGAAAACACATGTTACACAGAGGAAAAACACATGTTACACATAGGAAAACACATGTTACACAGAGAAAAACACATATTACACAGAGAAAAACATGATAACATAGAAAAACACATGTTACACATAGGAAAACACTTGTTACACAGAGAAAAACATGTTAACATAGAAAAACACATGTTACACAGAATAAAAAACCCCATGTTACACATAGGAAAACACATGTTACACAGAGAAAAACACATGTTACACAGAGAAAAACATGATAATATAGAAAAACACATGTTACACATAGGAAAAACACATGTTACACAGAGAAAAACACATGTTACACAGAGAAAAACACATGTTACACATAGGAAAACACATGTTACACAGAGGAAAAACACATGTTACACATAGGAAAACACATGTTACACAGAGAAAAACACATGTTACACATAGGAAAACACATGTTAACATAGAAAAACACATGTTACACAAAGAAAAACACATGTTACACAGAGAAAACACATGTTAACATAGAAAAACACATGTTAACATAGAAAACACAAGTTACACAGAGAAAAACACATGTTACACAGAGAAATACTCATGGTACACATAGGAAACACATGTTACACAGAGAAAAACATGTTACACATAGGAAAACACATGTTACACATAGAAAAACACATGTTACACAGAGAAAAACACATGTTACACATAGGAAAACACATGTTACACAGAGAAAAAACACATGTTACACATAGGAAAACACATGTTACACAGAGAAAAACACATGTTACACATAGGAAAAACACATGTTACACAGAGAAAAACACATATTACACAGAGAAAAACATGTTAACATAGAAAAACACATGTTACACATAGGAAAACACATGTTACACAGAGAAAAACACATGTTACACATAGGAAAACACATGTTACACAGAGAAAAAACACATGTTACACAGAGAAAAACATGATAACATAGAAAACACATGTTAACATAGGAAAACACATGTTACACAGAGAAAAACACATGTTACACAGAGAAAAACACATGTTACACATAGGAAAACACATGTTACACAGAGAAAAACATGTAACACATAGGAAAACACATGTTACACAGAGAAAAACACATGTTACACATAGGAAAACACATGTTACACAGAGAAAAACACATATTACACAGAGAAAAACATGTTAACATAGAAAAACACATGTTACACATAGGAAAACACATGTTACACAGAGAAAAACACATGTTACACATAGGAAAACACATGTTACACAGAGAAAAACACATGTTACACAGAGAAATACTCATGGTACACATAGGAAAACACATGTTTCACAGAGAAAAACATGTTACACATAGGAAAACACATGTTACACAGAGAAAAACACATGTTACACATAGGAAAACACATGTTACACAGAGAAAAACATGTTAACATAGAAAACACATGTTACACATAGGAAAACACATGTTACACAGAGAAAAACACATGTTACACATAGGAAAACACATGTTACACAGAGAAAAACACATATTACACAGAGAAAAACATGTTAACATAGAAAAACACATGTTACACATAGAAAAACATGTTAACATAGAAAAACACATGTTACACATAGAAAAACACATGTTACGCAGAGAAAAACACATGTTATACAGGAAAACACATGTTACACATAGAAAAACATGTTAACATAGAAAAACACATGTTACACATAGAAAAACACATGTTACGCAGAGAAAAACACATGTTACACATAGGAAAACACATGTTACACATAGAAAAACATGTTAACATAGAAAAACACATGTTACACATAGAAAAACACATGTTACACAGAGAAAACGCATATTACACATAGGAAAACATGTAACACGTAGAAAAATACATGTTAACACAGAAAAACACATGGAAACCACATGTTGCACATAGGAAAACTTGTTTACATAGAAAAACACATGTTACACATGGAAAACACATGTTACACAGAAAAACATTTGTTCCACAGAGAAAAACACATGTTACATATAGAGAAACACATGTTACACATAGGAAAACTTGTTAACATAGAAAAACACATGTTACACATACATGTAGGAAAACGCATGTTAACATAGGAAAACACGTGTTCAAAAGAAAATCACATGTTACACACAGAAAATCATATGTTACGCATAGAAAAACACGTTACACAGAGAAAAACACATGATACACACAGTAAAACACATGTTAACATAGAAAATTACATAGAAAACACATGTTACAAATAGGTAACAAACCAACGCGCTTGCTTTTCATATCAAAAAAAAATAATTATGCGAAAATTATGGGGTCATGTTAAAAACATGTTAAATGCTTCATATTGAAACGAAAGGGAATATTATTTGAAAAACGTTTTAGCCCCTATAGAAATTTTGATGTTACGATTTATATTAAGTTGGCTGATGAAAAGTTGATGAGATAGATGTTTTCTAAACTTCTTTCAACAATGGTATACAAATAGCTTGTTGTCATATAGAAAACAGATTCACCCAACTGTATTTAACTCCGAGGTGATTGGTACTTCAGCTATTAGAGCTTCACTGCTGGAGATTCCGGGTTTGAACTTGTATCCGGTAGTGCATTTTGCATCTCGTCTCATTTATGTGTTCAGTATGACCATCGAAAGTAGAACTATTTTCATATTTTAATGAACGCGAGCGACAAAAAGTGCAACTTTTAAAACTACAAGTATCCCTTATGTCGAACTTTGTTATGTTGCTGGTTTTTAATGTCCTAAACAACAACAACAACAACAACAACAACAACAACACATCCACAACAGCAACAACAACAACAACAACAACTACTACTACCACTACTGCTTCTACTACTGTTGCTACCTTTTTAAAATTTTATCCTTCAGTACATTTAAAGTGGTATATTTTAAATTTATTGAATGATGAAAATAAACCGCTAAAACCACTACACCACCACCATCACAACCAACAACAACAACAACAACAACAACAACAACAACAACAGCCACTACTACTACTACTAGAAAGCATTAGAGCTCATCTACTACAAAACATTATATTACCTCGTTGACAAGCGTGTACATTTCGTTGTTGTACTTATAACTGTTACATTTAGTTGTGCTGTTTGCCATACAAGATTTGTACGATGTATTGGAAATTTCAGAATCTGTAATATCGTGATTACACCACCAATCTGGAATGGCTCCTGCGAACGCCATCATTAATGTGGTCCACGTAACTGAGATTTTCGATCCCAGGATGATTACACACAGTAGAAGCTGAAATCGACCAAATCCTCCAGACCTCTTAATAATATCCTCTATATATTCACTAAGGGTTGACATAATGTACAGGACTGAAATTGAAAACAAAATGATAAAACAGTCAAAGGTTCCTTTTTAAACAGTATTACTACAATGTTAGCTAAACAATATTCATTTTTACTAAACCCCGTTTTTCCGGGGATTGTAGCCACATTGTAAGTAATTTTACAATTTATTCTAGTGACGTTTTATTTAGGTGTGACCTTATGCAAAATTCAGGTCCTGCTAAAAATCTCATTTTAAAAAGTCTGCATACTCTGTAAAGATTTCAATTTTACTTCAAAATGGACATTTTCTACACATTATAACAAGGATAAATTGTAAATTTACATTCAATGTGGCTTCAATCTTTGAAAAGCGGGGTTTTAGTAAAACTGAATATTGTTTAGTTACCTTTTCACTTTTTACAAAATAAAATTTACATAAGATGTACGTTGATTTATTATGATTATAAAATGTTTTATAATTTATTCAACTCAGGTTTATAAACATATATTTTGCAATTCGAGTTTTTTGTGACCCACTTGATGTTATACTAGTTGGACGTTAATGTTTTAACAAGTAGTCTTGATTTACCAGAAACACTCGAACCTACATCAATATATTTAAAAAAATATTTCGAAAATATATAGATCAAGGAAAATATCAAAAACATTACACGTGAACTTCATACGGCCAAAATAACAATATAGTTTGTTTCCCCTTACGCGACCGATCCCGTTGACTGAAAAAAATTTATTGAAAAATGCTGTGTGTGTGTGTGTGTGTGTGTGTGTGTGTGTGTGTGTGTGTGTGTGTGTTCAGCAAGATTCTGTCAGACAGTGTCAGAAGTTCTATTGGTTAAAGCTTATTGTTCGGTATTGTGATTTAAATTTTTTCTAGTCATAGAATATTTCTGTTGCAATCTTGGTGTTAAATTGTTATTCGTGAAAAATATTGATAGTCACTTATGAGAAAAAAAGCCTACCTGCCTAGTCAGGGTCAGGCAAGGGGAAACAAAGATATTTTTAATTGTGGCCTAACGCTACGATTTTTAAGGATGTTAAGTATTGTTGAAGTTTTATACCTCAGTACATCAAAGAGTTTCCAGTTCTTATAAAAATTCACCCCATTTTCTTTCCCTGTTTTGCCAATAAAGATTGAAACCATATCAATTTTTTCATTTTTTTCAATTTTTTTATAATCTTGTTAAGTGTGACCTTTAAATTTTGAAGGCCATCAAAAACAACACGTCATAAATTGGCGTTCTATAAGACTCCTTTGTCGTGATTTAGGCGAATTTTGTTAATTATACACGGTGATAATTAATATACGACTAATTGTGTGCCGAAAATATAATGGACATTTAATCCTGTCGAGCATTTTATATGTACACTAGTGCGACCCTAAGATCTAATGTTTGCCGTCCGTTTGACACAATCATACCATGAAACACTTTGGTCGCGTTTTGTTCAATTTATCTTTCTGCTAAATCCAAATTGTTTACGATCAGTGTATGTTTCGTTAGTGTTCAATAATAATAATAATAATAATAATAATAATAATAATAATAATAATAATAATAATAATAATGATGATGATAATAATAATAATAATGATAATAATAATAATAATTATAATAATAGTAATGATAATAAAAATAATAATAAATAAGGAAAGAAACAAGGAAAGAAACAAAGAAAGTAAGAAAGAATAAATAAATAGAGAAAAATTCCAGTAAATATGAGAAACAAGTAGAAAACTCGGGTATTGGGCATCACTATCCGCAGCTTGCATGGAAGAGACAAAACAGTGGATATTTGCAATGTTTTGTCAGAAGTAACCAAAAAAAAAAAAAAAAACATATTATACAAAATAAAACAATTAGAAAAAATACATAATTAAATTACTGAGTATGTAAAATAAGAGAAGATTTACCTGATGTATTATATCCTTGGGATGGTTGTGTTAGATAACAGAATTCCTGAACCAGTCTGGTTTTGTGGAATTCTGTTTATCATGTGATTAATTTTATCAATCTTGTTATAAATAGAAACACTGTGTCCAGGGAAAGACGCCATATTTAGTGCTAAAAACGAGTTTATTATATATTTATGTTTTTACATTACCAAATTTCTTCCCTTTTAAGAAAATCTATTACGAGTTTGAGGTCGAGATGGGGAAATTCCTATCACGACCTCAGTCGAATAATTGATTATTTTTCTCGCATATAATTTACGAAAAAAAAAATACCGGAATCCCTTCTACATGTATTTGCTAGCGGATGAATACAAGACACGCAACAATAAAAATAACGTTTCCCTCACAATAGATTGTGAATCTACGCGACAAAACAAAACAACGATTTAGTTTAGTAAAAATGATATTATTCATCATAAAAAGTCTTTTTTATGTTTTTCATATACATGAAGTTTTTCCCACTAAGTTATTAACCTTGATATGAAAAAAATGTTCAATTGAGATAGGCTATACGTGCGCACGCTGGGTGCGATATGGAAAAAATATCGCACCACCAATTTAGTGAGATAAATCTATCACATAAGCAAGAAACACGTTTTTTCGCATCTCCTGGAGATGTATTTCTTATTAAGTTTTATTTTTGGATAAATTTGATTTTCTTTAGTCTTTATTTTCATTCTCAAATTTGTTTTCACACGTAGCGGATGTAAAACTTGCTAGACAAGAGGTGTTTACACTTCCGGAACACCCGGCCTCACTCCATTGTTGTTAGTTCACGTATTTATCTAAATTTGCCCGTTTCCGCTTTGTTTAAGAATCTGACATACTACCTTTCGCCACTAGGTTTGAATTTTAGTCTGAAACTTCCAGTTCCTCATAAATCGTTTTTACAATTCTATAATATCATGCAACATAAAATGTTTTTCATAAATAAATAAAAATACTTAAGCATTAAAATAGCTCTTCCCCTTTTTTTTTTTTTTTTTTTTTTTTTTTTTTTTTTTTTTTTTTTTTTTTTGGAAAACTTTTATATTCAAGGATTGGCAATTCATTATTTGTTTAAAGAAAGCTTCCATCTGTTTGTTACTTCCGGAGTAAGTCTCCGAAACTATAAATATTCATTTTATTACAATGGAATTCTCCATGCAACCACGTAACACCTCATAGCGTTTTTGCGGGACAATTATTTCTGTTGACAACCGAGTCACTTAACGCGACAATACCCGTGATTACTTCGTTTTTGGGGGAATTTCTGACGTAAACGTTATCCATTTCATTCTGCACAAACGTTAAGAAGTATTGATCCCGTATTACGCTGGCTAGTTCCATTGATAAAAAGCATCAATAATGACAGGAACTTATTTTATTAACCAAGTTTATTAATCATATTTGTAAATTATGGCCCTTCGAGGTTTACAATTGGAAAATTTTGTACGGTGTAAATCTCTAAATCTATCTAATACTCATTTTTCACAACTTTTTTTCTGAGAAAACATGACAGTGATAGTAGATCCCTACATAAATAAACCATGTTAATTGATGACAGTGATAGTAGATACCTACATAAATAAACCACGTTAATTGATGACAGTGATAGTAGATATACCTACATAAATAAACCATGTTCATTGATGACAGTGATAGTAGATACCTACATAAATAAACCACGTTAATTGATGACAGTGATAGTAGATACCTACATAAATAAACCACGTTAATTGATGACAGTGATAGTAGATACCTACATAAATAAACCATGTTAATTGATGACAGTGATAGTAGATATACCTACATAAATAAACCATGTTGATTGATGACAGTGATAGTAGATACCTACATAAATAAACCATGTTAATTGATGACAGTGATAGTAGATATACCTACATAAATAAACCATGTTAATTGATGACAGTGATAGTAGATACCTACATAAATAAACCATGTTAATTGATGACAGTGATAGTAGATATACCTACATAAATAAACCATGTTAATTGATGACAGTGATAGTAGATACCTACATAAATAAACCATGTTAATTGATGACAGTGATAGTAGATACCTACATAAATAAACCATGTTAATTGATGACAGTGATAGTAGATACCTACATAAATAAACCATGTTAATTGATGACAGTGATAGTAGATACCTACATAAATAAACCATGTTAATTGATGACAATGATAGTAGATACCTACATAAATAAACCACGTTAATTGATGACAGTGATAGTAGATACCTACATAAATAAACCATGTTAATTGATGACAGTGATAGTAGATACCTACATAAATAAACCATGTTAATTGATGACAGTGATAGTAGATACCTACATAAATAAACCATGTTAATTGATGACAGTGATAGTAGATACCTACATAAATAAACCACGTTAATTGATGACAGTGATAGTAGATATACCTACATAAATAAACCATGTTAATTGATGACAGTGATAGTAGATACCTACATAAATAAACCATGTTAATTGATGACAGTGATAGTAGATACCTACATAAATAAACCACGTTAATTGATGACAGTGATAGTAGATACCTACATAAATAAACCATGTTAATTGATGACAGTGATAGTAGATACCTACATAAATAAACCATGTTAATTGATGACAGTGATAGTAGATACCTACATAAATAAACCATGTTAATTGATGACAGTGATAGTAGATACCTACATAAATAAACCATGTTAATTGATGACAGTGATAGTAGATACCTACATAAATAAACCATGTTAATTGATGACAGTGATAGTAGATACCTACAAAAATAAACCATGTTAATTGATGACAGTGATAGTAGATACCTACATAAATAAACCATGTTGATTGATGACAGTAATAGTAGATACCTACATAAATAAACCATGTTAATTGATGACAGTGATAGTAGATACCTACAAAAATAAACCATGTTAATTGATGACAGTGATAGTAGATACCTACATAAATAAACCATGTTGATTGATGACAGTAATAGTAGATACCTACATAAATAAACCATGTTAATTGATGACAGTGATAGTAGATACCTACATAAATAAACCATGTTGATTGATGACAGTGATAGTAGATACCTACATAAATAAACCATGTTAATTGATGACAGTGATAGTAGATACCTACATAAATAAACCATGTTGATTGATGACAGTGATAGTAGATACCTACATAAATAAACCATGTTAATTGATGACAGTGATAGTAGATATACCTACATAAATAAACCACGTTAATTGATGACAGTGATAGTAGATATACCTACATAAATAAACCACTATAATTGATGACAGTGATAGTAGATACCTACATAAATAAACCATGTTAATTGATGACAGTGATAGTAGATACCTACATAAATAAACCATGTTGATTGATGACAGTGATAGTAGATACCTACATAAATAAACCATGTTAATTGATGACAGTGATAGTAGATATACCTACATAAATAAACCATGTTAATTGATGACAGTAATAGTAGATACCTACATAAATAAACCATGTTAATTGATGACAGTGATAGTAGATACCTACATAAATAAACCATGTTAATCGATGACAGTGATAGTAGATCCCTACATAAATAAACCATGTTAATTGATGACAGTGATAGTAGATACCTACATAAATAAACCATGTTAATTGATGACAGTGATAGTAGATATACCTACATAAATAAACCATGTTAATTGATGACAGTGATAGTAGATACCTACATAAATAAACCATGTTAATTGTCAGGTATTTATGGAAAACTTTCTGAAACTGTTTGAAGCAATTCTTTAAAACTACACACAGTAACAAGTCTTTGTTTAAAGCATTTTAATACTAACAGAAACTCGAGTTTCCGGACTTTTCTTGGAATTATGGTCCCGAAGTCCCCAGTGGGATTTTGACCAACATTGACATGTAATGAATAAAATATTCATCCAAGGTTATTTATGTGCAAATAAAAAACAAGAAACTTCAATACTGAATTACTGTCCCTGATTTACTGGTAAGTGCGTACTTTTAAGTTGTAGGTTTTTCATTTTTATCACGTCAAATATTAATAACATTTATACATATTCATTGATATTTTGTTCTAGATTTTAAGAGTAGTGTACAAAGCTATCAGGTAAACATGTTTGTTTTTGAAATACTCGAGTATCCTGGTACTACAAGCAGTCAACAACATAACTGTTAGATTGTAACTGGTATAGGTCATAAGTATTAACAAAAATCGTGTTTCTTCATATTCTTGTACTGCGCTGTGATACAACAGTATACGGCAGATCAGATCTCCGCGGAAAGTAAAATAATTTTAGATCAGAATTCTGTGGGATGCAGACATGTTTTTAATTATAATTATTATTATTATTATTATTATTATCAATAACTTGAATATGAATTTTCGTTAATCTCTACACATGAAAATGCGGAAAATGGTATTGTCTGACAACTGACAAATCGGATTATATATATATATAATTATATATAATTGTGTTGTAATTTTACTACCATTTCCATGTAAACGAAATAATAACAGTCACAGGTCATGCGTAAATTTATTACAATTTAATGAATAAGGCAGCTGTTATATTGCATAATCTGTGCACACAGCATGGACGACAAACGGAAGTATGAGTTAACTGTTTTGGTTATTCCTGCACTAGTTCCGATGGCATATTACAGTTAAAATATATATAGATCTATTTTGAAATCAGAGGCGTTCATTCAAAGTGCCAGTTGTTAGTAAAGTGCTCGCTCCGTAAGTACACTGTAGGAGGTCGTTGATTCGGAACCCCGACACTGTCTGACCTAAGACTTCAAAGTGTGTAGTGGCTGTTCTTTCGCCAAGCACTCGGCATTAAGAAATGAAAGTCACGGTTCTTTCGGATGGGAACTTAAAATAAACGAGGTCCCGTGTCACAGTAGGCGTGACACTATAATGCCATCAGCGCAACGCACAGGCAAAATTTCTCTACATTCGCCTATAGCTGGCGACGTCTCGATATAAGTGAAATATTCTTGACTGGTACGTTAAACACCAATACTCAACTCAACCCAACTCAAAATACCGCAAATCATTACAGTTATCTCCCTTTAACCATAGATAGTTCTTTGACTAGCTTGTTTCAAATTATTTCTCATGAGATCCAATATACTGTACAACGAGAAACATTCGCGATGTATTAATATTCGAGATTTTCGTGGTGAAGTCTCAACCGCGAAAGTTAATACAAGAAGATTTAAATGTATTGTAACGTAAATTGTGCTTGTTTTCTGATAGTTTTTTTTTTTCTGAGTACCTGTTTCGTTAACCATCCCATTACTACATCTTACCTGTTCTAAAAAAAAAAACGAAATATGTGACAAAGCTTGAATAGACTTGTTGCAGGAAAAATTGTCATAGATTGTGACAATAATTATATAAAGTTGTAGACTTACTCAAATGCATATAAAACTAGAGGATAAAAAAGTATCTTTTAAGTTTTAAGAATTGTTTACAACATTTTTATCTTTTGTAAAAAAAATTGAAAATCAAATAATAATAATAATGATAATAATAAAGTTTAGAAAGAATGAAAAATTAATTAATTATTTATTTGTTTATTTATTCATTTATTTAATTAAATCGAAAATGTAAAATTTTCAACGGAATTTTCCCGACATTGCTACTGTTTGCCTGATTAAAACGAAAATCAGTTTTTCACTGTAAATGGCTAAATATCAATCCGATTTATGACCTTTAATTTTCATTTTGTATCATAAAGGCAGGGCAGTGTATGTGTGTGTGTGTGTGTGTGTGTGTGTGCGTGTGTGTGTGCGTGTGTGTGTTTATTATTCTGCAATCTTGTGTGTTTGTATTTTGTTTATTGTTCTTTCATGTTTATGTACTCCTAAATCGATTATTTACTGTTTTGTCATTTTTGATTGCTCGTATTTCGTTTGTTTACTGTTCTGTCATTTTTGATTGCTCATATTTATGTGCTGCTCGTAAATCGATTATTCACTTTTCTATCAGTTTTGATTGCTCATATTACGTTTGTTTACTGTTCTGTCATTTTTGATTGCTCATATTTCGCTTGTTTTATTGTTCTGTCATTTTTGATTGCTCGTATTTCGTTTGTTTACTGTTCTGTCATTTTTGATTGCTCGTATTTCGTTTGTTTATTGGTTTGTCATTTTTGATTGCTTGTATTTCGTTTGTATAACTTTCTGTCATTTCTGATTGCTCGTATTTCGTTTGTTAACTGTTCTTTCAGTTTTGATTGCTCGTTTTTCGTTTGTTTATTGGTTTGTCATTTTTGATTGCTTGTATTTCGTTTGTATAACTTTCTGTCATTTCTGATTGCTCGTATTTCGTTTGTTTACTGTTCTTTCAGTTTTGATTGCTCTTATTTCGTTTGTTTACCTTTCTGACATTTTTGATTGCTCGTATTTTGTTTGTTTACTGTTCTTTCAGTTTTGATTGCTCGTATTTCGTTTTTTTACCTTTCAGTCATTTTTGATTGCTCGCATTTTGTTTGTTTACTATTATTTCATTTTTGATTGCTTGTATCTCGTTTGTTTACATTTTTGTAATTTTTGATTGCTCTTATTTCGTTTGTTTACGGTTCTGTCATTTTTGATTGCTCATATTTACATGCTGCTCGTAAATCGATTATTCACTGTTCTATCAGTTTTGATCGCTCGTATTTCGTTTGTTTCACATTCTGTCATTTTTGATTGCTCATATTTCACTCTTTTTATTGTTCTGTCATTTTTGATTGCAAGTGTTACGTTTGTTTTCTTTTCTGTCACTTTTGATTGCTCGTATTTCGTTTGTTTACTGTTCTGTCATTTTTGATTGCTCATATTTTGTTAGTTTACTGTTTTGTCATTTTTGATTGCTCATATTTTGTTTTTTTTACTGTTCTGTCATTTTGGATTTGTCGAATATTATTTGATTGTTTGTCTATGTTGTCTTGTTTATTGCTTATTGTCAAGCCCCAGTTGTTTAGCTACAAATCATTGTATCCCCTAAATCTCATAAATTCCGAGTTCAATGACGTTAAAGTCAAACTGTTTCACATATCTATACACCTGCATAAGTCTTTTTGCACGAAATGCTATTAAATATATATTTAAATAATTAATTAACAATTTTTTCCATTTTCACAGCTGTCTTGTAAAAATTTTTTATAATAGTTCCAACATGAGGAGTTTTAATTGTTTTTTAAAACAATACGGAAATTTAGTATTAAATAATATAATATCCTTCTGAAGTCAATTATCATTTTACCGGACCTACGTTACACCTGTTAACATGAATATATGACTATTATTTCCTTACAACGCAGTATTAAAATTGAGTAGATTACTTCCAATAATTCACTTCAAAACTTTGTCTGAAGTAAAGTGGTTCTACAGACTAACTTGTTAGAAAACCAAACTTTGATTTGACATTTGATGTGATTTAGATCGGCTTTTAACATTAAGCCGATATGTATGCTTGGTTTGTAGTGGTTAATTGTTTGACAATTTTTCGTTACGTTCATGGTTACTGTACTTTCCACGGAATAAAACAAGAAGTTACAGGTAATTCATTACGTTTTTTTATCAATTCTTTTGCATGGAATATACAGTTAAATGTTATTGTTAGTTTACCTGTTCCCCATAAAAGACTAGGGACGTCTAGTTCTTCTCTTACTGTTAATGTATTCACACTCTGTATAAAGACCAACTAGATGGTCATTTAAAAAAATGTTGCAAGTTTTCACGGGAACACACGATCTCTAAAAAACTTTTTATTTCAATTTCAAAAATAAGATGTGAGTAAATATTGTGAATAAAACTTCTACTGATAAGCGAGATAACTCTTGTATTAATTTTAATACTTGACTGACCTTATATTCAGTTTAAATGAATGATACAATATGATAAATGTGAATATTTGTTTATCTTTGTAGCAAAGTTATCGTTACACATGTATAATCTAATTGTAACCGAAATGTTACCATAAGTGTGTTGATACACTAACAAACCCATTGCACAGAAACCATCAAAATGTAACTAACTGCAATACTTTACATCTGCAATACATTACTTTTTGAATGTAATATATATATATATATATATATATATGTATATCTGACATCTTGCAGACAGTCGCTTTATTCCATGCATATAAAGACCTTAGTGGCTGATTGGTCTAAAGCGAACGTTTACGAATCACACTGCCTTTCACCACCTAGGTTCGAATCCGAAACGCGCAGATCCTAGTGTGAGAAAGTTTGCCGAAGGCAGGTGTTTTTTTCGGGCACTCTGGATTTCTCCACCTACTGTGAATACATTTAAATTCGTGGGCTCCAATTTTCGTTGATGTCAGAAATTTCGTGGGATGATGAATTCGTGGGTTAAGCATTTGTAAACTTGTTTTCACAAACGCCGATTTTTAGCAAAAACAATGCCGATTCAATCTTAAAAAAGCCGATTGAAAAATATCATATTTTCAAATAAAAATTTTAATGTTCATTTCTTTACCTATCTGATGTGTGTTTATTACAAATAAAAACAGAAAATTGTTCGGAGGGGGGTGATGTACCTTTTGCCTACCGCCGATTGACCGGCGTTTGTGGAGCCCTGATTCAGATATTTGCAAATATATTCGTTGACATGTAAATTCGTGGGCCATGATGTCCACGAAAACAACGAAAATTGGAACACCGCGAAAATTAATGATTTCACAGTATCACGAACAGACTGCTTTGATGTAAATGAAGAATTCTTGACTGGGGCGTAAAACATTATAAAATCACTCCTTCCCTTTTCTATACATTGTATGTACACATACAATCAGGTCAGTTTTGGTATTTATCACGTTAAAAAATCATAACTTAAAAAGGAGGAATGCATTATACGTTTAATGAATTTGAAAACAAGTATACCTATGTAAATAAGTAATTAACATCACAGCTTTACAATTAAGTAATTTAATATTTCACGAAATAAGTGCATAAAACAAATAAAACACAATATAATTAACATACGACATACAAATCGATTTGCTTATTTTACTAGCATTATTTACAAAGGTCTGTTCCCTCATGCAAATCATTCCTTAGCTGGATTTAGATTCGTATAATTTGGAACTTTATATTAATTATTTTTCAACTTTTTGGCTCATGTTTTTATCTATCAAACTTTTTGGCCCCTAGTGTCACTGATAAGGAATGATTTTCCGAAATGTGCACGCATGACACATAAACATTTTACAGGTATTTGTGTTATATATCTACAGACCATTCCATTCAGTGGTTTATATTGTTCAAATAGAAAACGTTGAGAAATTGAACAGAAATCCAGTCTGTTTAAAAAAGTTTTCAAACTTTCACCATTTGAATTTCAAAATTCTTGGCAAAAACACGTTTTATGAGTAAATTGTAGACTTAACTTTGTATTTTAGATTTTAGAAAAGTACGCAAGTCACAAAATGTGTTCTGGCGCAATTAGTTCGAGATAGAACAATACTTGACTGGACAACTGGTATTTGTCTTGAAATATGTACAGACATGTATATATGTATGTAGTCAAATTAGGTTCTTACTCTCAGTGGAGATATTCTTGATAATCAGTGAATGTGACTCTTTGCGGTAAAAAAATGTGCTGTCAATTCTGTCGCTGTTTTTGGCCAAGTTTTGTTTTATTTTTTGATTATGCGTTTAATAATAAAAAAAAAAAATAGAAACAGTAATTAAAATAAAATGTTAAACCATATTTCGGCGTATCATTCAAACTCGTTCGTAATGATTTTTTGAAGATGTATAAAATACATCAACCAATCAACTGAATGGTGTTTCATTTGATTTGATTTGATTGGTTATATGGAGTTTTACGTCCCAGTCAAAAATTTTCCACTTATATTGAAACGTCATGAGTTGTAGGTGAAATGGCAGAAATTTTTACCTTTGCAGTGCTCTTAGGGCAATGTGCAAGTAGGGTTCATTTCTATGCCTGCCCTGACACGGGGCCTTTTTATAGGTCACCCCCGAAGGACCCTGTGACTTTCCCTTCCATATGCCGAATACTCGGCAAAAGAACAGACACTGCCAATTTCTGAGTCTTGGTCAGACCCGGTCATGGTTCGAATCCCGACCTCCGACGAAGCGAGCACTCTACCAAGTAAGCTTTACAGTACATACATGTGTATATATCTGATGAAGAGTATTGTTATATATATCATTATTGAATTAAATCATAAAATACATTCAAAATGAACATATATTTGACAGTTTTCCGATGTATAAGAACTAGTAATACATAACAGTATACAAAAAGGGATTCCAATTTTGATAACTATCATAACGCTAGCAAACAAATAAATGTAAACAAAAAGTCATAAATAAATAGTAATTTATTATTTCTATTATCATTATTATTATTATTATTAAATCTTATCAAAGTTTATTATTTTTTGTTTGCTTTTTTGCCGTGTATTTTCTTATTTTGACGTATCTTTATTTGATTCAGAATTCGGCTCAGTTAGACATTACTGTGAACATGAAAATGAAAACATCCATCACAGCGGTGAAGAATTTATACCTCCCAAACCTTTACAACTAATGCCAGGATCCTCATTTGAGACTTTGGACTGTCGTGTATGCACGTGTACAGATTACGGTTATATATGCTGCAGGTAATCAAGATAAAATGACCAATTGTAAAGCGACAGTTGACGATATTTGTCGCTTGATTTAACAAATCTGGTTTAATTTTCCAGAGAACACTTCTTTTATTATTCAGTGATAATTATGACCGATTGGGGTGGGGGTGGGGGTGGGGGGGATCAGTTTTACAAAACATTGGACATATAGATAGGCTATGGTATAATATCTAAATATCAGCCTTAAAAGCAATCGAGTTTATTCGATGTCTCATCTGATTGGTTGGCCGTAATGCTGTTAGAGCAGTCATTTTTCAGGTTTTTATGACAAGAACAAGTTAATCAATCTTTAAGAATTAATCTGAAATTAAGTTCTTGTATGTGTTAGATGTGCGAGTGAGTTTTATTGTGTTAGCTCACGGAGTCAATACATCCAAAAAGCATACCACACACCACATCAAGTCCCATTATCTGTGAACAAGTCGATACTTCGTTCTCTTTATGCGAACATCAGGCCAGGAAACAGTATCTCAAATCCTTAAGTATTGTATATGTCCCAGCTGGATTTTAATTCTTGACCTCCGCTCTCACGACGGATGTTCTAATCCACAAAGACGGTTCTTGTCTTGTTTAACAAATTTAAAAATTCATTCTCTTTATTAAAGATAAATAAAAATAAAATGAAAGTTTATTGTTTGGTGAATTAATTCGTATATATAGACCGCTGATTGTAAATTAAGTCGGATAGTTGTATTTTTCCAGGGATACCCTAAAACACCAGTGGACATTAACTTACGTGACTGTTGTAAGGAGGACGTTTTATAATTCGTGTTATGTGTTGATATCATTTTGTAAATAGATCGAGCGTCTATCTAAGTAGAAGTTTCACAACCGTCTCAATATAATATTTTCTCTTGTCTTATTGTTTTATTGGTTATTGCCAAGTACGTATTTTCCCCAAAAGTGTCTACGTTTCAATATAAATCTGGTAATCTGCAATGTGTAAATTGGTCAGAATGTGCAGTTCAAACTGGGCTATATGCATTAAATTTTAACCTCAATATAGACTTTTGACGTTGTTGCCAAAATTAAATTATCCTGAAATCTAACTTTAACTTATCTAAATTTAATTTTGTTTGGATGTTAAAACTTTTACCATATTTGTATAATTTCAGAAAAGGTATTGCATCAAGGTTATTCTATACGCCGCCCGGGTGTATGGTAAAAGCTGATGGTTGTAACGCCGTGTTTGTGTTGGCTTCAAATCCTCAATTAGATTGCTTCACCAAAATGCCTATAAAGCACACACGTTTGATACACAAAATGCACGCCTTAATGGACAAACATAAACATGCCGCAAGTGGTGAAGGTGAAGGGAGTCCGGTCACTACTACTTCGCCGTTTGATTCCTTAAACATGGCGCCTGCGTATCCAAGTAATCGAAAAAGTCCGGCATTTGGAGATTTTTTATTTAAATTGAGCCAAACTGTCTTAGAACCGACAACCTCTGCTAACGGAGGAGAGGGGGAGGGTGGTGCTACAACCACTTTGACACCGCGATTAGATCTTTTCAATCTCTTTAACAATAATAACAATGGACCTCCAAACGATCCTTTCTTTATAGGAAATTCTAAAGATGCCTTTAGCGGTATCCACGGAGCCTCTGATCCGTACGCAAATTTGTTTGGAAAACACCCCTTAAATTCAGGACAGAATCATCTATCTAAGAACACCGGTCACGGTGGGGGTAGTACCCCTCCCCCTGACGATTAGTTCTAAAACATATGGCTGGTGAAAATCAAAACTGTATTCAAAAATGAATCGCTAAAATATGTTTACAAAACTTTTCTATTAGTTATGAAGCCAAGTAGCGTTTTTTATTTTTATTTCATTACTTTTGGCGTGAAATGATTGGCTGTACCTGAACAATGTGATAAGATTAGTTTTGTTTGTGTATATATGTTTTAGGATATATCGTGGATATCATCTGTCACAGATACGGAAGGAACGCTTTGAATTACACACCGATTGTTCAACAAAACCTTGTTTTAAATATTGTATTTTCACAGATATTGTAGTATTGATTGTGAGTATGGACTAGGGTATGCAAGTGCAGTGAATTTGAGTGAAATCTAGTCATTATTTATTTTATTATAAGTCGTTGACTTTAACTTCGCCGTTACACATTTAACGAGATCTCGCGCTTTTTGTGTTTCCATGGTGATATTTGTCGTTATCTTTGTGTATTATAAAAATAATAAGATATTTATACAGATAAATAAACATATATTACTTATTATTATTATTATTATTATTATTATTATTATTATTAATAGCTAAACAAATTAACTTCTCAGGTTTTAACTGGCAGTATGGTGGAAATTTTGCGTATTTATGGACTATAATATCTTATACTTAACAGTCCAAAAGTACTGTTATGTGCTACTTTTTATTTTTATGAAAGAAAAAATATGTAAAAACAGCACATGGCAGTGCTGATTTAAATTTCTTGGTAACTAAAAACAAGTTTACATTATAATAACAAATTTTGACACGCCCGTTTTGAACATCGGTATGCATACGTGTTGCGTAAGTTATGTACAATGAATGTTTCGAATGCATTTAACTATGCACACTGTCATGCGCAGAATAAAGAATTTTTACCAAAAAAATATTCAAAATTTTGCTCATGACATGCCACTATAGTTGTCACGTATTTATTCATGTAGATGTTTTCAAACTTAGTGTGTGTGTAAATTGTGTTAAAATCAACATTAATTATCATACAAAAACTTAATAGGTGGTACGTAAATTAATTTAATTTACACAAAATGGAATTACAAAAATTAAACATAAAAATATGTTACATTCTCAGCTTCATAAAATTTCATATCTTTTCAGTAAACATTTGAAAAATACTAAATTATTTTAATTGTTGTTAATTTGACATTTCTCCTTTTTGTCCATAAAATCCCACATATGTGTTTTAAAATATGCCTTTCAAAGCAATTATCTTAAACAATATCACTCAATTAGTCACAAATGTATTACACACGTGGAAGGAAAAATGTGTTAAAAATTATTATTCCCACAACAACTCTGGATAGTACAAACAAGGAAAAATGAAGAAAATAAGACGGGAATTTTTTATATTCCTCGTCAGGTATTTGTACAGCGATAAACGAGGACATTTATCATTGTTTCCGTCAGTTGGACATATTGTCCGTCAGGTGGCACTTTTAGGACAATTTTAGTCAGTTATTAAGAGTTTTAAGATGAGATATATGAAGACATATTTCATGTTTATGATGTGTTTGGCATGTGTTAATGGTACTGTACATAGTTAATAATAACCCGTATGGACTTGTCAATTTTACTCCATGAGGCTTAGTTGGCTAGAAGGAGTGACTACAATCAACAAGAGGCTATATCTACCAAGGATCATCACCTGAGATTATTATCAATTACATATTCACAGTCCTAAATCATTGTCAATTACTTGCCTCACCGGTCGCCTAAAATGATGGTTAAAAACTGACAATAAAAGCTGGTTTTTACTTTAATCATTTTTATGTTTTTAAAACATGTGTAGGACTGTCATGTGCTGATTTTGAATGCATTATTTTAAAAGAAATTCAAAATCAGCACATGACAGGACGTTATATAGCTCATGTTTACTGATTTATTAAATAAGTCTAATTTTGATAGACCCTTTATGAATGTAGTATCTAAGAAATGGAAAGGAAAATGATCATCAATTTTGCAAATAGCTTAATAGATATAAACTCAATCACAGGTCAAAATATCAATTACATTTGTTCGGTAATAAAAAGTTATTCTTCACCGAAGTTGTTGTCCCTTTCAATCTTTTGTTAAGCACGCCTTTTATTTGATAAATAATGAAACGGTGTGTTAGCGATAACCTACATTTAACTACTAAATACAATGTACTTATATAAGAAAAAAATCATACATTTACAGTGAAAAAAGGCAAACAAGTTAGATTTATGGCATCCAGGTCATTCGAAGTCATAAACACCGAAAATTCCTGACATCTGAAACAAAATATTACCATTGATTTTCAGAAGATATATTTTAAAGATCACAAATGTTATATTTTAAAAGGGAAAAAGTTATATAAACGAGTTGAGTTTTTATAAAAGCTAATTTAAATACCTTAAATACTTAGATCCAGATTAATTAAAAACGTTTAAAGATCTGTCATGTGCTACTTTTGAATTTTTATAAAATAATACAATTCAAAAGTAGCACATGACAATTAATTGTCATGTGCTACTTTTGAATTGTATTATTTTATAAAAATTCAAAAGTAGCACATGACAGATCTTCGAAATGAGCGACTTTATATTTCGAAATCGTATCAGAAGAAATGTCAATTTTTAACATGTTTAATTAGAATTTTTTTCAGCGAAAATAGCAAAAAACAACCTACCGACTCTGCATTTCATACCTAAATACCTGAAGGGCGTGAGAGTGCAAACCGATGGTGATTTGTACAGGAAGATTATGTACAGTAACTTTTTTGCTGTTCTATTTGTTGGTATATTATTCATCTGCAATTTTCATGTTTTTAATTACAATGAATTAATATTGATACAACTTAGTATCATATTGTAACAGTTGTAGGTACGTGTAGGTAATACCGCACACAAATGTCTGAGTGACAAATCAATTCTATGTCTATAAACCTACATCTTACTGATATTTATTATGTCAATATTTATGATTAAAATATCAATAACAGTGATATATTTATAAACACATGCCAGATACTAAATAAACGTCTTGTCAAGTCTAATCAAAATACAGACAGTCATAACGTTCAGTAATACCACCGAGTGTAAAAAAAGATAGATAGATAGATAGATAGATAGATAGATAGATAGATAGATAGATAGATAGATAGATAGATATAGAAAACAAATAAATGAGTAAATAAGACAATAAAAAATTTAGTATTTTAGATTTTTTAATCACTCTGTACTCCTGATTAGCTTGTTCTATTTAAACACTAAAATTTAAACATCTGTCTGTCACCATGGCTACGGTTTCTTCATTATGAATGGTTTTATTGAAGTTGGTCAATGAACTGTCTGTCACCATGACTACGGTTTCTTCATTATGAATGGTTTTATTTAAGTTGGTCATCGAACTGTCTGTCACCATGACTACGGTTTCTTCATTATGAATGGTTTTATTTAAGTTGGTCATCGAACTGTCTGTCACCATGACTACGGTTTCTTTAATATGAATGGTTTTATTTAAGTTGGTCATCGAACTGTCTGTCACCATGACTACGGTTTCTTCATTATGAATGGTTTTATTGAAGTTGGTCAATGAACTGTCTGTCACCATGACTACGGTTTCTTCATTATGAATGGTTTTATTTAAGTTGGTCATCGAACTGTCTGTCACCATGACTACGGTTTCTTCATTATGAATGGTTTTATTTAAGTTGGTCATCGAACCGTCTGTCACCATGACTACGGTTTCTTCATTATGAATGGTTTTATTGAAATTGGTCAATGAACTGTCTGTCACCATGACTACGGTTTCTTCATTATGAATGGTTTTATTTAAGTTGGTCATCGAACTGTCTGTCACCATGACTACGGTTTCTTCAATATGAATGGTTTTATTGAAGTTGGTCATCGAACTGTCTGTCACCATGACTACGGTTTCTTCATTATGAATGGTTTTATTTAAGTTGGTCATCGAACTGTATGTCACCATGACTACGGTTTCTTCAATATGAATGGTTTTATTTAAGTTGGTCATCGAACTGTCTGTCACCATGGCTACGGTTTCTTCATTATGAATGGTTTTATTTAAGTTGGTCATCGAACTGTCTATCACCATGACTACGGTTTCTTCATTATGAATGGTTTTATTTAAGTTGGTCATCGAACTGTCTGTCACCATGACTGCGGTTTCTTCATAATGAACGGTTTTATTGAAGTTGGTCATCGATCTGTCTGTCACCATGACCACGGTTTCTTTATTATGTAACATAAATAACCATGACAATATGACATTTATATCTCTCTGTCACCTAAAATGAGAAAACTGGATAGAATTTCCCATCACCAAATATACTTTATCCATTTGTGCAGTATCTATGATGCGCGATATATATATATATATATATATATATATATATATATATATATATATATATATATATATATATACATATATATATATATATACTAGTATATTCAAACTTGCATTTTAGCAGAGGTGTCACATGCTTATTTGGAAATTTTGTGAAATGAATATACATTGTATAAGAAGAAGGATGTTGTCTTTTGTAAGGTGTTGTTTTATACACAAAACTTCGTGAACACCTGCAAGTTGTAAATTAACAGATTGACCTTTAAATGATAAATACAACTCTACCTTCAGAAGATTGATTTCCAATTAGCACAATAATTTATGTTGTAAAAGGGAACTTAGCCTAGTGTGTTGATTTTATACCTGCAAATGTAGTTAATAAAACGCCCTAATGCTAATTCCGAGTCCTGCTGGCTATAATGTAAAGGAAGAAACTGGTACGTTTTTCAAACTATCATAATAATTTGTCAAAGATGAAACCAATAAACTGTTTGTACTAAACAATACCGTAAATCGGGAAATTTTGGCGTCAAGATATTTTGGCGGTTTTCTGTCAAAATGTGGTGGTTTTATTTTGGTGGTTTTAATTTTGGTACTGCAATGAAAAATGTTTTATTTTGGCACCTCACTGAGAAAGGTGTTTAACAGACAGCGACTCCTAGGCTTAACTACGCTGCATTGCTAAAATGACATGCTGGACGATGATGTACGAAAGAAGAGGAAGGGTGTAATAATAATAAAAACCACTTCACTTTAGAATGACAATTCTTTGATGCAAATGACAATGTCAAGCACTATCTGTAGATTGACCACAGTGAATGCACAAGAAATGAATGGAGTCATGGTAATAATGTACTAGACAAAGGCTAGTTGACGAACACGACACACAAGAGTTATTTTTGAGGTACTGCCATACATTGGATACATTTGCAAACTTGCTTAAGAAGTTATTTTATGAATCCCTAAACAACACTCAAGATATAACCTTGATGTTATAATCTTTGGAACACACTTTTGTAACATTAATGTCACAATTACTGAATATTTGTATTATATTTAGAATGTTGATCAAAGACCTGTGTCAAGGTAAATGAAATAAATAATAATTTCACGACCTTATGTAGTTTTTTTATGTGATATAAAAAGGTAGAAATGTTTGTTAGATACTTACCGCAGACAAGGTGTTAAAGGTTAAAACTTGTCATCGAGACAAGCATATCATATCAACAAAAATAATCGTTCGAGCCTAACATGACCACTGTCCGGCTGTCCATTTAAAATGTAGTTGACCAAAACTTTATTCGGTAAAATTATATATATATTACAATTTTTGTAGACAAATTACAATAGCTTAAAATCTTTTAAGAAGGTCGGAATTTGTTTGGAAGACGCCCCGGATTTTGTCGGATTTTCCTAGATACTTTAATGGCTAAGATCACCATCACTATTACATATGTGTTATTTTTATGTTGGATATTGGATGTAGCAGCAGGAATATGTTTTTATAACAGTCTAAAAAGAGAAAATGGTGGAAGTATGTAATTTTATCTTTCAAAAGATTTCTAGATCTTCATAGTTCAATACGAAATGTAAAGAAGCAGGTATACATTGCATTATGGGTATATAAATACATACATACAGTTTTTGTGTTAGAACACATTAATGACTCTAAAACTTGTTTTAAAAAAAAATATTCAAATTTCACGAGATGATAAATTATTACTCAATTTTTTTTCAAATCATATATGTATATAATTTATTGATCTTATTGGTTAAATCTTGTGTCACTTGCAAAATTTTGAATATTTTATTTTATAATCATTCAAAATTCCGCATATGAAACTTATAATAAGTTAAAAACATTAAATACGTTTTAAAAGTCAACTGCTTTCTGTGGTCAATTTACAGCTTTACCGGAAATGTCAAGTTTAAAGATGATTAAATCTTAAATGGACAACTTAACCATGTTTGCCATAAGTTAATATTTAACACAAATACCTGTTAAATTTTGATGTGCCATATGTGTACATTTCTGATAATCATTCATTATCAGTGACACTAGGGCCGAAAAGTTTGATAAATAAAAACATAAGCCAAACAATAGAAAATTAATGAATCTAAAGTTCCAAAATTATATGAATCCAAATCCATCTAGGAAATGTTTGCATGATGGAACAAACCTTAGTTTTAAATCAATTAAAAATTAAGACGGCTATGCATTGTTTCAGGAGCATCGGTGGTATGGCTTACGGATAACAGTCCAACGCAACGTCTAGATTCAAACCCATGGCGGACCTTTGTGTAAGCTTGTCAGTAAAATTGCAAATGTTGAGCCATACATACCCAAAAATAAATGCTTCTCCTTAACATTTTTAAATACAACTGTTTTGAACTAATTAAATGTCATGTTTTAATTAACTAATTAATTAAATTTTCAATTAATTTTTATTTTTAATTTTTTATTTTATTTTATCTTAGGGAGCAGATATTAATATGTGCAATGACAAGTTTAAATACAAATACAGAATATATACAGTACAAAATACAAAGCACTAACATTTATGAGTATCGCCTTTATTTTAATTTAAACTAATTAGTTTTTTGTAAATTTCCGATGAAAGCAATTACGATTGTTTATATCATTTCGAACAAAATTTTTTGAAAAGTTTTAAAGGTTTGTACTCAAAGCATTTGACCTATCATACTTTAAAATATTACAAAGACATTAATAAAACATAAATATTTTAAATAAAATAGTGCAAAAACTTTTTCATGGCCATTATATCAAATGGCAATAATACAAGCGAAATGTCTTATCGCAGTTCAAGAACATATAAGAATATTGTTTCCTTTTTAAAGTTTTTTTTTTTTGCTGGGTGTTACTTTATAATCGCCGAAATGGTTGGATGGTTTGAACTTAGTGGTAGAACCCCAAAATTAACGCACGCACACACACACACACACACACACACAGAGAGAGAGAGAGAGAGAGAGAGAGAGAGAGAGAGAGAGAGAGAGAGAGAGGTTAAACTTTGATAAAACCGTGGCGAGAATTATTTTTTTTAAGTTTGGTATATATGTATTTCAATAAAAACATGGATGAATTGAAGCCTTAAAATAAGTTTGAAAAATGAGCTAATATAGTTTCAATGTTAAAATCTGATAAGATTTGTTTGTGTCATATTTTCGGTAATTAATGTTTTAATCTTTGATCAGGACAATTTAAAAAAAAAAATCCTGTTTTAAACAAATTGTTTGTTTAGTAGGTAACAATGTAATCTTAATTGCAACTTATGCTTAGCGAATAGAATCAGTCTTAGAAGATGAACAAAATTTCAGGTGATAGAATGTTAAACCGTGTCGAACCAACTGCTTAAAGACCTTCTTTATAAATATTTGTATTTGAATCTTTTCTTTTAGTTTATGGTCCGGGGCGGAGATATTGTCAATACTTTCCAAATGGAGACAAAAATTCTTATTCCATGGATATAATGATTGGTTCAAGATTTCAAACTCGAGATTGTATGGAGTGTGAATGTTCAGATCAAGGATTTAGATGTTGTGGGTATGTTTTACACATATAAATGGATTAACAGTAGTAAAATATTACTAATATCGCGTTTAGAAATAAAATCGCGTTCGGAACCTTTAGCCAAAGTACCCATAGATAAGATGTAAGGTTTATTGCAGTAACTTCTGATAACTGTGTGAGCAATCTTAGTTATGGCTGCGTGGGTCTGGCCATTTCTCCTTAACGTGGAAAACATTATTTTTAAATATTTTAATTCTACCTTTTGCTAAAATTCGTTACAAATGTTTTCTCAGACAACATTGTTCTTAACTTATTGATCTTTTGCAGAATTATTACACACCATATAAATAATAAGAATAGCTGTCGTTGTCTTGGAAACTGTCATAAATGATTTATAATAAAGAAACTGGAAATATACATATAATCTTCCATCTTATTAAAAAACAAAACAACAACAACAACAACAACAACAACAATAATAATAATAATAATAATAATAATAATAATAATAATTATAATTATAATAATAATAATAAAAATAATAATAATAACAACAACAATAATAATAACTAGACATTGTAAGTGTGCTGACACACTGAAAAAAAAACAAGTCTCCTACCACCACTACATTTTTGATCCCCGAATTAAGGAATTACAAGAAATTGAAAAGGTATGTATCTCCAACAATAAAACTTTAAAGGGGGTCTTAAATTCTGATTGATATAGCTCTTATTTATTGATAACACTCTATCATTTGAAAATCATCATGATGCGTAAAGAACTGTTTAATAAAATATGTTTTTGGAGGGTGCATTAAACATAAATATAGCTCTTGTATGCGAATTGAGAAAAAAGTACTGTTAGCACATCTTTAAATAGACAAGATTATTATGACAGTTACTCATTCATTTTACCATAGGATTGTCAATACAATTATTCCTCTTTTTCTTTATCTAGGATTGGCATCAGAGAAAGGAATCACCATGTACCACGTGACTGTAAACTAGTTGCCAATGGTTGTCAGCCATTATTAGTTCTGAAATCCAACATCTATATGGATTGTTACAGCGGCCAGCCTGTCAGTCTGTATGGTAACGTTGAGCAGTCGAGACGGCCGCCTCAGCCGTTAGATATGGTGCGACAGGTCAAACGATTGCAGAGACAGTTTAAAATGAAGAAAGAGGGCGAATCAGAGGGACCATTAGCTGGGAATCCGTTTCTACAATCAAATCCATTTCTAGCTTTACTTCAATCTTATTTTGCGAAAAAATAATCTTTTATCAGGTCATTAAAGTGTGGATATAATTTAAAGACAGATTTTAACTTATTATCTACTCTTATTTCTCTCTTTAAAACAAAGTTAATATATTGCTGGAAAAAAGCACGATGTGCAAAGCGGTGGTATTTGCCTTAAAACATAAAAAATTAAAGTTAAAAGAAGAAAAAAAATTATATATTGAAAAAATGAATAAATAAAAAATCTTGAAAATGGATTTTAAGCTTTTTTGTGCAATTTTTAATGAACTTCCGCTGATATATAATTCGTTTCATACAAAGTACATGTAATTAGAAAATACCTTCTTTCCGAACGGTTCTGCTACCGTCGTCATGACTTTATTTACTGTATATAGACACGTGTACCAAAGAGCAAACATGTGGACAGGTCAAATTTACTTAACACCAAATAACAAAGTCTGGACAATGTGTTCAGTTTACACCTTTGTAGTGTTCTAGCTAACTCCTTCTATAAGCTGTGGTTGACTTTACACTCGTTGTCGTCTAACTTCACTGAAAAACAGATAATAAGTTACAATAAGCTTACTATGGCCATTACTACCATTACCGTTAAACTCTAGAATACAATCAAA
Organism: Tegillarca granosa; assembly: GCA_029721355.1. Classification (NCBI taxonomy): domain Eukaryota; kingdom Metazoa; phylum Mollusca; class Bivalvia; order Arcoida; family Arcidae; genus Tegillarca; species Tegillarca granosa. The sequence goes on along the minus strand of CM056606.1, from coordinate 39,808,742 downwards.
TACAAACCGGATGGTGCGCGGACCATCAGAGGAATCCAGAACTATCATTAACGTCAATGTTACAAAACACTTTTCATGTCGAAGATACTTAAAAATATTTACTGCGAAATGAATAGATATTGTAACTCGTTAAATTAAGTTAACAATTATTTATAAGCATTTTTGCAGTTTTTGATTTAAAGTTCAATTGTTTGTTTTACAATTCTCAAAATACACGTTTTAATACCAAAAGAGTATAAGTATTAAATAGCATCTCGTAAGAACCATTTTGCTATGCCAAAGCCTGGTTTCACTAACATTATGGACTAACATTTTATTTTCTTTGCATATATGCTGAAACTGGCATGTTAAAAAAAAAGAAAAACATACATATTTTATACTGTCGTCTATTATTTTCACGGTTCTCTCATTATAAATGCCATTATAATATAAGTTATTCTCTCTCTCTCTCTCTCTCTCTCTCTCTCTCTCTCTCTCTCTCTCTCTCTCTCTCTCTGATGAAATAAACACTTGTAAAACAAAACTTGTACATTGTCATCCAGGTAAACGTAAGATGCAGGTATTTAATTACAAATACCTGTACCTGTAACTATGCCAGGAATGATCCAGGTTAACTGTGATATTTACACATTCCTGGACTCATTTGTTGTCAATGTTTACGGTTCATAGTAAGTATGAAGATTTACGACGGTAGTATCTTCTGAGAAAGCATTCAGGTACACGCACGTATATCTTACACAATGTATAACCAGGTGTTATAACTTGTTTGTGTAAACACCATTACTTAAGTGGTAGTATGACATGATAAACATATAAAAGACAAATAATTATAAAACTTTTAAATTCACACGAGATTTTCAGACGCCATTAAAAATGTTGTACTTTTGTTCTGCTAATAGTTGAATATTTGACTAAAATCAAACTTTTTTTCGAGAAAGTAAAAATAAAATTTTAAAAAAAGCTATAAAAATCAAAAAACATTTCTGATTAAGGCAATTTTTACATGAAGTTGTTATACTATATAGAGAAAAAAACTTGTTCTTTCGAAATATTTTATATAAAAAAACCCGGAAAACCTCGATGTTTCATATGTAATGTATATTTCTCTTAAGTATCCAAAACTATCAACTCACTTTAGTGAGAGAGTTTACAGGCGTGGTTCTGTATACTTAATTACGGCAATGGGTATTTTTTCCTTAGAAATATTAACGATTTTCTTTTTTTAATTTTTCACACATTGGACAGTTTACATTTTTTTTAAAAAAAAGGTTAAACCTTTTTGTGATGTTTTGACTCATTCAGAAAAAGTCTATTCTACATCTGGCATCAACCTAATGTGAATTATCAAAACTTCTAAAGAACAACTTCCATCTCGTTTCTAATACTCTATTTTCGGTTAAGTATAAAAAAGCTTTTATTTTTCTACCATTTACACCACTATTCCTTATTCTAAATTGAAAACACGTTTTAAACAAATCATTCACTTTTTATTCTTTTACAAAAACGGTAAACCAAGATATAAATATCTAGTGCTTAACAGGGATTTTGGTTATTGTTATGTAAAACACCATACAGACTGCAAAAAATAAATATACTGAAGATACCATCAACAAAATGTTAGAGTTTTTGATAGACAACATATTTGTTGTGTTTGGCAATATTATATTTCAACAAACAATCGGTATACCAATGGGCAAAACTGTGTACCTTTGCTTACTGAGTTCTTTCTTTATTCTTATGAATTAGAATTTTACAGAACCGTCAATCTGGAGTGAAGACTGTCGCTAAATCATCCACACTTAATACGTTATAGTACAGCTTATTCCTACTACGGGGACTTTCTACAACGAAGCAAATTACCTACAATTAAATTGTTCACTCAAGGATATTGCAAGCCTAAGCCCTTAATTTTTTTTATGGCCGCCATCACAATATTGTTGATAAATATGTAATCACTGTATCCAAAGTTATACTGGATATATTCGACTTACCATAGTTCTTTGTTCCTTTCTTTCTTAAAATTGACTTGAACGTGACGGGTGTAGCCAGCTAGACAGGACATGATAAACCTTCCGGCGCACCCGGCCTCACCTCCTTGATGGACGTTCACTTTTATAACTAAATTTGCCAGTTATTAAAGTTTTAACTTTTATTTTTAATTACATCAAAAATTCGCATTATAAAATTCTAAGATTAACAAATTTACTACATCTTGTTTACCAATAATGACTCGTTTTAAACTGACTTTTAAAACTATATAATATACAATTGTTATCATTCTGAAACTTTGTCTGCGAGTGGCAAACTCTTGTGTAAGATTTAAGAATCGGGACAAACCTTTCTTGTATTATTTGAACCAAGACTACTGGTTACATTTGTTTAGACACAAAATTTGACTAAAACGTTAGTAAAAGTCTGTATTAATTAACATGTATGTATATAAGATGTGACGATGTATAGCCGTAATAAAACAAACCAACTAGAAAAACGTCAAAACTTTTAAAATAAAGGCCTAAATATCAACACATAAAACACGTCATCCATACAGTACTACTTTAGTTATTTACTCACCTAAACATTAACTTATTAACGCCCAAGGATCATGAATAAAAAAATCCTTTCGATATCCTTTGGGTTTATATATAACGTCAGAGTGTCCCTCGTTATTTGCATCATGGTGTTCATTGTTAGTCGATGTTAGGCATAGAACAATATATGAATTAGGCGTTGCATTTAATTATTTCACAACGAAGAATTTGTGTTTCCAGTAATAAATACATGTATTTGAATCAAAAACAACGATTACCTTATTTATTGTTTGTGATGTAATCTTCCTGTTTTTTTTTTTATCCCAGTCAAGATTATGCAACAAAACTTTATTGAATCAAGTTGAAAAAACTTCCTGCATAAATTGTTAAGTACATGCACAAACCATCAAACGACATGTGTATACATTGCTACATTGTTTCATGGAGGAACAGACGCATATAATTTTCTAACATGACTTTGTGATATTACCTAAAAATAAATTTTGCAACTTTATTCTGAGACAATGCATTTTAGGGATTTAAAAATTTGATACTTTTTAAAATATTCGGCCAACAATGTTAATCTAAAAACCCTACATGCTAATTATAAGATTATATTTATGTTAAACTCTAGCTATACGTGAAAGTACTAAAACTGGTGCGTGCACCCTGATGTCTTCCCAAATAAACTGTAATATCGGCACCATAGACCCTTCCGATAAATCGTGACATCTGGCGGAAGAGTTATCGTCGGTTGAAGAAGGTGACGTCAAACGCGGATAATATTGAGAGAAGTATAAAGAAGGAAACTAATAATAACATCATAAACGTTAAAATTGTGACTTAAAATTATTTAAAATAAATTGTTTTATTTTATTAAACTTTAAAGAGTAATGATTTCCCCCAAAAATCTTATATAATTTAACCGTTTTGAAAACATGTTTTCACCCATAAAACTTTCACCATTTAAAAATTAGCTAAATAGGTCATATCATGTAAAAAAAAAAAAAAGTTAGAAATTAATGAATAAACTTAGTTGTTTGGCATTTTAAAAAAAGCTTTTGCAAGGAAATAATTAAAAGAAAGAAAGAAAGAAATAAAGAAAGGAAGGAAGGAAGGAAGAAAAAGAAATAAACTGTTGTAAAACTATTGCCTTTATTTCTGACAATTTTCAGTCATATAAATTAAGTAGAGAACTGAAAAAATAAAAAAAAACTTTATATATTATATATATATTGAGTTTCAAAACAGAAGACGCATATTTTGCCGGTATTACTTGCATATTTGTGGTTGATGATTTGTGTGTTCTCAGACAGTTTTTTGTATGAAATACGACACGTGTATCAAACAATTAATTTCGTATAGCCTGATTAAATAAAGCTTTCAAATATTTCGATGAAGCAAATATCAATGTTGCTGTTGTAATAGAAGTTTCTCGTTCATACAGGGTCTGTTTTGAATTATCGTTCCTTAGCAATTATGATAACGAGATCTGAGGCAGATAAAACAAATAAAAGTTAAAAAGGTTATTAGAAGTATTATGGTGATGACATTGGAAAAGGTAACGTAGCGGAATGAAATTCCGATCAGCTGTTTGTTTTGCATTATCGCCTTTTGAATCTTCGACCTTCCTTTCGGTATTTTGCGTTTGATAGCAATAGGGAGCACAAACTTAGTATATTACTTGCAAATTGGCCCTTATCATAATCATACTATGTTACAAGAAATCTATAGGCTAACTGTGTTAGAAAGCTTTCACGTGACAAAATTATGTTAATCACCTGAGCCATTTGATCATAACATTCACCTTATAACACATCGTGATGTTAACCTTGTTAAACATTAATCTTCTTGAACTATGAGGTCAAATTTATCTTGAACACAATATAAAATATGTTATAAAATTAATCACTTACCTGGTGTAAAGTAGATGTATCATTTATCTGGTGTAAAGTGGATGTATCATTTACCTGGTGTAAAGTGGATGTATCATTTACCTGGCGCTAAGTGGTTGTATCACTTACCTGCTGCAAAGCGAATGTATCATTTACCTGGTGAAAAGTGGATGTATCATTTACCTGGTGTAAGTGGATGCATCATTTACCTGGTGTAAAGTGGATGTACCGCTTACCCGGTGTAAGTGGATGCATCATTTACCTGGTGTAAAGTAGATGTATCATTTACCTGGTGTAAGTGGATGTATCATTTACCTGGTGTAAAGTGGATGTATCACTTACCTGGTGTAAGTGGATGCATCATTTACCTGGTGTAAAGTAGATGTATCATTTACCTGGTGTAAGTGGATGTATCATTTACCTGGTGTAAAGTGGATGTATCACTTACCTGGTGTAAGTGGATGCATCATTTACCTGGTGTAAAGTAGATGTATCATTTACCTGGTGTAAGTGGATGTATCATTTACCTGGTGTAAAGTGGATGTATCATTTACCTGGTGTAAGTGGATGTATCATTTACCTGGTGTAAAGTGGATGTATAACTTACCTGGTGTCAAGTAGATGTATCATTTACCTGGTGTAAGTGGATGTATCATTTACCTGGTGTAAAGTGGATGTAATATTTACCTGGCGCTAAGTGGTTGTATCACTTACCTGCTGCAAAGCGAATGTATCATTTACCTGGTGAAAAGTGGATGTATCATTTACCTGGTGTAAGTGGATGCATCATTTACCTGGTGTAAAGTAGATGTATCATTTACCTGGTGTAAGTGGATGTATCATTTACCTGGTGTAAAGTGGATGTATCATTTACCTGGTGTAAAGTGGATGTATCACTTACCTGGTGTAAAGTAGATGTATCATTTACCTGGTGTAAGTGGATGTATCATTTACCTGGTGTAAAGTGGATGTATCACTTACCTGGTGTAAGTGGATGCATCATTTACCTGGTGTAAAGTAGATATATCATTTACCTGGTGTAAAGTGGATGTAATATTTACCTGGTGCTAAGTTGTTGTATCACTTACCTGGTGCAAAGCGAATGTATCATTTACCTGGTGCAAAGTGGATGAATCATTTACCTGGTACAAAGTGGTTGTATCACTTACCTGGTGTAAGTTGATGTATCATTTACCTGGTGTAAAGTGGATGTATCACTTACCTGGTGTAAGTGGATGCATCATTTACCTGGTGTAAAGTGGATGTATCGCTTACCTGGTGGAAGTGGATGTATCATTTACCTGTTGTAAAGTGGATGTATCACTTACCTGGTGTAAGTGGATGAATCATTTACCTGGTGTAAAGTGGATGTATCACTTACCTGGTGTAAGTGGATGTATCATTTACCTGGTGTAAAGTGGATATTTCACTTACCTGGTGTAAGTGGATGTATCATTTACCTGGTGTAAAGTGGATTTATCATTTACCTGTTTTAAGTGGATGAATCATTTACCTGGTGTAAAGTGGATGTATCATTTACCTGGTGTAAGTGGATGTATCATTTACCTGGTGTAAAGTGGATGTATCGCTTACCTGGTGTAAGTGGATGTATAATTTACCTGGTGTAAGTGGATGTATCATTTACCTGGTGTAAAGTTGATGTATCGCTTACCTGGTGTAAGTGGATGTATCACTTACCTGGTGTAAAGTGGATGTATCACTTACCTGGTGTAAGTGGATGAATCATTTACCTGGTGTAAAGTGGATGAATCACTTACCTGGTGTAAAGTGGATGTATCACTTACCTGGTGTAAGTGGATGTATCATTTACCTGGTGTAAAGTGGATGTATCGCTTACCTGGTGTAAGTGGATGTATCATTTACCTGGTGTAAAGTGGATGTATCATTTACCTGGTACAAAGTGGATGTATCATTTACCTGGTACAAAGTGGATGTATCATTTACCTGGTACAAAGTGGATGTATCATTTACCTGGTACAAGGTGGTTGCATCATTTGCCTTGTGCAAACTGGATGTATCAGTATCCTCCAAGTTTCGTCATAACAAATTGTATAAGAGACAAATATGGAAGATTAAATATGTACAATAGTTGCCTTGTGTTGTTTTTTTTTCAAACTTATATCCATAAAGATTGATTAAACGGGGGTTTCAAAACCATTCAGAATTATTTCAGTTATAGGTTGATAGTCTAATTTTTACCCTTGGTAGTACGATTAGGATAATGTGCAGGGAGCTTTTTTAGCATGTTACGCCTGTTGTGATTTTTAAGAATTGTGTGACTTCCTTTTCTAAATGTCGAATTCTTGGCACTAAGAACAGTCACTACAAACTTGCAATTCTTGGTCAGACAAAGCCGGGGTTCGAACCCCAACATCCTATATACGAATCGAGCACTCTAGCAACTGAACTAATGATTTAAAGAATGGCGTGACTTCCATTTTTAAATGTCGAATTCTTGGCACTAAGAAAAGTCATAGCTATATTTCAAGACTTGGTCAGACCCCGCCGGGGTTCGAACCCCAACATCCTATATACGAAGCGAGTACTCTACCAAATGAAATAATGATTTGAACATAGTACTGTTGGTGGTACCATCGACCGTCTTAATAAGTTTACAATCATAGGACCATAATTACTGACATTGACTATCTATAAGTTGGATCTGCTACTGACATTCTTTATGCTTTTGTATGCAGTTTGTCTAAGCTTTGTATACTACATTATTAGCAGATTGTTTGATACTTGATTGGACAAACATACGTGCATGAAATTGTTAAAATCATGAAAAACAATTAATAAATTACATTACACTTATTCAGCTTTTTATAACATCATTTAACTACGTAGTTGTAACTGAAAAGAAAATCACAAGTAAAGCAAAACAGCAATGAAAGAATAAAACAGTGAAGCATAACCAGATAGACATTTCCGACAGTGGGCGACAAAAGGTCATAATATCATTGATTTACAAAAGGTTAATGAAATTTTAAACAAAACACTTCTTCTTGACAGCAGCAATGGTAACCAAGAACACGACACAGCACAAGCCAACGATAGAAACAGAAACGTAACAACAAGCACGACACTACACAATACGAAAACAGCAATGTATCAAAAAGCGTGACACAATACAAGTCAAAGATTAAAACAACAATGTAACAAAAAGCACGACGCAAAAAAAAATCAATGACAAAAAAGCAAGGTAACAAAAAAAAAATGACAAACTACAAGTGAAAGTTAAAAAAGCAATGTAACAAAAAGTACGACACAATACAAGTGAAAGTTAAAAAAGCAAGGTAACAAAAAGTACGACACAATGCAAGCCAGCGATAAAAATAAGCAAACGTTACAAAAAGCACGACACAATACAAGTCAACAAAAACAACAGTAAATGTATGAAAATGCACGACACAATACCAGCCAACGACAAAAATAACAACCTCAACGTGTGCTTTAAAATTTGCGCTATTTGTTTGACAGAACCTAGGTTCGCGTTATATAACATGATGAAAAGTAATGATATCTGAGACAAATGAAAAGATTATTGTAAATATGATAATGTAAATCTTTAACGGTCATTATTTTAATCTAATTCTAATTTCTAACATCTGAGAAGTATAAATCAATCCTTTTTGACAGAAAAAAAATTATAAATACAACATGCATTAAATGAGGACTTTTTATAAGCACATCTATATGTAAAAATGTGTCATTATTTCACAGAATTTTTTTTTTTTTTTTTTAAAAAAAGGCAACTGCAAAAGCAATGTAGTCAAGATTGTCGACATGCATATTAATTCAACACAGTATACTATCTACTAATTCAACACAGTATACTATCTACTAATAGAACACAGTATACTATCTACTAATAGAACACAGTATACTATCTACTAATAGAACACAGTATACTATCTACTAATAGAACACAGTATACTATCTACTAATAGAACACAGTATACATGATTTACAGAACTCTTTATGTGTACATTTAAGCTAAATGTAAGTTAGACTGCAGATCTTACGTGTTGTGGGTACGGTTTACATTAAAAAGAGTGAAAGACACGGTTACGAATGACACTTCCCTAAAAAAGAATTTCGTTTTGTTCTTAAATACTTGGGAATGGTGTTGACTTATATCAGATATTGAAAATCCAAATAAATAACATAACAATCAAATTTGCTAGAAAACACAATAACTTCATAGCTTAAGTCTTATTTCTTATTTTTATTTATATACTAATATATTCTATAATAACAAACTGCATCAACAAAACCGAAACGTTGTGAGTGAGTGAGTGAGTGAGTGAGTGATTTCATTTTAAAGTCTTATCAACTGTTTTGTAACTTTTGCTGCTAGAAAATGCAAATGATACAACAGCGTCACACACCACAAAGTTAATACCCAATTAAATGTTGAAAATCACAAAAATTAAAAATATATTGATTGATACTATTAATATCTCAAACACGTTTATGGACATTACTGGAACATATGATAATACAATTTTTATATAAAAAGTTTTGAGATTTTGTGTTCGTTGATAATGCTAGCGCTAAAACTATCTTACATATGGTGCAATTTAGAGCCAACGCGAAGTGTTTTTGGCACACTTGATCATGACTCGATAGAAGTAAAAAATTTTGGAGTATATATATATATATATATATATATATATATATATATATATATATATATATAGAAAAGCGATTAAATTTGAAACGAAACAATATATCAATAATAAAGAGTTATTGCACTTTATGGAAAACATCGTCCTTTTTGACTCGAAAACTACACCCGCAATTAGGTCTATGTTTTTAGCGGATCGTGAAGTTATCCCAAATACAGGTTAAAAACATTATATTAGTTGCTTCAATAGTGTATTTTCTGTCTTTCCGATGTGGTGGCATCTCTCAATTGGCGAACACTTATTGAGTATTGTGATTTGGACATGATACTGTAAATCAGATGCAGAAGGCGTACAAAGACCAAAACGTACATTCTAAATCTGTGCAAGCGCAAAATGGTTACGCGTGTGTTGTAGATAAAATGAAATACAGGAAGTTATCAATATGAAGTGCAATCGATGTATTAATACAATCGTCCTGAATCGACTACGAGAGTAGGTTGTCCAAAAAAAATAACTGTTAAAAGAGACCTTGAAACAATCATTTATAACAGGTATCATATGAAAGAACACCATCTGGTTACCCGCGAAACACCATCTGGTTACCTGCGGAACATCATCTGGTTACCCGCGAAACACCATCTGGTTACCCGCGGAACACCATCTGGTTACCTGTGGAACATCCTCTGGTTACCCGCGAAACACCATCTGGTTACCCGCGGAACACCATCTGGTTACCTGTGGAACATCATCTGGTTACCCGCGAAACACCATCTGGTTACCTGCGGAACACCATCTGGTTACCTGAGGAACACCATCTGGTTACCTGCGGTACATCATCTGGTTACCTGCGGAACATCATTTGGTTACCTGCGGTACATCATCTGGTTACTTTCGGAACACCATCTGGTTACCTGTGGAACACCATCTGGTTACCTGCGGAACATCATCTGGTTACCTGCGGAACATCATCTGGTTACCTGCGGAACACCATCTGGTTACCTGCGGAACATCATCTGGTTACCTGCGGAACGCCATCTGGTTACCTGCGGAACATCATCTGGTTACCCGCGAAACACCATCTGGTTACCTGCGGAACACCGTCTGGTTACCTGCGGAACACCATCTGGTTACCTGCGGACACTGTTAGATTATTCATTCCCTGCTTTAATACTCTGTATGACTGCTAATTGTGTATTCCATATGTTTTATTCAAAATATTGTATTCCAAAATTTGGCCGTCCATAACCACAAAACGGAAACAAAATGTCAGTTGTCCATTGTTATGTTGATGCCATGTGTTTTATTCCATTTTTTTCGTTTATGAACCCTACAATTGTTAATTGTTAATTCTTTAAGGGTTCTCATGTGTTTTAATTTATGATTGTTTTATTGTTTTTAATGTTAGTTATAATAAATAAAACAATATACAATATATAATATACAATATACATCACTCTACTTAGATGAGTGGAGAAAACAATACAAACTTGATGTATTAAAATAAAAAGGTTTTATCTTATTTTATTTTATTTTATTTCATTTTATTTTATTTTATTTTATTTTTTTCTTGTGTTACATTTAAACCTTTATAAAATAAAATAATAAAATTCAAAAGTAGCACATCATATAAGTAACTAAAGAAATTTAATTACTGCACAAAATAGTACACACTTTATTTTAATTTAATTTCGGAAGTTGATAATTCATCGTTTAAATAACTTTGATTAATATATGTTCCTGCATCATAAAAGCATAGATTATTTGTCAACAAGCAATTGACTACTTAAAATAAATATTTTGATCAAAATGTGGACAACTTTGTTTTGTTTAATGATTGGTAACAACGCCATTAACATGCTGCTGTCCCTCTTACCAAAATCGATGCATAAAGTATAAAACGGAACAAAATAAACACAAACTAGATGACACCAATACAGAGTTGGCTTACACTTCATCTATATGGTATTTGTGGTATGAAGGAAGCAGTATTTACCATCATGCTTTTCTTTGTTTTATCTTCGTGTGAACTCGGGGATCTATAAAACGATAAATAAATAAATGAATAAATAAATAAATGAATAAATAAATAAATCAATCAATCAATCAATCAATCAATCAATTTTAAAAAATACATTAAAAATAAATATTGCACAAACACATCAATAAATAATTAAAAAATAACAACTCTGTCACTTTATTAAATTAAAAAAAAAGTATGAATCATTAATGAAGAAACATCAATCTTCGATTCCAACCACACCTGGTGAAAAATATTGTTTGAAATTTGTTTGTAAAATGGCGAAAATAACGTCAAAAACGTGCATTAATGTCAACAAAACATGAATATCTCATCCCAATCTAACAATAACTACAAGAATTGTCAATTAAACCAATCTGTGAGTATACAAATCTTTTAACCTAAGATTAATTTTTGTAATTTTTAATTGGTTCAAATAAAACCATATACATGTACCAATGTTACAATTTTTTCTCAAAAACATATTGCTTGTCATTTAACTAATTAAGTAACACCTAGCTTATATTTAGTTTAGCTTTACAGTTGATATTTAGGAACTATTTTAATTTGCAAAAGAAAACAGAAAAAAACCCAATTAAGATGTTCATAAACACAAAAACTTGTCTTGACAAGGTTAGATTTTAAACAGATGTCCATTTGTTACGGGCTGTTAAGTCACGCTTTCCATTTCTCTCATTTCTCACCTCCAAAAAGACATATAAAATATAATGTACTCCTATTTAAATCGCTAACCATCAGCCTCAAAAATATTTCCTCCCATGTGGAACTCAATTATAGCCAGTTAAATAATTTAAATACAGGGTTTTTACATTTTTAAATACCTGTTTTAATATTTTTTCGCTATTTGAGTTTTAATCTTGTAACCATGGAAATTCGATTTGTTGGATTTTTAATCTATTTATTCATAGGATGCATTTACGGATTTTGTATGCATAGTAGTTTGAAGACGGAGAAAACTGGTAAGAGAAATTGCTTTAATAGATTCAATTTTTAAAACAAATTAATGTTTAAATGTACACGTACGGAACTTTAAATTACCGATTTATATGGAATAAAGGAAAGCCATTAAATAGTACTATAATCATAACAGTGGAAAGCATTGAATTATAAAATGGTCTTAGTTGTGTTAGTCAATTTTAAGTGTATCTTTTAGCTCCAAATTGTTTTCTTTTAAATTACAAGAAAATAAAAAAAAGTTATACCAATAGGTTATAGCCTCAGATACTTAATCATTAACTTTATTGTTCGTGTAAAATCCCTCAGTCATTTACAAAACACTGCTCATAACATTGAACACGTCATCGATATGATCAATAACTTAAATGACTCAGTGAAATTTCAGTCTTATGCAAAATTTTGAATTCTTACCAAAAAGAAATATTCAAAAATCTGCAACTGACCCTACGATTACTTGAGGCTTAATGAACTTTGCAATTCACTTAGAGTAATGAGGATGTATCAGATGGAATAAAATTTCGGAAACTTTATATTTATATAATCAATAAACGTTTATATGTATTTTTTTAATCTAATTTTTAAAAGGATTAATTAACAGTTGATTGGTTGATATAATGCTTTTAATTACCTGCTGTCACGTGATTTCTGTAATAATAAATGGGTCAGCAATACAAACTGCTGTTTAAACTTGATTTTAAATGCTTTGTTGTATGCAGAAAGCTTTTTTCAGAGAGAGAGAGAGAGAGAGAGAGAGAGAGAGAGAGAGAGAGAGAGAGAGAGAGAGAGAGAGAGAAAATTACAGAAATGTTTCTATTATGCACATTCAAAATTTTTGTATTTATTTTTATGACAAAATTGAATGTTGTAATAATCATTACCAAACTAACATTTAGACTTATTGGATACTTGGTTTTAGACTTATTGGATACTTGGTTTTAGACTTATTGGATACTTGGTTTTATCTGTAACTAGTACAAGAGTCATAGTATTTTATGATATTGATCAATAAAGATTCAACAATAACTAGCACCAATATGAGTTCAACATAATAATGTTTTCCATGATATGTCGGTCAAAATTTCTCCGTGGCTACGTTGGACCTCTATTTCACACTTATATGATTCTAGATGCCTGTTTTAAGTACAATTTAGTACACTCTTAGCCGTCGTGTTGCTTTGAAGATGTTTGATCAATTAGCTTATATGTCTTCCGTAATACATGAACCTCATTTTGTAACTGGCCGTTTTGTGCACTAAAACATTTTTTATTTTCATGTAGCTTTCTTAAGTATTTACACTGCTCTTGTCGGGTAGTTCAATTGCAAATCAGCCAACCTTGAAGCAGTAAACTCTCATCATTTCTGTTTTAGTATGGTACTAAGGACGTGTTAACTTCGAAATAATGTCCGCAATATTGTTAACTATAACTTTTGCAAACAAAAATATATCAAATTTTAAAATCTATCATAAAATGTTGTTTACTGCATAACTTTATGAGATATAGTACAGTAATTGATATACTATGGCATGGAGTAGCATTAATAGCATAGTACAGTGGCATGTGTTACGGTAAGGGAATGACTTGACCGGCAAATTGTTGATATAATAACTTATTCAGGAGCCTCTCACCGTCTATGTTCAAATGCCACTCGTGCAGATCCTTGTGTGTGAGAGAGTCAGTCACTTCGCTCTTTAGTGGTTTTCTCGTGTTTCCACCATCATCATCACAGAACTGACTACTTCGACATGAGTGAGACGATCTTCACTGGCTTTAAAACAATATTACTTACCTCTACTTAGTTTCCCATGTATAAAAACTAGAACAACTTATTACATAATTATTTTGTTTATGACATGGGTCCAATGTAAGGGAATAGAATATACACCTATAACATAGTATTGAGTTCCAAACCTCACCTGGTTAATGTCGTACGGATAAGTTTAAATGAAAATAAACTACTAAACAAGACATTGTCAGTGGGCAGGCACATCGACGAACAAGCCCCCCACTGCCGAGTTTTAAGGGAGAAATAACTGTTTAATAATATAAAGTACTGTTAACACTTCTTTACATGTTGTTACTAGTATCTGCAGAAAGTTTCTAGTTGATATGAATTTCCATTCCTGAGAAAAGTGTCGGACAAAATTTTGGTTTCGAAAGGCGGATGATACAGTGCAAAATCAAAAGATGTTTGTGGGTGGGAGACTTAATAAAAGTTACAATAAAAAATATTGTGGAAGATCTATCTGACTATAGTTGTTATATAGTATTTCTGATAGCGTTAGAGCTTCAGTAAATGTTGTACTTCTGACAAAAGGTACACTATAATGGTCAAAATGTTTGTGTAGGTGAACCTCTCAGAAAACCTGGCTTTCTGCACAAAGTTTTTTGCATACCAAAGCAACGATTATTTCATGTTTTATGATGATGTATATAGATGCCAGAGATTTTTCATCTATATAATAAAGTTTTACAGCATAACATACTATTGTGAAAACATGCTGACATTTTCTATTTTATCATGAAAAGCAGTATTTCGTATATATGGTGGGCGCAATACAACGGCCTTGGTTTTTGTATCTTTTTTGAAAAACATTATCTTACAATAAAATGCAAATTACATTAATTAACTTATATAAGTCGATATAAGTTGTATGAAGTGTTTAGTAAAGTAGTAATAAAGCTAAAATTGCAAAAAAAAAAAAAACCATGACATTTTCGTTACCGTATTTTGACGGCCATTTTAACGCCCTTTTGAATCAACAAAATAGTTTATAATGACAAATATATGTTCGAATGCTATGTATATAGTACTGTAATGTGCTTCTTTTAAATTTTATAAAATAATGCAATTCAAAAATAGCGATTATCATGTGCTCCTTTTGATTAACTTCTATTTAATTAATATTCAAAAGTAGCACATGACAGTACTAAATGTGATAGTATTCTTTTGTGATTTGAAAATCAAGCGTTGACTCTTCTGTATGTAAACGTTGATACATCAAATGCGAGAGAGAGAGAGAGAGAGAGAGAGAGAGAGAGAGAGAGAGAGAGAGAGTTTTATATGTTAATACATATTTCATGCCATTCTTGTCAGACTGCCAAGTTACCTTTTTTAAAATAATTATATCATTCGTTATTCTAATTCTTGAATAACAGCTTTACCGAACAAAAATGTATAATTATGTCATTTAAAATTCTTGATAATTTTGGTTAATTTTGAGAAGTTGTTCGCCATTGAAGCTTCAACAGAATCAAGTTTTAGAAGTTTGTCATTTAGCCTTAAGTTTGACAGATGAGCTTAAGTTTGACAGATGAGCTGAGTTAAAGATGAAAGTAAAACCGATACTTACAGAATATATTATTATAACGGAATTGTCAAAAAACTAATTAATTAATTGATTAATATTGTAATGTCTCATTGGCTGTTGGTTTGAATGTCTATGTGACCACTTGTTGAAAATGTGTGGTCACATGGTTTTTGTCTAAACTTTTTTCATTCAAAACTCTAATCATAAAAATAACAGTAAGATTGAATTAAAAACTAATTGACCTAACCAAATTCTATTTCTAAATGAAATTTCTTACGAGTTTTTCCTGTACATTGAACAGATTTTGAAAAAAAAATGAAATTTAATTAATAAAGGTCAAATTAATTAATATGCAAATCACATTTTCTTACATTTGAACAAGAAATCGATGTAAAAAGATGCAATAGATATAGCTAAAAATCATTTATTGTCAGAACTATTTACTATAACTCGGAAGATACATGTACATACTTTTGAACATTTAATTTCTGTTGTCGGATAGCTTGTCATTTTGGAAGTTATAAAATCAGAGATCAGAGATAAATTTGTGAATTTGGTTTGTTTTAATTTAAGTAGTTTGTTCCATTTGTGCTCTCTCTCTCTCTCTCTCTCTCTCTCTCTCTCTCTCTCTCTCTCTCTCTCTCTCTCTCTCTCTCTGTGCGATTTCTAGGTAACCTCAACAATTTAAATTTTTCAGATTCATTTCAGTTATTTTCTCTTTTTTTATTCCAGAATTTGGAACTTTAAGACGATTCTGTGAATATCATGTGGACGAGAATAACAACACAGTTACATTACAAATAATGCCCGGATCTAGATTTGAAACTAGAGACTGTATGGAGTGTTTCTGTTCCGATCAGGGATTTAAATGTTGTGGGTACGTATATATTTATTGCCATTTATATTTGTATAATACATAAAGATGTGTATGGATGGTTAATTTGGACAGGCAACTTTTACCAAGAATTTTATTATTTTATGTAATCATTCATTGTGCACTTTAAAAAATAAAACAACTAACACATCCTCGTAATTTAAAAGAAAGTTTAATGACAATTATTTGTCGAAAATTCAAAAGCATTGATCGAATTATCCCTAGAAAGTTTTCAAGTAACAAGCCATTAACATACATCCAGTTGTGAAAATGTAACTTTATTTATAAAAAAAATCTGTATTTTTTCTTTTTTTAATGTAACGATGTGATCAATAAATCTTCAGCTTTAAAATTCTCCTTTTCATCTAAAACCATTTTACTTTGTAAGAGATTATCTTAATTTATGTATATAACGGTGATTTAGAACGAATTTGTAAGCCAAAAAGCTGAGTGGTTTTTTTTTTTTTTTTTTTTTTTTTTTTTTAATTTTTCATCTAGTTAGACCGTTTATGAAATGTCCATGTCAAATAGCTTACAAAGCGTGCACTATCCTTGAGAGAGAAAGTTCAATTTTTGTGAAACATAGCTAACTATGCTTTTACACTAAAAATTTAACCACACAAGAACGATGATGATGATGATGATGTAATGGTGATGTTGATGGTGATGTAGATGGTGATGATGTTGATGGTGATGGTGTTAAATGTTTCTGGGAGGATATAGAACTTATATGTTGTTTACATTGACTTCAGTCACTAACGACGTCTCAAATCAATTATTCTGACAATCTCTTTTATAATATAAACATCAAAAGTTTAAAAGAAAAATGATGATAAGTGGGTCACCCTGTTTGTCAGTATGTCAGAGCACTTCCAAAGAAGTTTCACCACAATAAATCTATATCGTCCAGCTACGGTGAAAAACTTGTCTGGTCATTGCAGTTCACTGGACTTTTGATGAAGCGCGCACTTTGGGACATGTGAACTTTATATGTTTAAATATGTGCAATGTTATACCAATGAATACGTTATTTATACAGCAAATATATTTAAATAAAGTGTAAAATCGACATGAAGAAATATGACCCCAAACAATATGACCCTGCCAAATATGAACTCAAACAAAGGTTATTAGGAATTTTTCACTTATGTCAAGGCTAGTCATAACACAATATGCATTTAAGTTCAGAGCATCGATTTTAACAGCAATCTAATCTGATTTGCTTGTTAAATGTCGAAATGGCTCGGTAAAACACTATAATTTTTCTGTATATTTTTATTTTCTTGACATCCTAAAGATGGTTATTTAATTTGAGTGAACAAATCCTGAGTGGAACTTAAAACCAATGTTTAAATATATAAAAGAATACCAGTTAAATTTTTATGTGCCAGATGTGCACATTTCGGAAATTCATTCCTCATCAGTGACATTAAGACCTAAAAGTTTGATAGATAAAAACATAAACCAAACATTTTGAAATTAATGAATCTAAAGTTCCAAAATTATATAAATCCAAATCCAGCTAAGGAATGCTTTGCATGAGGGAACAGACCTTAGTTTTAAGTAAATTTATCTTATGTTTTACTTATTACAGGCACACCGTAACAATGTTACAAATCGTATCTGTATTACAAATGATATCTATAAAACTGAGAATATTTATAATTGCAATAGTTTTAATTATTGTCACTTATTTTAATGAAAATAGAAGAAAAAAAAAAGAAAATTATTATTCAATATTCCTGTAGAACCCAATTTGTATGTTGTTTAGTTGTAACCCCATACACACCCTAGAAAAAATCTTTCGCTTGCTTCTTAAATTCAATTTTATTTTTATTCGTTGAAAAGCAAAATTTAAAAAATCGCTTTTCCAAAATGTCTATTTAAGTTCAACTTCTCTCAAGAATATGCTGAAGCACGTTTTCTTGGTATGGTGAATGAAATTCTTCTACAATGACTGAATGGTTTATCTTTTTCAGAATTGGAATCAATTCCCGTATGTTCTGGGTTCCTGATGATTGTAAAGTCGTGTCTAATGGTTGTGAACCGTTAATAGTACTAAAAGCTAATATATACTTAGATTGCTTTACCAAACGTCCAATCCAGCCAGTCCGCAAGGTGTCGCCCCGGATGGAAAAACAAAGAACATTACGGCGCATGATCAAACAAAGGCGGATGCAACAAAAGAAGATGGGAAAGGAAGTAGAAGTGGAAGGCTCGAGCAGAAATTTACTGAATTCACTATCTGGTTTGGGTGGTTTAGCGAATTTTCAGGGGATGGGAGCTTTAAATCAGTTTGGAGGAATGATGGGAGGGGGAGGATCTGAGGGCAATATGGGAGGCGGTATACAAAACTTATTACAGATGATGCAAGGATAAATAAAAAAATAAATATTCTTTTATTTTTTATCTTCATTTCGCTTACAGATACTTTTATGTTATAAGGCGTTTTGACCTTATTGATGAGGTATTACGCCAAATGCTTCGTTCAATAATCGTTTTGAATAAAGGTCTTGTATTAATTGTACTAGGAAAAGAATTGATCATTATAGAGATTAATTTTTGTCTTTCTTTTCAAAAACCCACAAATAATGAATTATAAACAAATGCAATTATTTTCATTTTTTATTATCTGCTAAAGTAATAATTTGAATGCTATTCTTTAACAGTATTTTTACAGCATTTGACAATTATCGTGATGGCGACAGTTACAGAAAAATTGTGGATATAAATAATTTACCATTCTTTTTCAATTATTTGTAAACAATAGTTTACGGTGGTTGGTTTTTTTGTTAGATGTTTGGAATTAGTTTCACCTCGTATCTCAGTAATTTGTAGTTGTTTATGATAAGACATTTTATTCACCTCATGGATTATATATTCACACAAGTTCACGTGGTGAGTGAGATTTCGAACATTTTGCGAGGGAATTTAATTATACCAAGCACTTCTTTGACATCACGCATTGTTTCAAAAATTTCATGAAAATACCACGTGGCTTTTATTATTCAGTACAGATATTGATTGGTTTGTGAATGATTGGTGAATAAAAGTTACAAAACCTATTTCAATGTCTCATGCAGATACGCCAGGATTCGACCAAAAGAAAAGCCTGCAACGACGAAGCCAACAAAAACAATACATCATACATCGTACTCACTATCACAAAGTCATAGATACACTATACACAATACACATTGTAGAATCATGGCCTTTTGTTTTAAATTGAGACCAACATTATAATTAAAAACACACATTCCGATCAATGTTCAAATTACAATCCCAAAAAGCAAGGTAAAAACTATGAAAACTGGCAAATTAAGTTAAATACGTAAACTTCTACCAGGGAAATAAAGCCGGGTGCTCCGAAAGGGCAAGGACTTCTTGCCTTGTCAGCTACACCGGTAATACAACATGGTACCAACTACGTGCGAACTCAAATTTGAGAATTAAAGGAACATAAAACTATGGAGCATGAAACATATCTAGGGAAAGTTTGGATACAACGACTTCTAACTAATCAACAAAATTATGATAACAACGGTCATAAAGCTTATTGTGGGCCTTGATAAGTTTAGGCTTTAAAATTCAAGAAAAAATTTGACAAACTTGATGACTACATGTTTCTGTTGTCTATTTCCGTTCCAATGCAGCGATGTCCCTGCTCCTGCGTATGGTGTATTTCTTTCAAAGTTAATACGGTATTGTAGAACTTGTTCTCACTACGGGTTCTCTCTTCACTAAAACAAGCTGCTATTAGCTAGTTTGTTAACTTCGGGTTATTGCAAATCTAATTAAGATCCTAAAAATTTGTTGTATTCAAACTTATATCAAGTCACATTAATTAGTTAATCAAGATAAAGTTAACTAATCTATGATTAACGCTACAGAATGTAATGTGAACCATCTACGTGTATATTTGATATTTACCTTTAATTACATATTAGGTGGTTTACTTGTGAAAAAAATCTTTATCATTGATTACAATATAATAATATTTATTTTCATAAAGCAAAACCACGAGCTTGTAGCCCAACAAATATACATATTAATATGATAGCGGCAGAATATAATATAGACGTAGAATGTGGTCTAGGCGATAAAACACAATACATAGGTATTTAACTGTATATAGAATGATCCAGTTCTAACAACTAAGTTCGGTGGTTCCAGGCTAAAAATAAATACTTACTAGACAATTTTTATAATATGGTTTTAGTTGTATAACTAAGTAAAATATTGAACTTGTGTAGTGATGGCCAGCTGTTAAAATATTTAGGTAACAATTGCACCCTTGAACCGAAGTTGTTAGTAGCAAAATAAACAGTACAACAAGCGTACTTCTTTTGTTTTTCATATCTCGGGTTCAGCGTTAACTGTTATTACTTTCGGAAGAATTAAATTAGATTTTATACACTAACAAATAATTTTGACATCAATTCAAACAAATGCCTTTGTATTTATTTTTTTATATTGTTTTGATCGCGAATTTAAAAAATCCACATTCCACGTCACCCATGTTTATACAAATACAAATAATAAATCAGAATAGTTAAGACATGGTGACTTTATAATAATCCATTTATTTATTTCTATTAATTTATTTATTTATTTATTTATTTATTTATTTTATTTATATTATTTTTATTTGTTTATTTATTTAATTAATTAATTTATTTATTTATTTATTTATTTATTTATTTATTTATTTATTTATTTATTTATCTATTTATCTATTTATTTTATTTATATTATTTTTATTTGTTTATTTATTTATTTTATTTATTTATTTCATTTATTTATTTATTTATTTATTTATCTATTTATTTTCCACATGTTACGGCCTATGGTATGATGATACCTCTATGATTTAAACTTGTCGCCTTTAAGTAAGAAAGGTTAATGAATTAATAACTAACAATATATCAAAAACTGGACATTGGTCATCTAGGGGCATCATCTTTCAAATGTCCAGTATCCGAGAATATAAGGCGTGACAGTTTTAATTGCTGATGTAGTAGATGACCATTGAGTTAGGTCACTGCATATTTCATGTGGACTGCACATTGAGTTGAAGCTGAAGGTATTTTCGAGATTTAAAAAACTTTCGATTTAAAATGAAGTTTTTGATTTATATTTCAATTGTTGGGATTGTGAAATTTGTCCATGGATGCACGTTTACAGAAGTGAAATACGATAAAACTGGTAGGTATGCTATAATTATATCGTATGTTTAAGTACACTTTAGTGAGAAATATTGTAAAGTTTCGAATTCATTGCATGCATAATACATGCTTAAAGTGTTATTAGGCAAAATAAAAAAACAAAATACTCAATACATGTCATAAAGCATTTTTAATTTTATCGCTAAATACGTTTAAAAAATGCTTCATGACATTAAGCATTACAATTCAAAAATGCTTCATTACACATGACTTGACAGAAATCAGCCCAAAAATTAATTACCGTCCAAATTGTATTAAATAAAAGTGAGAATTGGACTGTTGGTATGTGACGTTTTAAATTCAGCTCGTTGTACATATGTTATATATATTTAAAAAAACATTATCGCATCCGCCCTACAACTTTAAAATTTGTATTAACTTAATTACGATTCCTTTTAATTACAGAGTAGTGATACTAAAGGCAGATGTAAAGCTTTTTCAGTCAAAAATGTCTCGATATTTTTTTAAAGCATTGCATAGAATTAATTACAAATTTTTAGCTCAACATTTCAATCTTCTTTTGATCTGATGTAAACATTTCCTAACACGGTTAATATTTTCAATTTTTAAAGGATAAAATGGTCTAAATAAAGAGAAACAACAGCAGACTAACACTAGATGAAATATAGACTGACTGTTTACAACAAGCATCATCAAAACACAAAAAATGGAGAAAATGCATTTTGTCAAATAAATAAATAAATAAATAAATAAATAAATAAGTGATACTAATAAACGAATGAAATATTTTAAAAAACGAAAAATTGAACATATTGCACTCTTCTTGGCACGTGAAAGGAAATATATTGTGATGAAGTACTCAGTAATCGGTATATGAAGTGTTTTATCTTAGTTATTACATAGTTAATATTGACGTACTTCGTGTGTGTGTGTGTGTGTGTGTGTGTGTGTGTGTGTGTGTGTGTGTGTGTGAATAAAAAAACTCATTATTATTACTATAAGTAATACAATATCTTAAATATTTGCCTTTATATCCCGTGTTATAATTCAAAAGTTTTATGTATTCAAATTTTTTAAGAAATATGACTTTTCAATGTTTACTTCTGAAGTCTGGTAGTACACGAGTATGCTTATGTCATGTCGGCCACTTTTGAATTGCATTATTTTACACAAATTCAAAAATGTCACTTGACACTTATACAAAAATGTAACGCGAGCGACATATTAGTATATATTTTAAAGATCCATTACATACCGAATTTTACAAATTAAGTATATTTATCTAAATCTTTACAGCGTCACGTGTTTTCCAAGGTTCATTTAACCCTAGGGTATTCACACCTAATTGTCAGAGAGTAGGTCAAGATAAGTGGTCAGTAAGTGGTCAGTGATGTATTGGAAGCTTTAGATCTTGTGCCGAATATGTCATTTTCAAAATTAATTTTATATATACCTTCTGTGCCAAAAATGTCATTGTTTGAAATGCTCGATACTCTCTAATTAACATATATCATCGAGCCCTGATGTAGCTTACGAAGGAAGTTTCTAATAACACCCTGAAGGCATACGTAAGTGGGAGGTCGTGGGTTCGAACCCCGACCGGGTCTGACTCAAGACTTGAAAGTGGGTAGTGACTGTTTCTTAGCCAAGCACTCGGCATATCGACGGATGGGAACTTAAAATAAACAAGAAAAAACCTTTTTGATAATGCAACGCACAGGCACAATTTCTGCACTTTTGCCTATAGCTGGCGATGTCTCCATATAAGTGAAATATTCTTGAATCGGATGTTAAACACCATTACTCAATTCAACTCAACTCAAATTCCATTTACAATTAATTGTATTACATTCTACACTGTATTTTTTTAGCTTTTGGATCACTCCGTGCTTACTGTGAGTACCCTGTCCGACAAAACAATGACACTCTGATGCTCAAGGTCCTACCAGGGTCATCATTTGATACGCTAGACTGTAAGTCGTGTAGATGTACAGATTATGGACTAAGCTGCTGCGGGTAAGACAAATAAATAAATACATAAATAAATACCGGTAAATAAACAATAAACTAATAAATAAATCAATCAATCAACAACAAATGGATAAATAAAAAATTAAATAAATAAATAAATAAATAAATAAATAAATAATAAATAAATAAATAAATAAATAAATAAATAAATAAATAAATAAATAAATAAATATTTTTTTCAAGTTCATAGAATATTGAAAGAAATGGTCCAGAAAACAAAGATGTATCTTTTGGAAATGACAAAGAACTACATTTGCAAGTCCTTGTGTGCTTAAGGAAAGGGAAATTGACTTACCAAAATCTGAAACATTATACCCTGAAATATTTTAATTATTTCCATTCGTTATAAAAAATAATCAATAGCTACATGTGTTCCTAAATGTTTAAATATGTTACAGAGTCCAGTATAATGCTAGAAATTCTAAACATACAATATGTTGGAGTCAGTTCCACATTCCACTCCACTGGCTTATCAAATCGGAATGTAATAGGCTCTCAGAAAACGTATTCAAATTGAACACAAGTCCATTTTTAGCAAATCTTCTTGCATTTATTCATCAGCTAGATGAATTATAGCCATGAGAAAATAAATGTCTTCCTTGGCGTTCTCCATATCTTGTTTTTACTAAAATCCTTCACAAGCCCCCTCCCACCCCACCCCCCTGCGCATCTCAAGACCCAAACTTTTTAAGCTGTAAGGTCAATCAGTCACGCGCCTTTTTAAAAGTAAAAATGCCTGGAAACAAACCACCCAAAGTAAAAGTAGAAGATTTCAACAATTTTTTCTTTTGCTGTGTATATTTCGGTGATGTTTATGTTCTATTGGTTATTTTTACAGCAAAATGCCGATGGCGGCGCCACCACCACCCGAATGTGAAGTTATAATGGATGGTTGTGAAACAATGATTGTTCTGAAATCCAACAATCAGACGGATTGTTACTCCGGTGAAAACGTCAATGTGGTCCGAGAAACCCGAAGGATGATCAGACAACTTCTGTACTTCCGCCATCAGCAAAATGGAAATGGAAATGGAAATGGAAACGGAAACGGAAATACTCCTCAACATGGACACACTAATGTCGCAGCAGAAGACCCGGAACTTTTCGGCTCAATGGTTCGTGGAATGTTGATGTCAAGTTTAGTAAAGCAGTTCAGTCATGAAAGGAGTGTCGCCCAACAGGGAATAACGTCTTCACCTGGGATGTTTGAAAATTTATTGTTGTTGGGTACAATGGGCGAATTTTAACATGCCTGTAATATTCTTAAATAATGATTTATTTAGGAAACGATTAGAGCATGGAATGAGATTTGATTATTTACTAAATAAGAAACTTATTATTTAGCTCTTTAAGATATCGAAGTGTTAAGAGGCTCACTCTGTTTATGGCTATTATAACGTAACTGTTTAGGAATTTTTGCTGAGATTTATGTTGCACTATGCGTCAATTAAGCAGGACAACTTAGAGTAGATCATGCAGATCTCGTTAAGTTACGCGCATGAATTTGTAATTTCAATTTTAGGCTCAAAAGACCAAAAGCTTTGACTTGTTAATTGAAATGTAGAAAAAGTTTGGTTTTTTCTAAAATATAACGAAATATTTTGACAGATAAAATAAAAATATGCCAAAAGTGAAATATGAAAAGATAACTCTTGCATAAAGAGCAAAGGTGTGTCGTAAAGATATCATACATACATTGTATATAAGCTAGATATTTGATTGTATTAAGTAGTATGGAACATGTTATAAGTAACATTATATTACACTATCTATATATATATATTTGTTATCATTTAATTTCTATCGTCATCTTCAGCATAATTTTTACCATTAAAAATACCGTATTTAGTTTTCTATTTATATAATTTGAACAGTTCTTTGATTATAATAAAACATATTTTTCCTATTCTTATCTTTATATTTTATGGTCAAAATTGTTGGAAGACACTTATTATTATAAAACAAACTAATCACACAAACAAATTAAGAATCTAAGAATGCCATATCAAAAATACTTAAGGCTTACTTGTTGTGTTGCTCATCAGATTAATAAAGGGATCCCTCTACAGTTTCGATTTGATCCCCACTAAGACCTGGCTTTTGTTTGTCTCTTGTAAGGGGTGCGACATCTAAGAATGTTCCCTATTTTATACGTCTTGTTCTGACTTCATATTGTCGGGCTATTGCATGCTTGTCCGACATGACTTTCAATCAAATTATAAAGGTCGTTCAACAGAAAAACCTTTATAAAAGGGTCAACAGACAAGGGTTTTATGAGTTAAAGACGTCTTTTTGTTCTATGTATACTACATACAAAATATTAAATGCCTTTTGTATGTTCATCAGAGATGATCATAGGCTCCACTTAATGTTACCAATTCGGATCCCCTTAACTTTGAAACATTGAAACTGTTTGTCCCAAAGATACCACATATAACGTAATATCTAAGGCCTAGCTAGCCCTTCTATGTTTACTGTATAAAATGTTTAATTTATAGAAGGCACACTATTATAGAAAACCGCAACCAGGCCTGAGCATTGATTCATTAAACATGTTTTCGCGCGCAGATGGAGTGACAAAATTGTTTAAAATGGCATACACTCGAAGTGATGAAATAATGAAATATATATCTTACGAATAGTAATCCATTTTTTTAGTCCGCGCACGGTTTCAAAAATCAAAACTGAAACACAATTTGACTCAGGCATTTTCTCTGTATAGATTTCCAATAGGGTCCACAGCTAAATGTTTCATCATTCCGAAACTACAAGCAAGAAGGATGCTAGATGAAAGACACGGTGTCTTGGGTCAGTTATAAGTTGAAGAAGACTTTTTACTTTTTCTTCTTATATGGCCGAAGGAAACATAAACTACATGTATTTATGTGTGCAATTTACTGGACATATTTATTGTAAATTGCCATCACATTTTATCCAATAGTTATACAGATATAACAAAATATGATATTAACAAGTTTATAAAGATGCAAGACGGATAGTTAATTCTACAGAGTCATGTTTAATCTAATTCTTTGGATCAAGTGAGGAAATAAAAGCAAAGAATCACCAAATCTTGAAACATTGTTAAATCGTCACTATCTACATCCGTAGTTATCTAATTAATTTCAGAACTATCACGTTTAATCCATTAATTGTACTTTAGACTGATTGAAAGATTATATAAACTTTAAATGAAATAAGAATCATTACAAAGAGAAGGTTATTTAACACAAGGCAGAGAAAACAAGTAAACAATATAAAAACAAACAAAACAATACGACATAAAGTTAAAATTTAGTGGTGTTGACCTCCCAACCCGAAACATCTAAAAATATAATGGTCAGGTAAGATCGACTTGTGTTGACCTCCCCACCCGAAACATCTAAAACAATTGGTCAAATAAGATCGGGTGGTGTGGACCCTTCCACTGTGGATCTGTAATCAGACATAATGGCCAAATGATATCCTGCTGTTTGAATCTCCCCACTTGGAAAAAAATATAATTGTCATATAAAATCAATTGGTGTGTATCTACCAAATTGGAACAAAATCTAATGGCCATATAAAATCAACTGGTGTGGATCTCCCCACTTGGAACAAAATCTAATGGCCATATAAAATCAATTGGTTTGGATCTCCTCACTTGGAACAAAATCTAATGGTCATATAAAATCAATTGGTGTGTATCTCCCCACTTGGAACAAAATATAATGGTCATATAAAATCAATTTGTGTGGATCTCCCCACTTGGAACAAAATCTAATGGCCATATAAAATCAATTGGTGTGGATCTCCTCACTTGGAACAAAATCTAATGGCCATATAAAATCAACTGGTGTGGCTCTCCCCACTTGGAACAAAATCTAATGGCCATATAAAATCAATTGGTTTGGATCTCCTCACTTGGAACAAAATCTAATGGTCATATAAAATCAATTGGTGTGTATCTACCCACTTGGAACAAAATCAAATAACCATATAAAATCAATTGGTGTGTATCTCCCCACTTGGAACAAAATCTAATGGCCATATAAAATCAATTGGTGTGTATCCCCCCACTTGGAACAAAATCTAATGGTCATATAAAATCAATTGGTGTGTATCTCCCCACTTGGAACAAAATCTAATGGCCATATAAAATCAATTGGTGTGTATCCCCCCACTTGGAACAAAATCTAATGGTCATATAAAATCAATTGGTGTGTATCTCCCCACTTGGAACAAAATCTAATGGCCGTATAAAATCAATTGGTGTGTATCTCCCCACTTGGATTATTAAACACTTTTATCGCAATTATCACATTGTGCGTGTGAAACTGTCTGACTAGACTTCAAATCCCCGTCAATGCTCTCTAAAGCACAATTTATTTGTTACTCTGGTCGAACAAAGTGATACATTTTAATATTATATATACACAGGCCACCGGTCTATTTTACTGATATATGACAGAATTCTAAAAACATTTATAAAACTAACTCATGAAGTTTTAAAAGGACGCAGTGACATTTATTTGTCATGTCATGTCATGTCAAAAACATTTAAACTTCTATACCATCGTCAGTTTTATTATACTTGTAATAATTTAATTTTCGTAAACGTCAACATTGTCCAGATTCAGATGTTGATTACATGGTTGTCCAATCGGTCAAATTGAAATTTTCAACGAAATGAAACATTAAATAAATGAATAGATATACCTGTCCATGTCCAAATCACAACCCAAAACAAACCCAAACAAAAATATACCGATCCATGTCCAAATCACAACCCAAAACAAATCAAACAAAAAAATACCGATCCATGTTCAAATCACAACCCAAAAAATACCAAACAAAAATAAACCGATCCATGTCCAAATCACAACCCAAAAAAAAAACAAACAAAAATAAACCGATCCATGTCCAAATCACAACCCAAAACAAACCAAACAAAAATATACCGATCCATGTCCAAATCACAACCCAAAACAAACCAACCAAAAATATGCCGATCTATGTCCAAATCACAACCCAAAACAAACCAAACAAAAATATACCGATCCATGTCCAAATCACAACCCAAAACAAACCAAACAAAAATATACCGATCCATGTCCAAATCACAACCCAAAACAAACCAAACAAAAATATACCGATCCATGTCCAAATCACAACCCAAAACAAACCAAACAAAAATATACCGATCCATGTCCAAATCACAACCCAAAACAAACCAGACAAAAATATACCGATCCATGTCCAAATCACAACCCAAAAACAAACCAAACAAAAATATACCGATATATGTCCAAATCACAACCCAGAACAAACCAAACAAAAATATACCGATCCATGTCCAAATCACAACCCAAAACAAACCAGACAAAAATATACCGATCCATGTCCAAATCACAACCCAAAAACAAACCAAACAAAAATATACCGATATATGTCCAAATCATAACCCAAAACAAACCAAACAAAAATATACCGATCCATGTCCAAATCACAACCCAAAACAAACCAAACAAAAATATACCGATCCATGTCCAAATCACAACCCAAAACAAACCAAACAAAAATATACCGGCCCATGTCCAAATCACAACCCAAAACAAACCAAACAAAAATATACCGATCCATGTCCAAATCACAACCCAAAACAAACCAAACAAAAATATGCCGATCCATGTCCAAAACACAACCCAAAACAAACCAAACAAAAATATGCCAATCCATGTCCAAATCACAACCCAAAAACAAATCAAACAAAAATATACCGATCCATGTCCAAATCACAACCCAGAACAAACCAAACAAAAATATACCGATCCATGTCCAAATCACAATCCCGAAAACAAATCAAACACAAACAAACAAGTAAATGTCCAAATCATAACCCAAAAACAAAATAAAAACATTGAAACCTGGTTAGTCAGGTATAAATTTGGACATCTTAAGTTTTATATGTTATCATGGCAAAGTGACGTCACTAATCAACGAATCAAATGCCCGGCCTCTTGAATCTATATTACAAAAAAATTACATACAAAGGTCACAGGCACTGTATACAAATATTATAAGAGTCCCGACTTTTGAAGGGTACCAAACATAATATTATATTTATGTAATTTTGTTTAAATCTTTAACATTCAATGACCTCTCTCTCTCACGCACAAAGCCGGTAATTATTATTTTTATGTGAAGCTAGAAACATTACCTTGGGCTACATCAAATACATTAAACAACTTGCCTCTTTATATTTCTCTCCATCAGTAAGGTTTTTCTTTTGACCTGATTAAATATATCAACATCTTAAATAACTGTTACTGTATAATTAACCAAGGTACAGCGGTCAAACCAAAACATAAAAGGGTTCAAGTCATTTGTAAATGTCACATTTTACTCCGAGCTCATTTAAAAGTGTTAATTGAAAAAAAAACAACATCATTTATTATCCTCTGCATCATATATTTCAACAAGAAGTTCATTAAAAGTAAATTATAAAAACATTGAAATAAGAGGCCAAATACACATCATTTTTGAAAATGAAATATTTTACATTAATTTTGGTGATTTTTGGATTTTTGCATCTAGTTAATTGTGGATGCTGGCATCAATCGTTTCAACAAGAGATCACAAGTAAGATTTCATTCTTCTGCATGCATATTACATCATAAAACATTACGTTTTAATAGCTTTATTCATATCTGCCGATATTTCTGTGGACCAGCGTTAGTGATATCTGCCGATATTTCTGTGGACCAGCGTTAGTGATATCCGACGATATTTCTGTGGACCAGCGTTAGTGATATCTGCCGATATTTCTGGGGACCGGCGTTAGTGATATCCGACGATATTTCTGTGGACCAGCGTTAGTGATATCTGCCGATATTTCTGTGGACCAGCGTTAGTGATATCTGCCGATATTTCTGTGGACCAGCGTTAGTGATATCTGCCGATATTTCTGTGGACCAGCGTTAGTGATATCCGACGATATTTCTGTGGACCAGCGTAAGTGATATCTGACGATATTTCTGTGGACCAGCGTTATTGATATCTGCCGATATTTCTGTGGACCAACGTTAGTGATATCCGACGATATTTCTGTGGACCAACGTTAGTGATTTCTGCCGATATTTCTGTGGACCAGCGTTAGTGATATGAGACGATATTTCTGTGGACAAACGTTAGTGATATCCGACGATATTTCTGTAGATTTACTAGCGTTAGTGATATCCGCCATATTTCTGTGGATGTTAGGAGCGTGAGTGATATCCGCCGATATTTTTTGTGGATTTTACTAGCGTTAGTGATATCTGTCGATATTTCTTTGGATTTTAGTAATATCCGCCCGTGATTTGTGTATTCTATCGTTACTGTTATAAGCCAATATGTTTAGATGGCTTACGTTGCAAATTTTTTGAATAACGTTATTATTGTGAAACGATAAAAATGTCATTTTATTTTAATCTGCAATGAAATTTCCACACAAACGTTATAAAGTGTTAAGTTCAATTAGTAATTATAAAGCTTGAAATTTTAATCTATGATACAAGCATCCAATAAAAACCCCTGTTTATTGAATACATACATGTAGTTTGTTACGAGTGTCAAAACGAAATACTTATAACCAATCCTAGAGAATAAAGGAATGTTCAAATTTACATTTTGGAACAGAAACTCTCTAGCAATAGCTTAATATACACAAAACTAGTCCCGTTTTCCATGCTGTACTTGTAGACCTATATAGTTTCAAGCTTTAAGCATAAAAAGCTTTACATTAACATGTATAAAATATTTTTATTTTAGATTTTGGTAGAGTTTTACAATTCTGTGAGTACATATATATAACCAAGGAAAAGAAAACAGTACGACTGAAGTTATTCCCAGGGTCGGAGATGAAGTCAGCTGACTGTGTGAGGTGTACATGTTCTGAGGAGGGACTGCAATGTTGTACATTGTAAGTAATGGTAGAAGCAAATCTGTACATCCACTCAATTGTGGGATCCAATGTGTGTTGATGAATCGATTTAAATATTTTGATGTTTGTACAAAAGCAACAGAAATATACATGTTACAAGCTTATTGCAATGATGATGATGATGATGATGATGATGATGGTGGTGGTGGTGTTGGTGGTGGTGGTGGTGGGGAAGTGTTGATAATTTCTAGCTCCATGTGCACCTAATTCATTCTTATCACCTTTGCCTCAGATAGGCTCCCGGGACCTATCGAACATGTGCAACTTTGGGATTAACAGAAGGTTTTACTACTTTCATTTCTCCTCTGCTCTCCTCTCTGATATTTCAGTGATATGAATACATTGTCAATTTTTACATCAGAAAATTGAATATCGTCTTATTACACACACATTTCAGTACACGCCGTTGTTAGTGCTTACAGAGGATATGACAATCTCTTTTTTATTAAGAATCTGAGTCAGATCTAATATTGCTTTTGGCATAACACTAAGTCTTGGTATTTTCCTGGTGTTCAACTGCAAAAAGTTTAACCAAGGCAAGTTAAACAAGATTAAAATATGAGGGTGTTCGATCATTTGAACCAACTTTACTGGTTTTAATTTCAATATTTATTTCTGATATGAATTATCTTAGCACAACAATATAATACCAAATAACGGCATCAAAAAACTCTCTCTTACTCTCAAATTTATTTATTTATTTTAAGGGATAGTATGGAAAAACGAATGAGATGGAACTTGCCTCTAGAGTGTGAAATCGCCATCGATGGATGTGAAATATATTATGTGATGAAAACAGATAAAACACGTGACTGTTTTACTGGCCAATCAATATGGCTTCAGCGTTTTCTTCATCCATATGTGTAAGATGTCACTACTGAAATGTTAGTGTTGTTCTCTTGATGTTCTGAAGTCTTACAATTGTGCATTTTGTAATAAAATTAATTATGTTTGTGTCTGTGTTTTTTTTTTTATTACATTAGTAAGTTAATGTTTGTACGAGGGTACGTAGTCCGAAATTCCTCTGACCCTAACACACTTCATGCCGGCGGCAGTGTGTAGGATACAAATAATTTCAATTTAAAAACCCGAGATTTTTTCTGAGGCAGTTACAGGAAAATATTAAACTAAAGCGACTCGGAAAAATCAGTAAAAATGTGTTGTTCCGCCATAACCAACAACATGCCTATATTCACAAATGATCGGCATTGCTTCCATCAACGATTGCGGGTTTAAATTGCTTGAGCATCCGCCTCGTTCCCCTTATCTTGCTCTATCAGACGTTTAACTAATTTAGACCATTTCTGGTAAATATAAAACACAAATACCAGTTGAATTTTGATGTGCCAGATGTGCAAATTTCGGAAATTCATTCCTCATCAGTGACACTAAGACCGAAAAGTTTGATAATAAAAAGCATAAGCCAAACAGTTGGAAATTAATGAATTTAAAGTTCCAAAAACCAAGTTTAGTCCGATGATGACGTTGGCCCACAAAAATATCGGCAGAAATCACTAATGATGACGTTATACATAAAGTAGAGGACATGAAAATAGTAATACTTCTTTAAAAGTGGCAATGAGGCTTTTAAACTTTGCTTTCAGAAGTGTATAGATACTGAAGGGGTTGTGTTGAAAAACAATGCAATATGTCCGTCAGAATTCAATCCTTTACATACGAGGTTCATTGTAACAAAATATTAATCAGCACTCGAACAAGTTAATTGATGAAAATTAATTGATATTGTCATGATTTTCCTAGGAATACCACGTGATAATTTACTAGTTTGAGGGGGTTTCATCATCTATACATATTCTGAACAGACTACCGTATGTTTTACAGTCTGTTATTAACGTGTTAGGATAGGGGTGGTCTATTTATTTAATCGTAACTGGTAAATAGTTCATACCTCAATAATTAATGATATTTATGACTCCATGAAAGGTGATTCGCGTAGAATATTTTCGTCAGAGTAACAGGGTATATAATTTGCTTCCATTACTCATCAATTCAATAAGATGCTAATTAAGACTGTCGGTTACATTTAATTAGGTAGCTTGATTTATTAAACAAATTGCGGGTGTAGATATTTAATTAAAATTATCGTTGTTAAACCAGGGACGTAGATAGTTAGTATTCCTTAGCTGGATTTGGATCATAAAATTTTGAAACTTTAGATTCATTTATTTTAAAATGTTTGGCTATGTTTTTCTTACTATTAAACTTTTCGGTCTTAGTGTCACTGATGAGGAATGAATTTCCGAAATGTGCACATCTGACACATCAAAATTTAACTGGTATCTTTTTGATATATTATAGATCGGATCCCTGTTAAAAACAAGTCAAAACCATTACTTTTCGTTGTTATAAATAAATAAAGAAAGAAAAGTGCAAGAAAGAAAGAAAGAAAGAAAGAAAGAAAGAAAGAAAGAAAGAAAGAAAGAAAGAAAGAAAGAAAGAAAGTCGAATGAATGAATGAATGAATGAATGAATGAATGAATGAATGAATGAATGAATGAATGAATGAACGAGAAGGACATCCTTTTGTACCCGAACTAAAATTATAAACCGTGTTGACTGAAAAAAAAATCTAATATGTCGGATCTTTTGGTTTGGAGAGATCTAGTTGTATAATGATGTTACAAATATTTAAATGTTTTGAAGTTGGAAATTTGAAAGAAAATATGAATGGAAGAACAAACGAACGAACGCGTGAATGAATCCGGGTGACATGTGATAATGCAAATCTAGCCGTTTTTCGTTTTGTTCTCTTTGTATTACAATGATCAATCAACTTCCGGATTATGTTCCTGGTGAAAATACAAGTAAATCTTTGAATGTACACACTGGTAGGTCATGCCTAATCATAATCGTCCAACGATTGTCAAGCAGTAGTATGTAGATGTCAGCATAAACACAGCTTCCAACAGCAAACAAATAAGGCTTCTAATGTTGACCGGCCTGGAAAGTCCAGTCGGCAGAGCGCCCCGCAACAAAATTGAAGGCCCCGGGTTCAAGTCGGTCTCGGTATAGATATTACCCAATGCCACATCCAAGTTTAAAGATTTTATTTTCTAGATAGTTTTATAATGAGTATGGTAGTGAAAACTTAGTTAATTTTCATACACACACACACACACACACACACATATATTTAGGCTGTATATTTATTTATTGCACGGATACAATTACAATAATTGATCAAGGCAATCTAATTAAACATAAAATGACAATCTAATTAAACATAAAATGACAATCTAATTAAACATAAACTGTCATCAATCTAATTAAACATAAAATGACAATATTTACAAGGAAAGATGAGAAAAATACAAAAATATGCAAACTCTTCAAACAATATACACAAAAAGTGTAGCGAGTCTGTAACCTGCAAGGCGGTAATAATAAGAAAATTGTTTATTCTAATGAACAGATTTTGGTATTTCTTATTACTATATAATTTCTAATGTAGTTAGCAGTAATTTTCAAAATATTTTTTGTATTGTTATCAAACAGAAGTTTGATTTTATTATGTGAAGGTAGAACAAAGAAATTAGGGTAAAAATTATTAAGTTTTAAGTAAAATAGTGATCTACCTTCTGAATATAGGGGGCAGTGAAATAAAAAATGTAATTCATCTTCAACTTCATTTAATGTGCAACAACTGCACAATCTATCAAAGTAGTTGGTATTGTTATATCTCCCTGTTTCTACAAAAAGATTATGAGCACTTAACCTGAATTTAGCTATGGTAGATCTATCAGTATAATTACATAAAATGTTTGTATAATTAGATTGAACAGTAGAAGGAATTATTTCATTCAAAATTTTTAATTTATGAGAGGACCTGATAACATTCAACTGATCTTGTTTAACAACATCATGTATTCTTTGTTTCACATGTGGGAGTTTTTTATTTAATAATTCAAGATTTGAGGAAAGATAAGAGAATCCTAACTGGTCTAAAAAGGTTTTAACTCTTATTGTCCATTTATTTGTGGCTTCTGTTTCTCTAAATATTTCATATAATAGACTGTTTTTGTTTTCTGTGATATGAGATAGGTATTTAATGACCCTGTACATTATTTTTTCTTTTAAAGGTAAGCGGTTCAGTTCATACCTACAGGCACTGTTACTAGTTTTGGAGTGTACTCCTAAAATGTTTTTAAGAAATTTAATATGCAGTGATTATATGGTTCATTATCTTTAAAGGTGCAAAAAGCTCCCCAAACCTCACTAGAGTAAAGCAGTATTGGTGATACTAAAGTGTCAGAGTTTTTCCAAAAGACTACATGAATTATTGTATCCTATTGTGTATATATATATTATATGCAGCACCGTGCCATATATTTATGAACAAACGTAATCAACGTCATGGCAGTCTGGGAGTCATGTGCAATCTAAAAACTAATGTATATTAATTTTGAATTGTTTCACTTACCTCAGTATTTGGTAATATAACCTTTGCTACGAATTACTTTGACTAGATGCCTTGGAATCGCAGAATAAAGGTTTTTAATATATATTACTGGAATATTTTCCCAAATGTGTCTGATTTCATGTTCCAGGTCACCGCCATTATTAATGTATGGAGTTCTTGATTTTAACATATTTTTTAAGAGCAGCCAACAATTCTCAATAATATTCACATCCAGTGATTGTGCAGGCCATAACATCGAGTTTATATTGTTTTGTTGTTTCCACTCAGTGACTTAACGTGCCCGATGGACAGGGGCATTGTCATCCTGGAAAATAAAGTCGTTTTGAGCGAAATGTCTTGCTATAACAGGCCATAACTCCGAATCCAATATCTCAATATATTTTTGAGCATTTATATTCCCATTTACAACAGTCAAGGTACCCACACCATTCCACATTATACACGCATATATCATCAAACTGACCTTGACCTGAGCACCAGGGCATATACATTGAGGTAACCAAACTTTGTTAGGCTGTCTCCAGACATATACACGGCAATTATCCTAAATTATTACTTTACACTCGTCAGAAAATATCACTCTATTCCAGTGTCTATCTAATGTCACAATTAATTATACTCTCGCCCAGGAAACACAGTTTTTCCGGTTTACTGTAGTGATTCTGATTTTCTTCCGAACGACCCTTCTGTTTGTATTAGTCTCGTACAACCGGCGCTGAACAGTCCTTGTAGAAACAATAGAGTCTCTACCCTGATTAAATAAATGGATGATGTCTTCTAACGGTAGCACACGATTCTTTTTTGTCACACGCAAAAGTTGTCGCACATCTCAGTCATCAAGCTTTCTCTTCCTGCCATATCTTGAAGGTGTTTCCACAGAGCCCCTTTCCAAATAATGTTTTACAACAGTATAAACAGTATTCTGAGGAAGACCTAAATTCCTAGCTATCACAGAATATTTTTCTCCACTCAAGTATTTTTGCACAATCAATTCTTTTACAGGTGTCGACAGATCAGAGTTTTTCCCCATCTCCGCTTTTGACACTGAATGTATCGAGAACAGACAGCAATGACATCATTTAACATACGTCACGGATAGGGAAAATTCTAAGCTAAAAATACATACTTATGTCAATATAGGGTGTAGTGTAAATCATGAACATGACCGAAAATACTGAGCACCTTTAAAATCGGGAATGATGTTGATTATGTTTGTTCATAAATATATGGCATGATGCTGTATATATATATATATATATATTTGGTTAGTATTCTGCCTTTTCGTTCATGTTTTCGCCAATGAATGGACAAAAACTTTGCTCTTTAAGAATGTTTCTGATGAAAATTGTGCAGTTCTGTGACAGATAAAGTCTCAAAAAAGGAATGTAAAAATAGACTCCATTAATAGTTGATTTGCCAGTTAAAATTCTGACCAAAATATGAATTGATTTTCTATAAAGATTTTACGACTTGACCGGACAGTTCTTACGTTTTTTCGTTACGTAAAACATGACTTCTCTTGGCAAACAAAAAGCTTAAAATAAGATTTTCATCTTTTAAACCATTTTATTTTGCATATAATGTCTCAAATGTATTTAGGCTTGTCTGGTAAACTTTTTAAAAAAATGAAAACATAGAATTTACACTTTGTAAAAACAGTGCTTTTGTACGAAAAAAACCCGAAAATTCAGAGGTTTTGTCCTCCGTCATTGTAATATCTAAATAATAAATGATTCACGATGACTCGGAACATTTAATTGGCAAATGGTCTATTTAATTTATACTTTATCATTTTAATGTTGTATTAGTGTAAGAGGAAGGAGAAAAATGCAGGGTCCGACTCGTGATCGAATCCGGGACTTCTTGCACTATAGGCGAGTGCTCTACCAACTTAGCTACTCACACCACTACATTAACAATAAAATTGCAAGCATTTCAGTATAAAATCTTTAAATGATTTGTACTTCATAACACTAGTAGTCAACTTATCAAAAATCTTGTTAGGTTCCTTTTTGTAAAGAGTTTAACAGAAATTAAACACGGATTCTGGTCTATTTCATCAGCGACATTTAATATGGTCCATTTTAAATTTGACTGATTCTATCATTTGTGTTGTACACTTTTTTTTTTTTTAGATAAATACATTGTATTGTTTTGATTTCAGATTTATTGATTGATAAATTGACATTATGAAGTTTTATATACATTGTGAAGAACCAGAATTTACAATGGTGATCAGATGGGATGATGATAGTCAGCAAACTGTAGCTGTACTCAAACAGGTACTTGCTAAACTTTTATCAGTGTCATTGGTTTCTAACCTCATTGTTATATAACAATATAGATTCAGCAATAAACTATAGAGAAAAGATGTGACAAAATAATCTCTTCTGCATCGTGTAAAATAAAGTTGTGTCTTGGATATGATTTCAGTTTACAATCATATGATTTATAAAATAATGATTTTTTGGTTTTTATTTTCTCCTTTTTAATGGATTAGATGTTCATTTTAAAAGATGTGTTAATTCAGTCTGTTTAATTGAAAAGTAAAATACAAATTTGTCCAGGTACATTATTTTGTCCCATCATCCCAAAACTGACCAGCTCTGTGTAAGTGAAAAAAATCTTTTATGACTGTATAATGCTGTTACTAGACTCAATGACTGTATAATGCTGTTACTAGACTCAATGACTGTATAATGCTGTTACTAGTCTCAATGACTGTATAATGCTGTTACTAGACTCAATGACTGTATAATGCTGTTACTAGACTCAATGACTGTATAATGCTGTTACTAGACTCAATGACTGTATAATGCTGTTACTAGACTCAATGACTGTATAATGCTGTTACTAGACTCAATGACTGTATAATGCTGTTACTAGACTCAATGACTGTATAATGCTGTTACTAGACTCAATGACTGTATAATGCTGTTAGGTCTGTTCATGATTGTCCCTTTCCTAAAAAACAAATATTCATTATTGTCCCTTTCTGGGTTTGTTGTGCTGTTCAAACAAACAATTATAGTCTGTTCCAATTTTACCTGTAAGAATTTTACCTTGTGGGCTGTATTATGATATTGCTAACTTGAAACAAATTAAATAAGAATAAAAATGATATAACATTTATTTTAAATTTTCAAACATTAAGTTTGCTTTTTTTTTCATTTTAAATTATATTTATTTATTTACTGGAAATCCAAATGAAATAAGAACAAAAATGATATTATATTTATTTTATTTTAAATTTTATTTATTTTAAATATTGTTATTAATTATTTAATGATGTTTTTTAATTTATTAATCTATTTGTATGTGTGTATGTTTTACTTTAGTTCTTCAAATTACACCAAGCTTATGCTTATCTGTGTCAAATTAACTCATCTTTGTCTTTCACAAGTGTTACCCCTTTCAAGCCATTCAAAAATACATAAATTACTATTTTGAAAAATATATCATTACATGTTTAAACATCATCCATGGCAAATGTTCAGTTAGAAATCACTATTATCCCAACCACCAGGGACAGAGGTTACAAAATTGGTATAAATGGTTACAGATATTGCCGAAAGAATACCAAGTCCGATGTAATATCTGTTATTTATTTGTCATGTATATTCTGTATAATCCCATGTCACACAACTATACTAAGAGATGAATTACTGTAAAGGGGATAATTTTCGCGATTTCTGAAATTTGACATTTCGCGTAGGTGAATTGTCCGCGTTTCCGATGTAAGTGGGTTTATATTCTGTATATTATGAAATATAAACTTGTATAGTTATCATTTTCGTGTGGATACAATTTTTGCGGTAATTTTTTTAATTAATTTATTTTATTAACGTGTCACATCCCATAAAACATACATAACAACATATACAATACAAAAAATAAAATATCATGACATCCAGCCTAAAAGACTTATGAGACACGGTCATCTATAAAAATTAGCGTAAATATATACATGTACATTCAAAATACAGCAGTAAAAGTGTGTGTGTGTGTGTGTGTGTGTGTGTGTGTGTGTGTGTTTGTGTGTGTGTGTGTATGTGTGTGTGTATGTGTATGTGTGTGTGGTGCAGTTGTATCGATATGTTTGTTAAAGAGTATGTTAAATATTGTATGCAATAATATATATATTATATTAAAATGTATGCAATGTGTGTGTGTGTGTGTGTGTGTGTGTGTGTGTGTGTGTGTGTGTGTGTTAAAATGTATGCAGTGTGTGTGTGTGTGTGTGTGTGTGTGTGTGTGTGTGTGTTAAAAATAAATGTAATAAATTAGAAATTAAAAATGACAAAAAATATATATAGTTATGATAAAAAATATTTCCTTCTATTTAACATATTTAAAATTGTCTTGGCCACTAGTGGTTGTAAAACAGTTTCTTGCATTAAAAATTTCATTTTTTCTGTCTCGAATAAAACATTAAAACCTGTACAAATATTCTCAGCAAAATAAAATAAATCAAAACGAAGATCAGAGTAAAAATCACAATATAATAAAAAATGTTTCTCGTCCTAAATATCATAGTTTTTACAAAGCTGACATAAACGATCATTCAAAGGAGTTTTCGGTTTGCTATATCGTCCCGTTTCCACTCTAAGGGGCAAAATGCCGCATCTAAAACTGGAATATACCCGTCGATGGTGCCTTGGTATTAATTGCGTTAGGTATTGTTAGTTCAAACAATATTTTATTCTCTCTTCATTACATACAATTATTTTACATCACAATAATACGGGATTCTGAAACAAGAGAAGTATTCTCTTATGTAAATCAGTCTCTCTATCTGTAATTACAATCATCAGTGACCAATGATATAATAAGGATTATAAGTATCTATTTTAGAACAACAAAAATAATAAATAAATGATATTGAACAAAAACATGGGAAAAAAAGAAGAAAAAGGCATAAGAAAAGAAAATGATGAAAAAAAAAAATGAAAAAAAATGAAAAAATGAAAAATGATGGAAAAATCATAACATGAACATTAAAACGTAAAACGTTTAGATCGGCTGATGAAGTTATACACTTGTGATACAATTTGACAATTTTAGGTATTGTTCACAGCCGATTTCAGATTTAAATGTTCGATATGTTCTAAGTTTATTTCCGTTGTCTCCATTTCCTTTGTCGTTCCAAAGTTCATGATTCCATTTATCAAAGTCTTGCTTCAAAATTACTGTTTTTGCGGTATCTAAAAATTTATTGATTTGGCTTTTGTCTGTGCATTGTAAAAATAAATCGTATAAGTTAAAATCACATAATAACTGTTTGACTTTAGTATCCCAAGAATGTGAAAATTTGCTACTCCAATGTCTTACCGCACACACTAATCGATCATTTGGCAAAGTATTTAGCTTCAACCAATAACGTAGCACTTCTATCTGCAGTCGGGATTTGCATGTTGACCACCCAAGTTCACCTCTTGAAGCTAAGATGGATGTGTTGCCAAATACCCCTAGGAAAAAGCGGGCTGTTCTGTTTTGCACAGTTTCGATTCTTTTACAGTCTTTTAGACCCCACACCTGACTACCATAAAATAAAACTGGTTCTACAAGCGACGAATAAAGTTTTGAAAATACTTTGACAGACATATCACCAACAGAATAGAATTTAGAGTACACTGCACCTAGTGCCCTATTCGCGACCTTACTAAGTTCACAAATGGCCTTTTTCATCTCTAGATGTTCGTCGAACCAAATCCCTAAATATTTGTAAGAAACGTCATGATCCAAAACAGTGTCACCACATGTAAAACGTTTATCTGATCTATTACTTCTTTTGTTGTGGAAATGAATAATTTTTGTCTTTTCGGGATTTAATAGCAGTCTCCACTTTTTACACCAAGAGTCGACAATGTCCAGCATGTGCTGTAAACACTCCCCTGTCGGCGCGAGAAGGACAACATCATCTGCATAAAGCAATATACCTAAAACGTAATCATCAATATCTATACCTAAACCAGAACGTTTTATGTCTTCAGACAAATCATTTATATATAAAGAAAACAGAGTTGGGGATAAATTACAACCCTGTTTTACCCCTAAATTTACATCAAAACCAGTCGTAAACATATTATTTAACCTTAAAACACATTGAACATCATTATATAAAGATTTAATGGCATTAAACATTTTACCATTAATACCTAATCTTAATAACTTAAACCACAATAAATCCCTATTAACTGTGTCAAACGCCTTTTTTGTATCCATAAAACATGCAAAGGTAGACAAGCCAGCAGCTTTCCTATTATTTCTGTAGCGCGAAAAATTTACCCATGCGAAAATCCCCCCCTTTACAGTATGTGATGCCATTTGTCATATTTTTATTTGTGTGTATGTTTTATTTCCATCTATTATTTATTTATTTATTTTTATTCATTTTTATTATTATTTTTTTAAGTTTGCTTTGAAAATAGGTGTACTTGCATTATTTAATGAATTGATTATGTTTTAAAAATAAAAGTAAAAATAAAATGTAACATTTGATATTTGGTTATTCTTTTACCTTCTTTTCTGGAATAAACTATATACCAAGCTAAACTTAAGTCCTATTGTTCCCCATTGGGATTGAATTCATGATTGTCCCTCTTTTTTTATCCAAATTCTTACCTGGATTTTCAAAAAAGGGACAATCATGAATAAACCTGCTGTTACTAGACTCAATGACTGTATAATGCTGTTACTAGACTCACGCACTCTAATTTTTCTAATCAATTGATTCAAATGTGAAATGATTTTGGTAGAAAATTGACACAAATATATTTATGGTTATAACTTTTTAGATATTTTTGGACAACTTTATGAAGAAGTTTAAAGATAAACCAGCCACAGATAATATTAAAAATCTACAGATTTTTCAAGGGTATATATTTATAATATCATGTAGCATTGAATCAAGTGTTTGTCTGTGTAATGATTAATTATTTTTTGGGCAAAACAGTATACCAATATATCAGTTTACCATGGTTTATAACCTAAACCAATGAAATAAAGTTCATATTCTCTTCAGTTTTTTCTCCTCCCCCCCTCTCTCTCTCTCTCTCTCTCTCTCTCTCTCTCTCTTTCTCTCTCTGTCTCTCTCTCTTTTAACTGTAAATCGAAGTCCTGGCACAGGTTTTATTAATTCTGTAATAAAAACAGACTGAATAAGTAGCTTTGTCAACATATTCATGGTTGCAGTCATTCAAAAACTTATATGCGATTCTTAAAAAGAAATTTGTCTTGTCAGAACGTACCACTTAACTAACAGGTAACCAATCAGATGCCAGAAAAAAATGTTATTAAATTTCTCAACATGTCTTACAAGTAAGTGTTGTCTTTTTTAAATCTTGGCTAAAACAGTTGGCTACACTAATTTTTTGGGCTCCTTGGATTTCAAAAAAAACAAAAAAAACTCTCCTCTCTCTCTGAATATAAACTTCTTGGTATTCATTTATTTGTAGAAAAAAGAAATTTTCAGATGAAGATGTTGTTGTGAAGAAAATAAAGCACATGGCTGATATATATGCTTGTTGGATACCAGCAGGTGATTCTCTCTCTCTCTCTCTCTCTCTCTCTCTCTCTCTCTCTCTCTCTCTCTCAAACACACAGACACACACTAGACACTAGTTGTAAAACTTTTGCCATGACATTTTCAGAAAGATTTTCATCACAATAAACAATTGTTTGCAAGTTTATAAGTCTCTATGTTTTAACACTTGATTGGTAATTTATTTTTTTTTAATTGAAAAAAATATTTATTTTCAATATTTATATAAAATTGGTTTTGTAGTACATGTATTCTATTTGGAATAATTTACCTTTGTTCTGAAATTATAATCTTTATAGGGTGTGAAAAGTTTTATTGTCTGGTAAATAACAGTATGTCCATAATCTATAAACATGAAAAATAATACAGTA
Organism: Tegillarca granosa; assembly: GCA_029721355.1. Classification (NCBI taxonomy): domain Eukaryota; kingdom Metazoa; phylum Mollusca; class Bivalvia; order Arcoida; family Arcidae; genus Tegillarca; species Tegillarca granosa. The sequence goes on along the minus strand of CM056606.1, from coordinate 39,764,952 downwards.
AAGCAATTAGTAAACAGATAATTAAATTTATTAACCTTTGTTTAGCAACAACATTGAAGACAGAAACACTGTCTGTTAAGGAAGAAAAACATACATGTACTTTAAAAGTAGAAAAACCTACAACGTCACAAAATGGTAATTATTTAGTCAATATAAAGGAAGATTGGAAAATAAACATTTGTAGTTTATAATCCTATTATTTTTAGTGTTCTTAAGGTAAATTTGTTTTATACTTTTTGCATTTATCTTTTCGGGTTTTTTTTTAATTTTTTTTTTTTACATAGTTTATAGAATTTTGTTTGTGATACTAAAAACAAAATTTTGTATGACAATAATCTCTAATTCTTTAGAAATAATTAAATATATTTATGATTTGGGGAGTTGGTCTTTTATTTAAAAAAAATATTTGCAGTTTAGATTTCTTTCAAAACATAGAAACCTATAAATGACACCAACAAATTGCAAACCTAATTGATATTAGATTTAAAAAGAATACAGGAGAAATCAAATATTGTTCATGAAAGCATTTGATATGGTTTTGCCATAGATTCACGTGGAGCTACATTAAGTGAACAGACAATGAAGATTGGTGATATTTTGAAGGTTGCCTCCAATTTGTATGAGAAAAGTCATATGAGAAAAGCTGTATTGTTGTATGAAGATGTACTTAGAATGGACAAACAGAATATAACAGCATACATGGGAATAGGTAGTGTCAACAGGTGTTTTGTAACGCACACACACACACACACACACACACACACGTTTTTGTACCTGGTTGGTTGGAATGATTCTATATGTCCCAGTCAAGATTTTTTCATTTTTATTTTATATTACTCTGGCAGTAGGTTCTAGGTTGATAAAGGAACACAGTGTAATCTGTGAAAACCACTAACTGTCAGCATGCAAACATGTAGCTGGATTATAGGCATACAATCACATTATAATCATCATATAAAATGTCAATAAGTCTCAATAAGTCTTAACTAGTACCTACATAACAATTTGAAAGAAAATCTGATAAGTAAAAATAACCTTGTGTGCATGTAAAATTTAATTAAGGTACAAATTTATAGATACATGTACATATGTTTATAGGAGATAAATGTTGTTTTCATTTTGTTAATGAACAAAGCATTTCTATTGAAGAGTTGATTTTTATCAAGGCATCAATAATGGATTTTTTCTATGAAAGATGTTTTTTTTTTATTAAATTGTATTAGTTGTGTTTTTAAGTATGTAAGAAATACTATGTACAGATCATGGTTCTCATGTACATTTGTACATGTATTTGCTCTCATAAATGAAGGTATCCATTCTTAATAATATTTACAAATTAAAAAAAAATAAACTACATTAAATAAACAAACAAATAAATCAATAAATGAATAAATAAAGATGGTTTGTATATTGTTATTACAATTTGTAACATGTTATTTTTTAAATATTTATTTTTAGTTGATTCATATTTAAAGGCTGGTAGACCTGAAAAAGCTCTGAACTATGTTAAGAGAGCACAGAAGATTCATCCAGGAAACAGAGAATTGATTTTTAAGTTAGTACTTGTAAATTAGTCATTTATATAAATCTTCAGCATCTTACTTAATTGGAGCAAAGCAAATTACAGCAAAGCAGTGGTAAAGTTTAAACCATGTATCCCATATTATCTGGACTACCTTTGTTACTCAGTGGTAAAATCTCTGCCTTGAGAGCAGGAGTTCTTGGGGTTTTAACCGAGGTCAGGTGATACATAAATCTATCAAATTTAAGAAATTGCTTCTAAATCTGGGGTTCTGCTTTTGGAGGACAGAGTATTTACTGGTTCACATTTTACCAGATAATGTAACTTGATAAGTGAGATACTTGTTTGCAGCATACTAACTCTGTGAACTGGCACCTAACAGAAACATTTCCCATAGTGTGTGCTAGTAAAATGCAGATCACAGTACATATATATACTTGCACATATATGAACATGTTCTTAGATTAATCCTTTAAGATTAATAATCTTGCTCTTGAAAGGTATAGCTAAAAATTACTGATGTGATGTTAAACAACAACCAGGCTATCATATCATCTTAACTATACAAATGTATATCTTCTGATAACTTATACAATGAATATTTTCTCTAATTTAAACATTAAATTAATTTTTTTATGTGCATGATGTATCTGACTGGGTACTATTAATGGTTAGATATTGTCATTATATAAGTGTGGTAATAAATTAAGGGAGACCTTTTAAAAGACATGGAAGAAGTAAATTTTTAAGATGGTGAGAATAGGTAATGTAGAAAGGGAAGTTATCAAGGAGCATTTTAACGAGGTTTTACTACTGTATATGTATTTATCAATTACAGAGAATGTAAATGTTACCTTGACCTTGGAGAAGCAGACAAGTCATTAGAAGAAATATTGCATTATTGTAAAGATATGAGACAACTAGGGGGCGTCAACACTGCTCGAAAACATGAGGCACAGGTAAAACATCAATATTGTTTATCATGATTAACTAACCAGTGAATTGTCAAGAAATGGCATTTATAGTGCTATAAATTTAATTTCCATGCCAAGCAAACTGAATAACATGCTAGCACATAATGATTGGTTAGCTTGGCCTGGCAATCAAAGTTATTGCACTGTAATGACACTTCTTGACAATTAATTGTTTATATTTATATTTCTAAGTTTTTAAACATTTCTATTAATTTTGGGTTTTTAATCCTTAAGAAATATTTTTAAAATATTGTTTACAAGATGGATTTCCAATCCCTTGAACAGCCAATGTATGGCATCACATGTATGTACATCGGAGAAGAAATGTAAGTCACATGATCAGTGGCAATTATAGCTTAAATAAATACATTTGGTCTAAAGTAAAGTTTCAAAGAACAAAATCATCACAAATGTAAATATTCTGAAATAATTTATACAATCTCTTTTTAATAATAAGTGAAGTGGTACTGTTTGTTTTGTATGGCTTTTTCTGTTATTTACATTTACATTTAATTGTATCATGTTTAAGGTGACAAGTGATTTTTCCATATTTTTTTTCTCCTATTTAATAGGAACTTTACTTGAGTGTTTTTGTTATACATTTAGATAAATCAAACTGCAATAATTTATTAAAAAATTATAAATGACCTGAAGTACACATAAAACATATTACCTAAAATAAGACTGCTAAGCCAACTTCTTGTACTCTTTTACATACATGTAAATCCACAAAAATAAGTTTAAAGGACATCTAACAAAATAAAACCTGTTAAAGTTTTTAGAAGGTTTAAACTTAGTACTTCTTCTGCTAGGTCTATGTGTACCTTGTCTGTTCAAAGTACAACATTTATAAATAGGTTGATGTCACCATTTCTTTAGCCACATTTTGTACAGTAAAAATTACAATTCATTGCCACCATCTGTTCAATCAAATATTCGTGTTAAAAAAAGATACATGTATTAGTAATAAATTGGGGTAATTACCAAGAAAGACAAAAATGTAGACTTTTGGACTTTAGAATAATTAGTGATTAGCAGGATTGCAATGGTATTGAAAAGAATTATAATGAAGTTTTACTGTCATTCATTTGTTCATCTGTTCATTTGTTTCTTTGTTTCTTCATTTTTGTGTTCATGCATTAACTATTCATTCATCTTTCATTCATTCATTCATTTATTCCTTCCTTCATTCCTTCCTTCCTTCATTCATTCATTCATTCATTCATTCATTCATTCTGTTGTTTATTTTAGGTTATGTTGGCCAAGGCCTATCAGATGAAGGGACAAATGGATATGGCTATTACTATGTTACAGGTGACATTAAGTATTACATGTAGTACTTTGATTTGTCAAATCATTCTGCGATCTCAACCATTACAGATGATTACTTTACAAATTATTTACTAAAACAAACTTATATAAACATCCATTTTTGTTACACTGCAATTAAAAAAGCTCATTTAAATACCCCCAGATCAGTTTGATAAATAAAAGTGTGTGTGTGTGTGTGTGTGTGTGTGTGTGTGTGTGTGTGTGTGTGTGTGTGTGTGATTTAAAAAAATGTTTTCTGTCTCTAAAAGTAAATCAACTATTTACAATGGTTTTGTCATTTGAACAATTCCATGGTTTTGAAGTCTTTTCTAATTAAATTTAATGTATGATCGTGTGTGTGTCAGTTTGCTTGCCAAAAGTTGGTGGTTTTCACTGGCCAGATGCTCTAGGATCTGCTACAATTCCATAACTTAATGCCTCAAAATTAATGATATAATCTTTACTACTGTGTATAACATCCTAACTTTATCACTACTTAACTCAGTTGAAAATTTGTTTTTGTTTTCTGTGTTTTCAGGGTGTCTTACGAGAAGACAGGGAGCATCTAGATGCTCTTGTAGATTATGCTACTCTTATATTTCCATTAGGTCCCTCAGAGAAAGAAGATGCCATGGCTATTTTATTAACAGCTCTTGCCAGCAAACGAAGTAATTTTTTCTAAAATTATCTTTAAAGCATACCCAAATTTTTTTAAATTTTAAATTCTTATTTTTGGCAAGCCTGGCATCGCCTTAAGGTGAGACTTAGGTGTTACTTTTCTGGCGTCATAAGCGGCGGCGGGGTGTGTCAAGATGAGAAAGTTAATAATAAAGTTATGTATTTTCTATTCAATCAAAAACTAACCAGGTGAGACGTTTAAATCCGTGGAATTCTTGTTTTCATTTTGTGTATGTGTATATTTTGTGGTTATAAATATAGAAGAAACAAAAAAGAAAAAAACATCAATAGATAAGGTTATAGTTTTATGATAGCGATAGATCCAGTCATAATTCTTCAACTAATATTGAGACAGTCTGTTTTGGAATGGTAAAGGAAACCAGAGTATCCTCCTGTCGCCAATATTCGTGGTACTAACAGTTTGTTGCTAAATTCAATGGTTTATCTTAATTTTATAGTAAAAAAGTCAATAGTTGTTTTCATTTGAATATACTGGAAAACATCGTTTATAAACAAAACCCTCTCGGCAGATGCCATTTTGGAATGGTGAAGGAAATCAGAGTACCAAAGAAAAATTCATTTCTGAGAACTGACAACTTTTTTTTACTAAGCTTTGCCTGATTTTGATTTGAACTTTTGTGGTGAAATGTGATCCATAAGTCAGCAAAAACTGTTTCCTTTATCTATAGATCAGTAAATTAAACTTATGTGGTGAAATGTGATCCATAAGTCAGCAAAAACTGTTTCCTTTATCTATAGATCAGTAAATTAAACTTATGTGGTGAAATGTGATCCATAAGTCAGCAAAAACTGTTTCCTCTATCTATAGATCAGTAAATTAAACTTATGTGGTGAAATGTGATCCATAAGTCAGCAAAAACTGTTTCCTCTATTTGTAGAAATTAAACTTCAAAACTTAACAAAGAACCAAGATATTTGATTAGAAATTATTCCATATCTGAAAGTTAATTAAGATTCATTATTGCTGTTATTCTATTATAATATGACCAGTATAAATATATAATATCTAAAAACAAAATAATGTATGTGAACACATCTTCGAACAGTGGATCATTTTATATCTTACTTGTAGGGAACACATTCATATTTGAATAAAAAGTTAAAGAGTGGAGTGGAGTAATGGTGTTTTATGCCCCAGTCAAGATTCTTTCACTTATTTGAGGCTGTCAGTTCTGGGATGGTGGAGGAAACCGGAGTGTCTGTAGAAAACCACGACCTTCAGCAAGAAAACTGACAAACTTTCTCACACTAGGATCTGTCCCGAGGGGGTCCAAACCCAGGCAGTTAGAGGTGCTGTGATCTGTAAGCTTGCGCTTTAGACCCCTCAAATAAAAAGTTAAACTAAAAGCTTTCATAATAGGCATATATACCCCTCTGTAATTTATTACATAGTTACTTCCCTTGATCTTGTAGATGACAAGTACATCAAGCAGAAATTTGCCTCAATTTGTAAACATCAGCATGGTATGAAAGTTTTAAAGAGGTAAGTCATAACAATGTAAACTTTAATTTGATATACATGATGTAATGAATTTTTAACTTTGTGGTATTTAGCAGTATTAATAATTGGTCCATTGCTTATTGACACAATACATGACTGTATATAGACTACATGACAGTATTCACTACAATAGGTTCATTGTAAGCCAGGCTCCCTACAGACTTTAGATCCATTGTCAATCAAGCTCCCTACAGACTTTAGATCCATTGTAAACCAAGCTCCCTACAGACTTAAGATCAATTGTAAACAAAGCTCCCTTCAGACTTTGATCCTTTGTAAACCAAGCTCCCTACAGACTTAGATCCATTGTAAACAAAGCTCCTTTCAGACTTTAGATTCATTGTTAACCAAGCTCCGTTCAGACTTTAGATTCATTGTAAACCAAGCTCCCTTCAGACTTTAGATCCATTGTAAACCAAGCTCCCTACAGACTTTAGATCCATTGTAAACCAAGCTCCCTACAGACTTTTGATCCATTGTAAACAAAGCTCCCTTCAGACTTTAGATCCATTGTAAACAAAGCTCCCTTTAGACTTTAGATCTATTGTAAACAAAGCTCCCTACAGACTTTAGATCCATTGTAAACAAAGCTCCCTTCAGACTTTAGATCCATTGTAAACCAAGCTCCCTACAGACTTTAGATCCATTGTAAACAAAGCTCCCTTCAGACTTTTGATCCATTGTGAACCAAGCTCCCTACAGACTTTAGATCCATTGTAAACCAAGCTCCCTACAGACTTAAGATCCATTGTAAACCAAGCTCCCTACAGATTTTAGATCCATTGTAAACAAAGCTCCCTACAGACTTTAGATCCATTGTAAACCAAGCTCCCTTCATACTTAAGATCCATTGTAAACCAAGCTCCCTACAGACTTTAGATCCATTGTAAACTAAGCTCCCAACAGATTTTTGATCCATTGTAAACAAACTCCCTACAGACTTTAGATCCATTGTAAACCAAGCTCCCTACAGACTTTAGATCCATTGTAAACCAAGCTCCCTACAGACTTTAGATCCATTGTAAACAAAGCTCCATACAGACTTTTGATCCATTGTAAACCAAGCTCCCTTCATACTTAAGATCCATTGTAAACCAAGCTCCCTTCAGACTTTAGATCCATTGTAAACCAAGCTCCCTACAGACTTAAGATCCATTGTAAACAAAGCTCCCTACAGACTTTAGATCCATTGTAAACAAAGCTCCCTACAGACTTTAGATCCATTGTAAACCAAGCTCCCTACAGACTTTTGATCCATTGTAAACGAGGTTCCCTACAGACTTTAGATCCATTCTAAACCAAGTTCCTGCAGACTTTAGATCCATTGTAAACAAAGCTCCCTATAGACTTTAGATCCATTGTAAACAAAGCTCCCTTCATACTTAAGATCCATTGTAAACCAAGCTCCCTACAGACTTTAGATCCATTGTAAATCAAGCTCCCTACAGACTTTAGATCCATTGTAAACAAAGCTAACTAAAGACTTAAGACCAATTGTAAACCAAGCTACCTAAAGACTTAAGACCCATTGTAAACCAAGCTCCCTACAGACTTTAGACCCATTGTAAACCAAGCTCCCTTCAGACTTTAGATCCATTGTAAATCAAGCTCCCTACAGACTTTAGATCCATTGTAAACCAAGCTCCCTACAGACTTTAGATCCATTGTAAACCAAGCTCCCTTCAGACTTTAGATCCATTGTAAACCAAGCTCCCTTCAGACTTTAGATCCAATGTAAACCAAGCTCCCTTCAGACTAATAAATTTATTTGGACTAGACAGGTTTTTTTCAGCCTGGCATTGCCATAAGGCAAGATTAAGGTGTTACTTTTCTGGTGGCGATGGTGTTTCAAAATGTGAAAGTTTATGTTAAAGTAATATATTTTTTACTTGATCATAAATTAACCAGGCGAGACATTTAAATCTGTGGATTTCTTTTTTAATATTATTATTTCAGCAGATTGATCAAACAGATTCATGTAGTTTAGTTTTGACAGATTTTCTGTTAACTCAGAGATCAGTTTTTACTTGTTGATCAAACACAGAGGTTGGGCATTAAGATACAATAGTCTCTGAAATTAGCACCGACTGTAAATGTCATATGAAATGAGCTTTTTTCAGTACAAAATATTATATTGTAAATTAGTAATCAAATCTTGATAAAATTTTGTCAATTATGCTTTTTACATGTAATTCTATAATAATTCTTTATACATTTATTATTTGTTTTACTTCTAGTGTATCTGACAGTGCATGGCAAGATGTTGCCTCATTAGTTTTTATGGCTACATCTCTACGTGATTGTGGAGGTAGGTTCCACAGTTTATTATTTATGATTATAACTTTTAGCTCATCTGTACAGTATGTAGAAGAGCTTATGTCATAGCCCTGGTGTGGGCTTGAGTGTTTAAATCAAATGTTAATTTAATTTTTGGTTTGATTATTGAGAGGTGCTAGCAATCTGTGTTGATTTTCTTATAGCTGTTTCTGTTTTGTTTTAGTCAGATTAAAATCATAAATAGGAAGTGAATATCTTTATATAATGTTTAACATACAATTTATATTTATCTGTGAGAGCTTATATGCAGAAATTTTGCCTGTATGTTGCGTTGATGGCATTATACAGCAGGGTTCTTTATCTTGCCATGCCTTCCATGACACGGGACCTTGTTTGTTTTAAGTTCACATCCGATAGAACCGTGACTTTCATTTCCTAATGCCGAGTGCTTGGCGAAAGAATGATCACTACCCACTTTGAAGTCTTGAGTCAGACCTGGTCGGGTTCGAACTCACGACCTTCCATGACTTACGTAGTGAGCACTCTACCAACTGAGCTACCGCAGTGGTGCTGTTAAGTAAAAAACATGTACAGTATAGATGGTACATATCATCACCATCAGGAGGATACAGAGGACTTGGTAAAATCTCATGTGTAACATTATATGTAGTTTTGTGGAATTTACTGAAAACTAAGACTAATGTTTCACTAGTTTGACTGCAGATAGTACAGAACTCTTTATATACAATACCCTGGTGTCAGCAACAACATGTAAAATTTGTGTTTGGTTGAGGTATTTGACAGACTATTTGTGTATCAGGGTACCAATACTTCTCACAGTTCAATTTTTTTTTATTATTGTCATGGTTTTTCTCGAGCCTAGCATTGCCGTAAAGCGAGACTTTGGTGTTACGTGTCAAAAGTTTATGTTAAAGTGATTTCTTTTACTCAAAAACTAAAAATTTGTGGGATTCTTGTTCTGTTTTAAATATTGATGTATTTCCTTGTTTTCTTTTGTTTTGTTTATGAAGCTGTTGATGAAGCCATGGATTTGCTGGAACATGCTTATAATTTACAACCAGACAATGCCCATACACTGTTAACATTTGTTCACACAATGGAGGTAATATTACATTACTTTGAAGCTTGATCTGTATAACTGTTAGTGAAATAAATATGGGTTCTTTTGTTGATAAAATGGTGGGAGTTTATATTATAGTCAGTGGGTTTTAATATATGTTTCCAAAGTCTTGTTGTCGAGCCTGGCATTGTCATCAGGCAAGACTAAGGTGTTACTTTTTCGGTGTCGTTGTCATCAGTGGCGGCGGAATTGGTGACGGCATGTGAAAATGTGAAGGATTATGTTAATTTAAAGAAATGTATTTTCAACTCCATCAAAAACTAAATAGGCGAGACATTTAAATCCATGAAATTCTTGTTTTTCTATAATTTGTTTTTCTTTCATTCTTTTTTTGTGTCATCGGTGATATTGTCTTTTACTACAAAAGCAGGTTGTTCAGCTACAAATTGCTGTTCTATAATTGTACAATACTTAAATAAAGTCATGCCTGTCTAGAAAGACCATTGGTAACTGAGAATCAATATTTGTATATTTAGAAGTATTTGAAAAGAATACATGTAGTATGTAGTGGTAAATACAGTTCACAAACATGTACATGTAGATATATTGATTTTGGTATCTTGTTAAAACTGAAAAAGGTGCATCTACAAACTTCTTCAGTATCTTTTTAGATGTGACTCTAGTTTTCTACTTTGCTTTGTAACTGTGTATTTCATATACATGTATTGAAAAATTTTATGAAAAAAAAAAAAAAAAAAAAATCAAGCAGTTTCAATTTAGTTTGAAAAATTCACATGTTTACTTTCTGTTTTAACACAGTACAGTTTGTTTTTCATGTTTAAGCATTGACATTTTATTTTTTCTATATTTCAGCTTGTAGAAAAACATTCTGAAGGTGTACATAAAATTCAGGAGTTTATCAAGACATATCCTCAACAAAGGGCTGGAAATTTTACATGTGGAATGTTACAGCCTGTATTAGACTGTATCCATGGCAACATATATTTAAACTGTAGGTGAATATTGCCACATTAGAGAGACTTTCAGGGCCTTCTTTGTTTACTTTTGACCAAGAGGGATGCTTTCTTTTGAATAAAGCATTTCATCAAGAACAAAAACTTAAAAATTTTGACACCTGGGATTATCACTGATGCACTAATAATTATTTTATGTAATATTAAAAGTTTTTAAAAATTAATTTTCTTCTTGATCTTACTTGCAGTGATTGAGAGATATTTCCTAAATGGAAGCTGTGATGATTTGAGAAAACAGTTTGACCGTGTTGTCTCTGATGATTTCACAATAAATTTACATCATTTAGCACACAAGTGGGTGTATTACCAGTATAAATCTTATTTCTCTATAACCAGAACCTTTTTGTGTCGCCTGACTAGGCGACATATAGGTATTACTGTCGTCGGCGACGTCGGCGTCCGCATTGGCGTCCACGTCGCGGCGTCCGGATTTCCTTGTCCAGAGCATAACATTGGTGTTGTATGTTCAAATGACTCCAAACTTGGTGTGCATGTTTCTGTCAATGACTCGAAGTGCAGTGCACAAGAACCGCATCTCTATCTTTTTCCGTTTTTGAATTATTTCCCTTTGATTGATTTAATAGAGCATTTCTTGTCCGGAGGGTAACTTTGGTGTAGTATGTTCAAATGACTCCAAACTTGGTGTACATGTTTCTGGCAATGACTCGAAGTGCAGTGCACAAGAACCGTAACTCTATCTTGTTCCGTTTTTGAATTATTTCCCTTTAACTGATTTTTATGCAGTGTCAGTCGACACATCTGTTTTAAAGAAACATATCTAGTTTAACCTTTGAATCATTCTAAATTTATATAAAAAAAATAATAATAATAATATAAACATATAGTGATAAAAACTGAAATATTTAGGATGATAACTTTTTTGCATTCATGTTTTTCCTCAGCCATCTTTATCTATCTTTTGACATTTCAGCTGATGGCAGCACATCAGAGTTATCTGCCCCCGAATTACAGATATACACTGATTCTTATACAGAATATGAGCTCTATGTTTTGGCATTAGTATTTACACTAGTTAAGATTTTATATGTAAAAGGAGCATTACAGTATATACCATTTATTATCAAGATATTAGGCAAGTATTAAAATTTGTTTTTGAACATTTTTATGCCTTTTGACCATACAGAAAAAGGCTTCATTTCTATTACTTTAGCAAGTACTTTTCCACTTTTTGATGTAAGAAGTTATTAGTTTTCTAAATCAAAGAGTTTATCATAAATCCATAAAGAATAAAGAAAGACTTGGTCACATATCTGTGTACATATATGGATATTTCTCTCTTGTTTTGAAAGGTTCACAATGTAAATACAATTTTTTTAACTTTAATTTTAATTTGTTGCTGTTGTTTTCTCTCTCTTTGGGGAATTGTTGAAATGATGAATTCATTTAAATCACTAAATCACTAAAGTTCATGTATGTTTGACATCTGTTGGGAAAAAAAAACGAAAAAAAAAAAAAAAAAAGATTTTATGGTACTTAAGTTGGTTCTGACATTTTAACATAAGTTGGTTCTGACATTTTAACTTTTTTTTTCCTTACTTATTTTATTCATAGATTCTCTATCTTTTTATGATAAATATGTACAGGACTATCATAAAATAAAATTGAACGAAAATTTTATTTAGTTCTTACAGCCTGTCTCCAGCTTGTCTGCACAAAAATGTAAAAGAGCTATTCTCATACTCCATTGTTTTTAGTAAATTTTGTCCATAGTCAAGTTTATAGGGTTATCATAATTATGAATAACTATGAATTTAAACACTATTTGCATATAATAGTGCATTTACACAGGTGAGCTAGATGTATCTGGTTGGCATTTTCTATCCTTTAATTTTTTGAACTTCTTCAGACTTTGTATTGTTGTTATATTTTCCAGATCCATGTTGTAAAGGTCATGACCTTCATCAGACTAATATAAGAAATGAAGCTGCCTATTATCTATGTATAAGTCAGGTTAGTGTTTTATATATATATATAGATAAAAATATTTTTGTCCGATGTGAAAAATTACTTGTCGAACATTTTTAGTTAATAATAGAATTCATTTAATCGGACATATGAATAAATATGTTTGTCGGTCATTATTTTACTCGAGTATTGTTTGCTATCACCTGTCAACCGTTTTCAAAAAATACTACAGATATATTAATAAGGCTTTTGTTTATTAATCAGTTAGAATCCATGGTTTCAATCTGTTCCTTTTGTTTCATCGTCCGAACCCTCATTAATTGTTTATTAAGTAATCACATCGCATGACAGACGGAAGCCATAAACAGCGGATTACAAGGGTTGATCCTTGAAGGTCATTGTTGTCAGACTATTATCAAAGAGGTTCCACACGGGATGTCAAATAAGACTACAACGCGCATCGTATGGTCTTTGCAAACTGTTTAGTTATAAATAAATAATTTTAAAAAGTCTAAATACAATCAAAGAGGTCTCGAAATGAGGTTCAGTAAAGTTCGTGTAACTTCGGAAAAACGAAAATGTAGGATTGTCAATAAACAAAGATGGCCATCAAACCTTGTGTCGTAAATGCCGACAGTACAAAAATGGACACTATGTGGACACATGAGCCTTACCACATGTACCTAAATAACCTCTACTTTTTTTTTGCATCGATGATACGGCTGCTTTGAAAAAATGTCCGACACCCCAGTCAAAGTTTTCCTGAGCCCTGATATATATATATATATATATATATATATATATATATATATATATATATATATATATATATATATATATACAGTCTAATCTGTCCATAACAAGTATAGTGGTCAGTTTTTCAATTCCTTTTGTTATATATTTGACCTCTCTTCAGTGGTCACCTGTTCGATGTGGTTAGATCAGAAAGAAAAATTGTTTGTCAGATATAAATATACCTCTATTTATAATTATTACCTGGGTATTTACAAATTTCTCAAACACAAGATTTATGTTAAGAAAGTTTTTCTTATAATACATGTATTACATTTAAGTCTTATATTTTTATTAAAGGAAAATTACTTTCGAGAATTCATATTATTTATAAAAACTTAAAGTGTACATGACATACCAGTACCTGATACAATGAGAAAAAATTTACGTTGAAAACCCGTTCATGGTGGTCACCTGTTTATATACAGTGGTCACTTTTGCCTGGTCCATTGGCTGACCACTGCATATAAGGTTGACTGTATGTTTTATATGTGACATAAATACTGAACTTAAAATAAATCTTCTTCTTAAACAACTTGATAGACTAAAATCATACACCTAGATAATTGTTTTATAAAAGCTTTAAACATGTTTCAAAAATCTTTAATGGAAATATTCATACAATTTGAATAACTTTTAATTGTAATGTGTCTTCAAAGTTAAAATTTCCCTAATTTCAGTTATTTGGTTTTTTTTTAATTAATTAATTAATTTATTTATTTATTTATTTATTTATTTTTTAGGTTTTAAGGCTTCATAAAGAGTTTGCTGTATTATCACCAGATTGTGATTTTGTTTATTTCATTGGTGACAGTCATTGTATGAGTCCAGCATGGCAAAACATCTACATACAAGTAAGAAATTTATGTAGATAATTTCAAATTTTATATTTAAGTACATCGTACTTAATGTACTTAGACTTACACCATATGCTCAAGCTTACCAGACCATTATTTATCCCAGTTTCATTGTAGTGAAGTGACCAAGAAGACAATTCTCTTGCTGTATGAGACTTCAACTTATTGATTATTAATACTCAATCTGTATACTGATACACATTAGTTTGGCAGCTTTGTTGATTGGAATAATATGAAATATAATGTCTTGTTACATAACATACCTGTATTATGCATCTTATCAGGGAGCTTGAGTAGTTTAATACTGGAATCATAGGACTGTAACCCTGTTAACTTGGTCATTTTTCCACTAATGGTATAACGTGTACTTGTATGTATTATGAGGTATAAGAATTAGGCATATGCATATGAAAAATGAATGGGCTAGATATATGCATGGAAGATTATGCAGATAAAATTATTCTATTTGTTATAAAATAAATGTTATAAAATAAACTAGATATGTTTCTTTGAAACAAATGTGTCGCCTGACACTGCATAAAAATTATTCAAAGGGAAATAATTCAGAAACGGAACAAGATAGAGTTGTGGTTCTTGTGCACTGCACTTCGAGTCATTGCCAGAAACATGTACACCAAGTTTGGAGTCATTTGAACATACTACACCAAAGTTATGCTCCAGACAAGGAATGCTCTATAAAAATCAATCAAGGGGAAATAATTCAAAAATGGAAAAAGATAGAGTTGCGGTTCTTGTGCACTGCACTTCGAGTCATTGCCAGAAACATGCACACCAAGTTTGGAGTCATTTGAACGTACAACACCAATGTTATGCTCCAGACAAGGAAATCTGGACGCCCCAGACGCAGACGCTGACGCCGACGCCGCTGACGAAAGTAATCCCTATATGTCGCCTAGTGAGGCGACACAAAAATTACTTGTTTAAACAGAAAATAGACTTAAAATCATTTTAGTTTTTAAAATAGATTAAAGACTGGTGCAGATCCAGTATTTTATTAAGGGGGGAGATTGAGAATTTTATCATGAGATACATGTATTTTGAGCTTCAGACTCAAGCCCCCAGTCGTGAGGGGTCTTGGGGCTGCTAAAGGCCCACAGCAGGTCTAGAATAGAGCCTTTGGTGGGGGGGGGGTGTTCAGGGGGAAAATCCCCCAGATTGCAGCCCAGAGAAAAGGAATTTTTAAATATTTCTGGATACCTTTGGCCACATTTTTCTCTCTTTCTTTCTTTTTGAATTTTTCAAAATGGGTTGCAAACCTTCAACCCCCACCACCGTTGAATCTGTCAATGAAGACATGACATAATATTTAAGAAAGAGCTGTCATTAAATGTGTATGTCTCATACTTGAAACAAAGAGACTTGAATAAATTGTTATTATCATTATAAAGTCCATATATATACTGACTATAACATTGTTTAACATAAAGTGTGCACACAGTGCTTAATAAAAATGCAAAGTCTTTTGTAGATTATTTTTAGCTCAACTGGCTATAGCCAGCTGAGCTTATGGCATGGTTTTGCGTGCTTCCGTGCGTCCGTGCGTGCGTGCGTAAACTTTAATCTTCTCCTCTGAAACCACTGGGCCAATTGGAAGGTAGAGAGTAGATAGCGGGGCATTCAACATATGTTACGGGTTTTTATGAGAAATTTTTCGTTGACCCGATTTTTACGAATTATGCAAATGAGGTTTAATATTTAATCAATTCTTTTAAAATCTTTGAAACCACTGGGCCAATTGGAACCAAATTTGGTGTGGAAGGTCCCTAGGTGGGGTAGACCAAAGTTTGTACCAGGCGACCCCGCCTGACATCCAAGATGGCCGCTGTTACTATAAATAGCAAAAACACATAAATAGCCATTGCCGAGTCATTTTTTAACTGTTTTTGTTCAAATTTGAAATGTAGAGAGTAGATAGCGGGGCATTCAACATATGTAACGGGTTTTTATGAGAAATTTTTCATTGACCCGATTTTTACGAATTATGCAAATGAGGTGTAATATTTAATCAATTCTTTGAAAATCTTCTCCTCTGAAACCACTGGGCCAATTGGAACCAAATTTGGTGTGGAAGGTCCCTAGGTGGGGTAGACCAAAGTTTGTACCAGGCGACCTCGCCCGACATCCAAGATGGCCGCTGTTACTATAAATAGCAAAAACACATAAATAGCCATTGCCGAGTCATTTTTAACCGTTTTTGTTCAAATTTGAAATGTAGAGAGTAGATAGCGGGGCATTCAACAAATTTAAAGGGTTTTTATGAAACTTTTTTGTTGACCCAATTTTCAAAAATTATGCTTAAGGTGTAATATTTAGTGAAATCTTTGAAAATCTTCTCCTCTGAAACCACTGGGCCAATTGGAATGAAATTTTGTGTGGAAGGTCCAAATGTCAGCCTGACTAAAGGTGGTACCAGGCAACCCGGCCTGACATCCAAGATGGCCATCATAACTAAAAATAGAAAAAAAAAAGACCATTGTTGATCTTTTTTTCCACCAATTGAGCTCAAATTTTAAATATAGAAAGTATACTGTATGGGATTCAAAATATTTAATATTCTTTCTGAGAAAATTTTTATTGACCCAATTTTCAAGAAATATGCAAATTAGGTGTAATATTTAGTAAAAAATCTTTTCCTCTAAAATCACTGGGCAAATTGGAACCAAACTTCCTGTGGAAGGTTCCTACATGTGCCTAAAAAAAGTTTGAACCAGTCTGAGATGCCTGTTGTTACTAGATATATATATATATATATATATATATATATATATATATATATATATATATATATATAAATAGCCATTGTGGATCCATTCTAAGCTCAACTGGCTAAACCCAGCTGAGTTTATGGCATAGTGAAGCATGCCTGCATGTGTGTGTTGCAAAGTAGGCTTCATTGAAGCAAAAATGGTCATAAGCTAAATTTATTTCCCATCTTAAGCTGATGAACGAATTATGATAACCACATCACATTGTCTTAAAGGCACCACAGTGGCTGTGTGGTCTTAAACATTCGATGTTACAAATCACAGCACCTTTCACCCCTGACATTGTGCATTAATGCCAAGTGGGCTAGCACTTCATCTTTGAAAGTTTGTCAGTTAACTTGCTGCTTGGTCGTGGTTTTCTCCTATAATCCAGTGTCCTCCATCATTTCCAAAATTGACAGTCTCCATATAAGTGAAATATTCTTGAGTTGAACGTTAAACAGCATTTCAATCAAAAACAAACATTGTCTTACATATGCAGCCAGTTGAGCATCACAGGCCCTATTGGCAATGTCATACATGTATTATTTTTACATAGACTACATGTATGTCATACGTTGATTATTTTTACATAGACAATGTCATACATGGATTATTTTTACATAGAATTGTCATACATACACATATGTTATTTTTACACAATGTCATACATGGATCATTTTACATAGACATTGTCATACACATATAATTTTTACATAGACTATGTTATACACATATTATTTTTACATAGACTACATGTATGTCATACATATAATATATTTTACATAGACAATGTCATACAAATATTATATTTTACATAGACTATGTTATACACATATTATTTTTACATAGACTACATGTATGTCAAACATATATTATATTTTACATAGACAATGTCATACATATATTGTATTTTACATGGACAATGTCATACATATATTAAATTTTACATAGACTACATGTATGTCATACATATATTATATTTTACATAGACAATGTCATACATATATTTTACATAGACAATGTCATACATATATTATATTTTACATAGGCTATGTTATAAATGTATTATTTTTACATAGACTACATGTATGTCATACATATATTATATTTTACATAGACTATGTTATACACATATTATTTTTACATAGACTACATGTATGTCAAACATATATTATATTTTACATAGACAATGTCATACATATATTATATTTTACATGGACAATGTCATACATATATTAAATTTTACATAGACTACATGTATGTCATACATATATTATATTTTACATAGACAATGTCATACATATATTTTACATAGACAATGTCATACATATATTATATTTTACATAGGCTATGTTATATATGTATTATTTTTACATAGACTACATGTATGTCATACATATATTATATTTTACATAGACTACATGTATGTCATACATATATTATATTTTACATAGACAATGTCATACATATATTATATTTTACATAGACAATGTTATACATGTATTATATTTTACATAGACTATGTTATACACATATTATTTTTACATAGACTACATGTATGTCATACATATATTATATTTTACATAGACAATGTCATACATATATTATATTTTACATAGACAATGTTATACATATATTATATTTTACATAGACTGTGTTATACATATATTATATTTTACATAGACTATGTTATACACATATTACTTTTACATAGACTACATGTATGTCATACATATATTATATTTTACAAAGACAATGTCATACATATATTATATTTTACATAGACTATGTTATACACATATTATTTTTACATAGACTACATGTATGTCATACATATATTATATTTTACATTGACTATGTTATACACATATTATTTTTACATAGACTACATGTATGTCATACATATACTATATTTTACATAGACAATGTCATACATATATCATTTATACATAGACAATGTTATACACATATTATTTTTATATAGACTACATGTATGTCATACATATATTATATTTTACATAGACAATATCATACATATATTATATTTTACATAGACAATGTTATACATATATTATATTTTACATTAACTATGTTATACACATATTATTTTTACATAGACTACATGTATGTCATACATATATTATATTTTACATATACAAGTCATACACATATTATATTTACATAGACTACATGTATGTCATACTTTTATTATATTTTACATAGACAATGTCATACATATATTATATTTTACATAGACTACATGTATGTCATACATATATTATATTTTACATAGACAATTTTATACATATATTATATTTTACATAGGCTATGTTATAAATGTATTATTTTTACATAGACTACATGTATGTCATACATATATTATATTTTACATAGACTATGTTATACACATATTATTTTTACATAGACTACATGTATGTCAAACATATATTATATTTTACATAGACAATGTCATACATATATTATATTTTAATGGACAATGTCATACATATATTAAATTTTACATAGACTACATGTATGTCATACATATATTATATTTTACATAGACAATGTCATACATATATTTTACATAGACAATGTCATACATATATTATATTTTACATAGGCTATGTTATATATGTATTATTTTTACATAGACTACATGTATGTCATACATATATTATATTTTACATAGACTACATGTATGTCATACATATATTATATTTTACATAGACAATGTCATACATATATTATATTTTACATAGACAATGTTATACATGTATTATATTTTACATAGACTATGTTATACACATATTATTTTTACATAGACTACATGTATGTCATACATATATTATATTTTACATAGACAATGTCATACATATATTATATTTTACATAGACAATGTTATACATATATTATATTTTACATAGACTATGTTATACATATATTATATTTTACATAGACTATGTTATACACATATTACTTTTACATAGACTACATGTATGTCATACATATATTATATTTTACAAAGACAATGTCATACATATATTATATTTTACATAGACTATGTTATACACATATTATTTTTACATAGACTACATGTATGTCATACATATATTATATTTTACATTGACTATGTTATACACATATTATTTTTACATAGACTACATGTATGTCATACATATACTATATTTTACATAGACAATGTCATACATATATCATTTATACATAGACAATGTTATACACATATTATTTTTATATAGACTACATGTATGTCATACATATATTATATTTTACATAGACAATATCATACATATATTATATTTTACATAGACAATGTTATACATATATTATATTTTACATTAACTATGTTATACACATATTATTTTTACATAGACTACATGTATGTCATACATATATTATATTTTACATATACAAGTCATACACATATTATATTTACATAGACTACATGTATGTCATACTTTTATTATATTTTACATAGACAATGTCATACATATATAATATTTTACATAGACTACATGTATGTCATACATATATTATATTTTACATAGACAATTTCATACATATATTATATTTTACATTGACTATGTTATACACATATTATTTTTACATAGACTACATGTATGTCATACATATACTATATTTTACATAGACAATGTCATACATATATCATTTATACATAGACAATGTTATACACATATTATTTTTATATAGACTACATGTATGTCATACATATATTATATTTTACATAGACAATATCATACATATATTATATTTTACATAGACAATGTTATACATATATTATATTTTACATTAACTATGTTATACACATATTATTTTTACATAGACTACATGTATGTCATACATATATTATATTTTACATAGACTATGTTATACATATATTATTTTTACATAGACTACATGTATGTCATACATATATTATATTTTACATAGACTATGTCATACATATATTATATTTTACATAGACTATTTTATACACATATTATTTTTACATAGACTACATGTATGTCATACATATATTATATTTTACATAGACTATGTTATACACATATTATTTTTACATAGACTACATGTATGTCATACATATATTATATTTTACATCGACTATGTTATACACATATTATTTTTACAAAGACAACATATATGTCATACATAAATTATATTTTACATAGACAATGTCATACATATATTATTTATACATAGACTATGTTATACACATATTATTTTTATATAGACTACATGTATGTCATACATATATTATATTTTACATAGACAATGTTATACATATTTTATATTTTACATAAACTATGTTATACACATATTATTTTTACATAGACTACATGTATGTCGTACATATATTATATTTTACATATACAAGTCATACACATATTATTTTTACATAGACTACATGTATGTCATATATATATTATATTTTACATAAACTATGTTATACACATATTATTTTTACATAGACTACATGTATGTCATAAATATATTATATTTTACATAGACAATGTCATACATATATTATATTTTACATAGACAATGTCACACATATATTATATTTTACATAGACAATGTCATACATATATTATATTTTACATAGACTATGTTATACACTTATTATTTTTACATAGACTACATGTATGTCATACATATATTATATTTTACATAGACTATGTTATACATATATTATATTTTACATAGACTATGTTATACATGTATTATTTTTACATAGACTACATGTATGTCATACATATATTATATTTTACATAGACAATGTCATACATATATTATATTTTACATAAACTATGTTATACACTTATTATTTTTACATAGACTACATGTATGTCATATATATATTATATTTTACATAGACAATGTCATACATATATTAAATTTTACATAGACTATGTTATACATGTATTATTTTTACATAGACTACATGTATGTCATACATATATTATCTTTTACAAAGACAATGTCATACATATATTATATTTTTTTTTATAGACTATGTTGTACACATATTATTTTTACATAGACTACATGTATGTCATACATATATTATATTTTACATAGACAATGTCATACATATATTATATTTTACATAGACTATGTTATACATGTATTATTTTTACATAGACTACATGTATGTCATACATATATTATATTTTACAAAGACAATGTCATACATATATTATATTTTACATAGACTATGTTATACACTTTTTATTTTTACATAGACTACATGTATTTCATACATATATTATATTTTACATAGACAATGTCATACATATATTAAATTTTACATAGACTATGTTATACATGTATTATTTTTACATAGACTACATGTATGTCATACATATATTATAATTTACATAGACAATGTCATACATATATTATATTTTACATAGACTATGTTATACATGTATTTTCAGAATTCAAGGAAGATAATCCATCCAGTTTTATCAACTGGAACTAAAATTTGGCATTTACGAGGCGACAGTAATTTCTATCCAAAGACAGATTTTTACTCTTCTATCAGTGTAATACCAGATAATGCTACTGTAATCACCTGTTTTGGTGAAATTGATTGTAGAGAGGCATTATTGTTATGTGTAGAGAAAGGAAAATATGATGTAAGTAGTACACATGGGTTTGTTTTGTTGCTTAGAAGACTTTTTTGTAGCCATTACAGATAACAATTATATAATTTTCTTTTCATCAGATTTAATTTAGTTTTCTAGTTATAAGCTCAGAAAATCTGGCTTGTTTAATTTTGATTGATTGATTTAATGGGGTTTTACATTCCAATCAAAAAATTTCACTTATATTGAGATGTCACTAGCTGTAGGTGGAGTGGCAGAAATTTTTACCTTTGCAGTGCACTTAGGGGAATGTAAAGGGAGGGTTCTTTAATGTGCCATGCCCTGCCATGACAGGGGGGCATCTGAGTGCTTGGTGAAAGAACAGTCACTACCAATTTTCAAGTCTTGGTCAGACCCTGTCAGGGTTTGAACCCTCATCCTCCCACATACGTTTAATTTTAAACTCTGGAACGATTTAGGCTGAGTTTGTATTTACAAGATATTTGATTTGATTTGACTTTTAATTTAGAAAAAGTAAACTGTACTGCCTGTATACATGCTTATTCTCTAGATGTCCAAAATTAAGAAGATAATACTTTAAATGTGGCTTATTTGTCTTAAACTGGCCTAATACTTTAAATGTGGGTTATTTGGCTTAAACTGGCCTGTTGTCTCCTAAAGGACACTAACACACATTTGAAACCTCTGCCCAAAAGGTGCAGTTACATAGGCATGGGATTTTGTAGTTGTTGTAAAGACAATTGATGTTTTAGTTCATAATATCCTTCAGCAATAAGTGATATGCCAGTATACTATACCAATTAAAAGTACATGATTTTTATATAGAGTGGCTTAAAGCCAACATCTGTATCGTAACAGCAATATCTTGAACCAGACTTAAAAACACTTCAGAGTTAAAAGGTTAGGGTCATGAAATTTTAACTAAATTTTAACTGTATTTTGTCTATTTTTATAAAATTGCAATTGCCACTCACTGACTAGGTTTATATCCCACTTGGGTAGATCCTAGTGTCAGAAAGTTTGTAAGCTCACTTGCCGAAGGCTGGTGGTTTTCTTTAAACATTCTGGTTTCTTCTACAATCCCAGAACTAACCACCTTGATAATAAGTAAATAAAAAAATCTTGACTGAGGCTTAAAACATCAATAATCCACTCTATGTTTATTGTAGACTATAGAGGAGGCTGTTAACTATGTTATAGACATATATATACAACTACTAACTGATCTGAAACAACAACATAACTGGGATATCTACGTACATCCAGTCATGCCTGTATTAGATATAACAAGGTTAGTATATTATATACTTCTATAACTGAGATATCTACGTACATCCAGTCATGCCTGTATTAGATATAACAAGGTTAGTATATTATATACTTCTATAACTGGGATATCTACGTACATCCAGTCATACCTGTATTAGATATAACAAGGTTAGTATATTATATACTTCTATAACTGAGATATCTACGTACATCCAGTCATGCCTGTATTAGATATAACAAGGTTAGTATATTATATACTTCTATAACTGGGATATCTACGTACATCCAGTCATGCCTGTATTAGATATAACAAGGTTAGTATATTATATACTTCTATAACTGACATATCTACGTACATCCAGTCATGCCTGTATTAGATATAACAAGGTTAGTATATTATATACTTCTATAACTGAGATATCTACGTACATCCAGTCATGCCTGTATTAGATATAACAAGGTTAGTATATTATATACTTCTATAACTGGGATATCTACGTACATCCAGTCATGCCTGTATTAGATATAACAAGGTTAGTATATTATATACTTCTATAACTGGGATATCTACGTACATCCAGTCATGCCTGTATTAGATATAACAAGGTTAGTATATTATATACTTCTATAACTGAGATATCTACGTACATCCAGTCATGCCTGTATTAGATATAACAAGGTTAGTATATTATATACTTCTATAACTGAGATATCTACGTACATCCAGTCATGCCTGTATTAGATATAACAAGGTTAGTATATTATATACTTCTATAACTGGGATATCTACGTACATCCAGTCATGCCAGTATTAGATATAAGAAGGTTAGTATATTATATACTTCTATAACTGGGATATCTAAGTACATCTAGTCATGCCTGCATTAGATATAAGAAGGTTAGTATATTATATACTTCTATAACTGGGATATCTACGTACATCCAGTCATGCCTGTATTAGATATAACAAGGTTAGTATATTATATACTTCTATAACTGGGATATCTACGTACATCCAGTCATGCCAGTATTAGATATAACAAGGTTAGTATATTATATACTTCTATAACTGGGATATCTATGTACATCCAGTCATGCCCGCATTAGATATAACAAGGTTAGTATATTATATACTTCTATAACTGGGATATCCACGTACATCCAGTCATGCCAGTATTAAATAAAACAAGGTTAGTATATTATATACTTCTATAACTGCGATATCTATGTACATCTTGTCATGCCTGTATTAGATATTACAAGGTTAGTATATTATATACTTCTATAACTGGGATATCTACGTACATCCAGTCATGCCTGTATTAGATATAACAAGGTTAGTATATTATATACTTCTATAACTGGGATATCTATGTACATCCAGTCATGCCTGTATTAGATATAACAAGGTTAGTATATTATATACTTCTATAACTGGGATATCTACGTACATCCAGTCATGCCTGTATTAGATATAACAAGGTTAGTATATTATATACTTCTATAACTGGGATATCTATGTACATCCAGTCATGCCTGTATTAGATATAAGAAGGTTAGTA
Source organism: Tegillarca granosa (assembly GCA_029721355.1). NCBI lineage: Eukaryota > Metazoa > Mollusca > Bivalvia > Arcoida > Arcidae > Tegillarca > Tegillarca granosa. The sequence goes on along the minus strand of CM056606.1, from coordinate 39,739,728 downwards.
TATTATATATTTCTATAACTGGGATATCTACGTACATCCAGTCATGCCTGTATTAGATATAACAAGGTTAGTATATTATATACTTCTATAACTGGGATATCTACGTACATCCAGTCATGCCTGTATTAGATATAACAAGGTTAGTATATTATATACTTCTATAACTGGGATATCTATGTACATCCAGTCATGCCTGTATTAGATATAACAAGGTTAGTATATTATATACTTCTATAACTGGGATATCTACGTACATCCAGTCATGCCTGTATTAGATATAACAAGGTTAGTATATTATATACTTCTATAACTGTGATATCTACGTACATCCAGTCATGCCTGTATTAGATATAACAAGGTTAGTATATCAAATATTTTTTTAACTGGGATATCTATGTACATCCAGTCATGCCTGTATTAGATATAACAAGGTTAGTTTATTATATACTTCTATAACTGGGATATCTATGTACATCCAGTCATGCCTGTATTAGATATAACAAGGTTAGTATATCAAATATTTTTTTAACTGGGATATTTATGTACATCCAGTCATGCCTGTATTAGATATAACAAGGTTAGTATATTATATACTTCTATAACTGGGATGTCTACATACATCCAGTCATGCCTGTATTAGATATAACAAGGTTAGTATATCATATACTTTTTAACTGGGATATCTATGTACATCCAGTCATGCCTGTATTAGATATAGCAAGGTTAGTATACTATATACTTCTATAACTGGGATATCTACGTACATCCAGTCATGCCTGTATTAGATATAACAAGGTTAGTATATTATATACTTCTATAACTGGGATATCTACGTACATCCAATCATTCCTGTATTAGATATAACAAGGTTAGTATATTATATACTTCTATAACTGGGATATCTAAGTACATCCAGCCATGCCTGTATTAGATATAACAAGGTTAGTATATTATATACTTCTATAACTGGGATATCTACGTACATCCAATCATGCCTGTATTAGATATAACAAGGTTAGTATATTATATACTTCTATAACTGGGATATCTACGTACATCCAGTCATGCCTGTATTAGATATAACAAGGTTAGTATATTATATACTTCTATAACTGGGATATCTACGTACATCCAGTCATGCCTGTATTAGATATAACAAGGTTAGTATATTATATACTTCTATAACTGAGATATCTATGTACATCCAGTCATGCCTGTATTAGATATAACAAGGTTAGTATATTATATACTTCTATAACTGGGATATCTATGTACATCCAGTCATGCCTGTATTAGATATAACAAGGTTAGTATATTATATACTTCTATAACTGGGATATCTACGTACATCCAGTCATGCCTGTATTAGATATAACAAGGTTAGTATATTATATACTTCTATAACTGTGATATCTACGTACATCCAGTCATGCCTGTATTAGATATAACAAGGTTAGTATATCAAATATTTTTTTAACTGGGATATCTATGTACATCCAGTCATGCCTGTATTAGATATAACAAGGTTAGTATATTATATACTTCTATAACTGTGATATCTACGTACATCCAGTCATGCCTGTATTAGATATAACAAGGTTAGTATATCAAATATTTTTTTAACTGGGATATCTATGTACATCCAGTCATGCCTGTATTAGATATAACAAGGTTAGTATATTATATACTTCTATAACTGGGATGTCTAAGTACATCCAGTCATGCCTGTATTAGATATAACAAGGTTAGTATATCATATACTTTTTAACTGGGATATCTATGTACATCCAGTCATGCCTGTATTAGATATAGCAAGGTTAGTATACTATATACTTCTATAACTGGGATATCTACGTACATCCAGTCATGCCTGTATTAGATATAACAAGGTTAGTATATTATATACTTCTATAACTGGGATATTTACGTACATCCAGTCATGCCTGTATTAGATATAACAAGGTTAGTATATTATATACTTCTATAACTGGGATATCTACGTACATCCAATCATGCCTGTATTAGATATAACAAGGTTAGTATATTATATACTTCTATAACTGGGATATCTATGTACATCCAGTCATGCCTGTATTAGATATAACAAGGTTAGTATATTATATACTTCTATAACTGGGAGGGAACATTAAGTTGGGCTTATCTGTCTGTCCTAATTTTTCCTAATCTGTTGCGGAAAGTTTAGGGTATTTGACCAAGTAGTTAACTGATAAACTACATTTGAATGGACCAAAGTGAATTAAAGTTTTGGTGTTGAACAAAATAACTAAATTCAGTTATCTTTTGTGTTTAAATAACAATGATTTATACAAGTAAGTTTTATTGTATTCCAGTAGTCATATAAAGTATAGACAACACATAATTACATGTCAGTTACAAAAGTTACATTTCCGTTTTAAGGTCACTAGTGATGCATTTTAACAAGCACCTGTCAGAAAGATTGAAGATTGAAGGTCATCTTAAATGGTTAGAGTTTGCAGATGAGTTATTGGACACAATTGGAGACAGTAGCCACCTTAAACCAAAATATGGTATGTAATAATGATATCCCCTTGATGTAGTTATCAGACATCATGTGTTTGTAATTAGACATAAGTACATCTATGATCGACTGATTGGGACTGAACTTACAGTTCATGAGTTGTGAGTATACTGAATTAACAGTCTATAAATCAGGAATCCAACCAAAATACATGTAGTCTCAGAAGAACTGGAGGTTTTAGTCAATGATTCATGAGTCCACCCATCATAGTCTCATCAGGTTTGTAAGTTATAATTCTTGAATTATAAAAATTACCCCTTGCAGTTTTGCTGATATTAATGGTAATTAATCTTTGATTGCTGGTATACCTCACATTTTAAGTCTGGTTCAGACCGGAACTTTGTGCTTCAAATACTTGTCATCCCCACACTTTAAGCCTGATTTTGACTTGAACATAGTCCTTGAATGACCATTCAACCCAACATTTCATTTTCATTTGGGACTGGAACTTACAGTTCTTGAATCACAGATTTATAGAGTTAATCACCCCTTTATCAGGCACTTTCTTTAGCATGTACATGTTTACATATTCTTATCAGTCATTTTAATTCTTTGTTTCAGAATTTGATGGGACACATGTACATCCTTGCTATATATCCTTGTTGGAAAAAGCTATGAATGATTCTGTAAAATGACAATGAAAAATTTTATGAGATTATGATGCTTATATGTGTGTATATGAAATAAATATTTTTATTTTTAACAATTTTATTTTTTATTTTTACGCCCGTCAAAGACGGGGCATATTATGGGATCACCCTTTGCGTCCGGGCGGGCGGATGGGCGGGCAGGTATACTTGCGGCGGGTTTGTCCGGCCCATAACTCTGACATCTATGGTCAGAATGACTTGAAACTTGGTATGCTTACTTACCACGATGATACGAAGTGCAGTGCTTAGGAACCGTAACTCTAGCTTCCTTAATTTTTGAGTTATTCCCCTTTGAATGCTGTTAGCATGTTTGTCCGGATCATAACTTTGACATCTATGGTCAGAATGACTTGAAACTTGGTATGCTTACTTACCACGATGATGCCAAGTGCAGTGCACAGGAACCGTAACTCTAGCTTCCTTAATTTTTGAGTTATTCCCCTTTGTGTGCTGCCAGAGTACGCGGCGGGTTTGTCTGGCCCATAACTCTGACATCTATGGTCAGAATGACTTGAAACTTGGTATGCTTACTTACCACGATGATCCAAAGTGCAGTGCTCAGGAACCGTAACTCTAGCTTCCTTAATTTATTCTACCAGGGAGCAGATACACATAGAGTTGTAGGCTGAAGAACTTGCTGTCTTTGAAACAACCCAGTATACTAGAGATTACCTCAATTTTGTGATGAAGGTTACAAGAACATGATGGTAAAATTATATAAATGGTGTGACTGGTGGTAAGTCTATTTTGTTACTGAAAATAATACCAAAATCTCAATAATTACTATTGTTTTTTATTGTACTTGTTGACTTGTGCACTGCATTTTGTATCATTGTGATGAATAATTGAATTGACTTATTGATTATGAACAGCTCATATGAACTGTATAAGTCCCTTTACAGTTCATAATAAACAAAATATCCACATAAATGACTTGCAGATTTGACGGGCGTATCATGCTCTGCCATGCGGAACTCTTGTTAATACATCTTATAAACCCATAGGAAAAGGTCTGTGGAAGGGAACATTCAATACTTTTAAGAGTGAATGTAACAGCACTCGCAAAAGAAAGAACTGGTTTTTAAAAAATCATCAATAAAAAAAAAAAAAAAAAAAAAAAAAAAAAAAAAAAAAAAAAATGTATACATGCAAAGTTATTTACCACCATATATATACCTTTGCAAAGTATAACTGGTTGTCCAAAATATTTCACAAAAAACCTTACTTTTGTTTTCACTTTAGACAACCAAATTGACTTGTACTTCGCAAGGTAATAAAAAACAATAGAAAACTATATTATTTCTTAAACAAAGTTTTTATGGGCCTTGGTAGCTTATGTAGTGGTCTGGGTAGCTCAGTTGGTAGAGCACTCACCTATAGTGCAGAGGTCCCAGGTTTGATCCCCGGTTCGACACTGCATTTTTTCTCCCTCCTGTTACAGTTTGGTGGCCAGTGTGGCTCTCGGAAGTGTAGGAATGTAGCGGAACTGAGCTAGTTGTGGTGTTTGTGATTTACTGCCAGACTATCTGGTCTGGATCTTTTAGCCTCGTGGTAGAGCACTTGCTTATCACCCAGAAGGGCTGGGTTCAATCCTCAGCCGGGCACTCAGTGAGGATATGTTTTTTTAGGTGTTTCCTCCCTCCTGTTACATTTGGCGGCAAATTGGCGCCCAACAAAATAACCCATGGAGGGGTGTGTGAGATTTCCAAGGTGGAAAATCTCAAGATAACGGGAGGAATGTAGGGGGACTGAGCTAGTCGTGGTGTTTGTGTATATAGTAGGTATAACAGAGTGATTTACTGCCAGACTATCTGGTACGGATCTTTTAGCCTCATGGTAGAGTGCTCGCTTATCAACCAGAAGGGCCGGGTTCAATCTTTAGCCGGGGCACTTGGTTTAGGATGTGTTTTTTTTTTCAGGCGTTTCCTCCCTCCTGTTACACTTAGTGATCTAAGATGCCGGACCACTGTGTGTCTCTTATCACGTAAGTTTCGAATCCCAATCAGGCAGATCTAAACACTAAAACTGGGTGCATTTGCCTGATGTCAGTGGTTTTCTATGGGTACTTCAATTTCCTCCATGATCCAAGAACTGAAACAATAACACCATTCCACTATAATCAAAATTTATCATTACTTTCTTATCCATTTGTCATTTCAAACATCGCAACACCATCATATCTACTACTGTGTGCCATGTTGGGAGCTACTACACATACTGCTATGACAATACACAAACAACACTCAAAACAAGTAATGGAAGCAACCCAGCAAAGGTATAAAATTGTTGATTTTAAATGGCTGTAACTTTTTTATTCCATTTATGATAATAGATTTTGATGCAGTTTTTGAAATTATATTATATTGAAATAGTATAAAAACACTTATGTGAAAAAAAAATCATTTCAGGTACCCCGTTTGGATTCAATAATAACAATGACTTTCACATAAACTTGTGGTACCTCTCTTGTAAGCATGCAATTAAAAATTGTGTCATCTTTGTGCCACCACAGTACCATTTGAGCAGAATAATATTCTTTTTTCTGATAATGTTAAAATCAACAAGTATTATGTGGGCAACTGAAATTCTAATTCATCAAACTTTTTGCCATTTTGAAGATGAAAAAACTTGTGAACACAAACAAGGAAACAATTTTAACCCGATTTTCTTCAAACTTGTCAAGAATGATCCCCTGAAAATAGATAAGAAAACTTTATATTAATGACCCTTTTGGCAAAAATATTAATAATGCGAGTCTTCATATACAGGTCATGTTTAGTTACTAGGTCAAGTCTTAGAAAACCTTTTTTGCACTAGCAAGAAGCCACAATTTTAGCCTCCTCACCTTGAGAGCCAGACGTTGTTGGTTCAAACCCTGGTTGGGTATGTATAAGACTTTAAAACTTGAGATACTGCTTTTAAGCCAGGTATTCAGAAGACAGATTATTGACTAGTTTACCAAAACAAATTGACTGACGGTCATTGGATTGTTTAGATTATTGACTAGTTTACCAGAACAAATTGACTGACGGTCAGTGGTATGTTTAGATTATTGACTAGTTTACCAGAACAAATTGACTGACGGTCAGTGGTATGTTTAGATTGACTAGTTTACCAAAACAAATTGACTGACGGTCAGTGGTATGTTTAGATTATTGACTAGTTTACCAGAACAAATTTACTGACGGTCAGTGGTATGTTTAGATTATTGACTAGTTTACCAGAACAAATTGACTGGCGGTCAGTGGTATGTTTAGATTATTGACTAGTTTACCAGAACAAATTGACTGGCGCTCAGTGGTATGATTAGATTATTGACTAGTTTACCAGAACAAATTTACTGGCGGTCAGTGGTATGATTAGATTATTGACTAGTTTACCAGAACAAATTGACTGGCGGTCAGTAGTATGTTTAGATTATTGACTAGTTTACCAGAACAAATTTACTGGCGGTCAGTGGTATGATTAGATTATTGACTAGTTTACCAGAACAAATTGACTGGCAGTCAGGGTATATTAACAGTGTACCGACTCTTGTCTAGCATTGTGAAGTCATTCTGAGTGTAACACTATCACAAGGCAGACATTAAAACATTGAGACATCTCAGATATGCATAAATTTATTAAAAGATTTATTCTTTAAGATTTATAAACTTGTTTTTGTCATGAATAGCTGAAAATACTGATGTAGTGTTAACTACATTACACACTTTCAACCAACAAACAAGTCGATTTCTTCCTTTAAAATCTCAATTTGCATTGACATTAGATATCAAGGTTTTTCAAAGTTAGTGTGTGACAATCCAACAAATACTTGGCCAGGAGTAACAGTGACATTCCATCCCCTTCCAATGGAAAAAAAATAGTGTAAAATGTGCATTAATAGCGCTGCAATTTGAGAAATTTATATTTAGAACTGTATTAGATCTTATTTTAAAGGGAGAAACATAAAAACAACAAAATAAATATCTGTCCAATCAGCATTTATGAAACAGATTATTGCTGGATCTATGAGTATAGAGCCAGCCGTGGAAATTGTTAAAGAACTTAGATCTATGTATTTTTTTTTAATTTTCTAGATACAATTACATGTAGTTTGATGATGCACATGCTTTGAAAGCACATGATTTACATAAAAAAATGCTTGTGGCTCACCTGCAATGCAGTTGACTTTACAGGTATGCATTGAATTTTGACCCCAGGTCAAATGATCCACTTCTATAGTCCATTATCCTAGCACCAAGTGAACCAGTTGATACTCTTGACTTCTTAATGCAGAGCATCACGTGAGGAGTCAGTACCTCAAATTTTAGTCTCATATACAACCTGAATGGGATTTGAACCCACAACTTCCCATTCTTGAGGCAGATGCCGTTATTATTTAGAGGATGAACTTAATCACTCTATCACAACTTTATAACGTTGCTTGTGACTACCTGTTTAGGGTAATGGTTTTTTTAAAATTATATAGCTTTGCCAGGAAGCGAGTAAAAATTATATTTGAAAATTTCTTAAAATAAAAATAATAAGAAAAAGCAGCGACATTTAAAACGGAAAGAAAGACTCTGCACTTTGCTTATGTGGTCAGGGTAGAATTCGAAGGATAGGTCAATAAGTGACGACAAAATGGTTTATTGTTGTTAAATTTATGTTTTATGATCAGCATAAATCAACAATTTCCGAAATGTGCACTATGGCACATCAAAATTGTACAGATTTTTTAACACCATCTGTTCCCATTTAATGGATTTTAATAAAAAACTAACAAAATAATTGCACCAGCGACATTTAAAACGGATCATTTTTTCGTATTATTGTTTCTTATCCCTCCGTTTTAAATAAATTAATATCTGACTGCGGTGACTGATTAAGTGCTATTTTCCCGCCATCTGTTCTGTTCTGGTATCTTCCTCCAATTCTTCGGAGCACTCCATTAAAATGGATTAAAATAATTTTTATGTTGTAAAATTATTATATATGATTTAAATAACAGTCGCTACATTGTCTTTTCCTTAGAATAAAAACTGGTATTGACTCTTAAAAAAAACTATCATTAAAATGGATAAGATATTAATTGCAATTAATATACAGTGAACTCTGGTTATTACAAAGTATGTTATAACAAAATCAGGCTTATAAAGAAGTCATAAAATTACCCCAGCAAGGGATTAAGTGCATTTAACAATGCATATAAAGAAATATGATATTAAAAGAAGTGAATTTGCCTTTCCCTTGGCACTTTGTTATAAACAGACTCCATTGTATTATAAAAGAATAGATGATACTAATTTAAAATGATATCTTTCCATCTTCCATTGTGATATGCCTCGACCAAGTAAGAGTTATCGGTACTTAAGATTTCGCCCGGAATGCTTCGTTGTTTATCATTGCGGGTGGTATCTAACATAAACAAATGAACAGCCCATTTGTGCCCAGGTGGTCAGCGGTTATATACAGTTCAGTACGTGTCAACGGTAATACAGGTAAACAAACAATGGGCATTATAAGACGGAATTGACGTGTACACGGGAATTAATTAAACAAACAGTAAACATGAAAAGAAATTGTGACACAACTTGGAATTTTTGTGTACTGAAAATGAAGTAGATCTAGTAAAAATAAATGACACAAATGTTTGTGATACAGTGTGATGATAAGTTGTCGGAAAGAAATATGGCGAGAAATGGGATGCGTTACTTCGAAGATTTTACCAGGTAAATGTCAAAATTAATTTTAATAATCCATGTTAGAGCGAAGCTGTACATAGGTGAATGACGAGATATCTAAGTTTGAAACTTCTCATGTTCAAATTGATATCATGCAAGCAATTTTATTTGGTATTCCTGCTTTTCTCAAACTTTAACAAATGTATGTATTATTGTAATTTATTATGTATTTGTCCACCTTGATGTTGATGTTTATGTTTTGTATTGTGTACCTATAGATGTACCGTAAGGTATCGGT